>JAOXYL010000042.1:15435903-15453598 GCA_028564955.1 Terapon puta | reverse complement strand
TGGATTGTTCAAAAGATTTTCCATGTGAGGAAGACAGTCATTTACATGATACTGCTGTTTATTGTATATACTAGAAATTATTATTATTATTATTATTATTATTATTTGCACGCATGTCCACATCCTGTATTTAATATCTGTCCTTTTTTTATCTTGTCCGTTGCAGGCAGCATTAATTGCAGCTCCCTACAGATCAAACTTCCTCAAGGCTCTGTCAAAAGGAGAGGAAGTGAAAGAGGAGGAGTGTCTGGCAAACGTGCGTCAGTTCCTGGTTAATTACACGAGCACAGTGGACGCCATCTATGAGATGTACACAAATCTGAACGCAGAGCTGGACTACACTGTCTGATGTCCGCGGGACATGACTGAACTGGACGTGAAGGAGTGTCCTACAGCTTGATGCTGTCCATCATACCTCTCAACCAGCAGACAAGTCCAGTTTTTAAAGGTCTTTTTAAGAAGGTTGTTCTATTTTTTTTTCCTTTCAGCGTGGTATTTATTACTTTCATTGTGCCTTACTAAATATTAACACTGTATATTTGCTCTTGAAATGATTCAGATGCCTTAAATAGGAGAATGTTCTTGTTCTTGCACATAATTTAAGGTAATTGTGAGATTTTTGCAGCTCTTGCTCTTATGCAGAATGATGTCGTCGTGTGGGTTGCTGCTGTGTTTTCTGACATTAGCAGGTGTCTCTCACCTGTCCCATCAGGAGAATAATACATCAATGTAAACACTGTTATTGTAGGAAACCACATCTGAATGTGTCGATGCCTCACATTCAGGCGTTCTCTGCTTCCTGAGCCCTGGCCTTAACCTCTGCTGTTGACCTGCAACAGTCGCTGCAGCTAATTTAAATCTGAACAACTCATTTCATTTGTGTATTAATTGCTGGAGTCCTCTCTAGTGCCTTGGTGTCGCTGAATAAATGCACAATATTTTCAAAGATTTAATATATAGGCACCTCCAAAGCAAACACTGACAAGCTGTTTCTGAGTGCTCTATCTGTGTGGCATGTCTGTGTCGAGTAAGAAGGTGTGGTCCACCCGTGTTTGTTTTTGTTTGCATTGTTCTGTGGGCTCTACTTGCCTAAATTCTTTCCCACTGACACAATGTCAAACAATGTTTTGTCATTTCAGGAGACAGCACATCATGTGCGCTTACTGTATCATGAATAAGTTATTGTTAAAAATCCACTTTGTATGAATACTTAAAAGAGACGCTATTTGTTTCTGGATTATCGGCGATGATGAAGTTTGTTCTGATCAGGAGATAAAAATAAAAAAATAAAAGCGCGACAGCTCGGTTCAATGACTAGACCTGATAAAACTCATACTTACAATTCATGAATTTCACTCTAGGTGGCAATATTAGCTCAATATTTGTCCCCTCTGACCACATCTGTAGTACAGCTACTGCAAGAAATATTTTTCATTACATTCACCGTATGCAATGTAAACACATTTCTAGTCTTTGCCACCTTCTTAAGATCTTAAATGACTAAAAAAAAGGTTTGATTTTTGTTTGTAATTTTTGCAGCAGCAGGTTTGCACATTTTCAAAAGCTCATGTTGTGGACCGCTATTTGATTTAAGCTCAGCAAAAAACAGTCTTGGGGCTGATTGCTGAAGAAAAAAAAACCCCAGCTGATTCTGAACACTAATTTGTTCAAACATCAGCAGTAAATTGGAGGAAAATCCCTTCCCTTCTTCATGTCCCTTAATCCCCCAGATCAACCAACCTCTTCCTCTGCCCAGTCTCACTTATCTGAAGTGTGTCCCAGAGGCTGGAGTGGCTCTGGTTCCTCTCCCAGAGGAGCCGAGCTTGAGCTAATCGTCTCTGAGCACGTCTGTAATCCTGTAGGTTTATCAGCACAGCGGCCTGGCCTGTCCTGACTGATAGATAGGATGGAAAAGCTCCAGGCGAAGCCCGGGCACACAATAGGCTAAAGACAGGAAATCATTTACAACAATGCCTCAATGACAAATCCACTGACCTTTAACTCAGAAATATTTGTTATCTGCAACGAGGTAATCAATTGAATATTGCTGTTTTATTCCCAGCAGTGCATCCAATGCCATTATTCACGCCATCTAGGTTATTTGTTTTGTAATAGACTACTTAAAATAGGCGTGCATTTTATGTCTATGGTGACCTAAACCACATTACTGCTATAGCATCCAATTAAGGAGGACAAATGAAGCAAAATAAGAGGTGCAGACAGGCACACCATCTAAGATTTCAATAGCTGGGTAATGGCAACCCCATTTCCACATGAACAGTAATATTCTTATGGATTTATCTTCAAGAAAGCATGTATTTTCCATGCACAACTGTAATATAAGGAGAAGGCCTGTATATTTTTATTTACATATACATATTTGGAAGTATTCTGCGGCTTCTGCCTCAGGCGTCGGCCATCAATCCAAACACAATCCACCATGATAACAAAATTAGCACTTTCAACTTGCATCATTTATAGAGGAACCAGTCCAATATATTTCAGCTAAAGATTGACTTGCATCATATAATAAACCTCCAGTGAAAAGATAGATCTTAATAAAATGAGATCTACGACTAGGAGGGAGGGAGAGAGGGAGGAAGTGGGGGGGTTGCCTTGTGGTTAAGCCTTAAATCCCGTTGCAATAAAACCAGAAAAATGTCTCATCTCTCCCCAACTACTTTATCATTCATGAGTATAATAAAGCCGTCCTCTCAGCTGCATGTCTGGCAGATAATAACTAATGATACGTAATAACACAAACTATTTGCTGGGTTTAGAAAATTTCATTTACTCGACAATCCTTAATAAGAAGAGGCAAAAAAAGGGTGAGGGATTAGGGTCATACATTGCAAAATGTAGTTATTTCCACAACATACTTCATGGAGAGCGCTCACAAGTTCATATATAATAATTGCACTTTATAATTATAGAGACAGTTTGCCATATAACTCAACAGGCTGACATAAATAAATAGTATTACAGAACCAGTGCAGACACGCAAAGAACTACTCAGTCATACATCTCACACCATCAGAGATAATATAGCCCTACAAAGAAGATATTGTAAATGATTCAGGTGGCCTGGTGACCAACGTGGCACTCCATTATACCCAGGCGTTGTGGAACAGCGTCACAACCTTCCAGGGAAAAACATTTCATTTTTAAAAAAAAAAATTTAAAAAGAAAAACAAATGTCAATACAACCTCTCGAAACTTTCAAAATGTTAACCGAAATGGCACATCTCGCTTGGCCTGAATTGCCACAGTGTTGATTTGGATATGCAACAGTCCTAATACATTGTGCTGAGCTCGCCTACATTTAAATCAATTAACATGTTAAATTACGTAACTGTGATGTCTGCATAACAAAAATTAAT
The DNA here is from genome assembly GCA_028564955.1 of Terapon puta. Classification (NCBI taxonomy): domain Eukaryota; kingdom Metazoa; phylum Chordata; class Actinopteri; order Centrarchiformes; family Terapontidae; genus Terapon; species Terapon puta. Next base: position 15,450,218 of record JAOXYL010000042.1, on the reverse strand, counting down.
TCACATTTGTATGCTGATGATCAAAATGTTTCCCCATGCGGCGGCCAGGAAAATTTGCATCACATTGCAGAGGCCAATGAGGGGAGGGGGGTGGGCTGCGTACGACTGTTAACACAGGTGGACAAAAAGAAAAGTCCACAACAAAGCGGTAGACAACTCAAAGTCCTGTTAATGATCAAGGAATGTTCCCTCTGAAATAAGAAGCCTTTTCATGTAAAAATATACAATATATTCACAAAAACTTCCACCGGCGATCCTGCCCAGATTCAAGTAAATGTTTTTTGACGGGTACCAATGATTATTTCAGTTCAGTAAGTCCTCACTTGTGTAAAGGCCTACAGAGGAATCACCTGCAAGACACACACAGTTCGTGCTCAAAAGAAATGGTTCATTCTGATTGGGCGCTCAGCAACAGTACTCAACAAGGAACAGCAGGCATGTCTGATGGCCATTTAAGATATAAAAATAAAACGGGAAAAGTCCATAAGATAAACCTGTATCTTAAGTTATGATTATCATTTACCATCTCAGGCTTATGACACAAAGCCTTCTACAAATACAGTACATGCACAAACTAACAAAAAAAAAAGGCATGTCTCATTCTCGTAGACGTCTACGCCGACACACTTCCTTTGTCTATAAAAGGTTTGTCAGTCCTGCGCCCCGCGGCGTGGCAGCGCTCCGTCTTATCTGAATATGGGGAGCTGGATTTGGGTTTGCTGGTAATGCTCCAGTAGCTGAGGCATCCCCATGGCTTCGTACCCACGGCCCAGCATGCGCTCTTTGATGCAGGGGGGGTGGATCTCACTGATGAGGCACTCCAGAGACTGCAGGCTGCTGCTAAGTACTGCAGCGTGGCACAGGCTTGAACTCGGCAGCCCACAGCAGAGGTTTTGGTCTGCGCTGTAGGCCTGGGTGTGAGGGGGCAGGGGAGGGTGGAGCTGGGGCTGGTGTCGTGGCGCGTGGTGGGGCTGATGGCCGTTGGGGTGGAGGTGGGGATGCGGGAGCCCCATGTCTCGAGGCCTGGCTGCGCATGTACCCGTTGCCAGCACCTGAGAGGTATAACAGTCGCTGTTAGGGGTGGCCAGGACGCCGTCCCAGGGCGGGGCGAAGTACTGTCCGACGGAAAACTCCCCCTGCATGGCGGCGCAGTTCAGAGAGGAGCCACTGAGCCGCTCCCGTGCGGCGCCCACGCTGGCGGGATGCGGCCTGTACGACAGCTGCGAGGAGCACGCCAAAGGGAGGCAGGTTTCAGGAGGCTGGCGGGCCCCAGCCTCCGCCGCTCTGTGCCCTTGAGCCCTGTTACTCACGCCGTACATCCTCACTGCTCCCTGCTGATAGGGCGGCTGCTGCTGCTGCTGAATTTGATGTTTATGCTGCCACACTCTGTAGTCTCCTTTCTCCAAGTACCCAGCTTTGGCTATGTCTGCACTCTTTGTAGGTATCACCGCCGCCGTGAACGCCAGACTGCTCTGCGGCGGCACTCCCAGGACGAAATCTGAGTCCGAGTGTGCCACGGCGGCCACGGCCTGCAGAGAGGGGCTGGCTCGGGCCTCTCCCCCCAGCTGCAGGGCCTGGCTGTGAGGAACTCTGCTCATCTGCCTCATCAGGCTTTGAACCTCTGCCAGCTCAGACTGGGGGGCCAGGCTCCGATCTCCGGAGGCCATCCCTGTGCTAGAACAAAGTGTCTCAATGGGAACATCAGGGGGCTTACATGAGCTTATATGATAGGCCTTATGCCCGTGTCTGACTGTGTAGCCATTATTCAGAGGATTATTATACGGTGCCACAGAAGTCTGGGTGTTTGTATGTTTAGTCCTCCTGCCCTCAGAGTTTTTCACCACACCTTTGACCACCACAGAGGCTTTAACGATGGCCAGCAAGCCCTGGTAGCCTCCTGAGTACGGGGAATAGGGGCTACAGCGCTGGCCCGTGGTGTCCAAGCCATTGACTGTTTTGTTAAGCTGTTTATGCTGCGGCACTCGGACGTCAGACGCAAAGATTTTGATGGACAGCGGGCTGTTGGCGGTCTTCTGGGCAAAGGCGTCCAACTCTGCGGGCGAAGGGTACCGAGAAATCATGGAGGCTGGCTCGCCTGTGAAGAAAGCAGACAGAGACAAAGGATTAGCCCGAGAGCGGCCCGGAGAAAATCTCACATCTTTTGTTTTCTGTTTGTCTCCCTTTCAATTTCAAACCTGCTTTTGGGGAATAATGTCGGACATCAACACATCGTATAAACTGATTTCGAGAAGGCAGACGCCCCCGGCACTGTTTGATCAGTGCTTAATGAAATTAATTCACACTTAGTTCGACCCATAATTAGTTTACCCTGGGAAATCAAAATCAACAGGAGAGGGGAGAGGACCTAATTTGGCTGAAATAGCTCCAATGTGATTCAATCGATGACATTTAGCTGTTAAACCACAACAGGAGCAGCCGAGCATAAACCGACTGTAGCGACTGTGTGAAATTTGAAAATGTGTTCAAGACGAACATTTTTCGCAGCTTCATTTGTAACAAAAACATCACTGATTGCAACACAAATCAGCATAATTCATCACTTCTGAGATTGCTGATGAATATTTAACGATAACGTTTTTTTCCTAGCTGATCCACACCTCATTTTCGGTCGTTTCTCAACAACTCTGCAATCACTCGAGCGCCACCAGTTCCTCCCCATCAAATGCTGTTCCACTTGATGGTTGTGTGAACCTGAACTGATTCCACTGTAAAAGCTCGGGGCCGAGATCGCAGAGGCAAAGTTGAAGCGGATTGGCAAAAAAAAAAAAAAAAAAAGAGCAATCACAGAGAGCACCGCCGATTGAATTGCATGCGAGAGAGCTGACGGGACAAACTAAGATTGGATTTAAACACTATTATTCAAGCAATTTCATGGCTGCTTAACTCGTAGCGACAAAGGAAAGGTGGAAAAAGGCGCCCCATTTAAAAACAATAAATCACCTGGTAGAAATTACAGCCACCTTTCAGAGTGACACTTTTATGCAAGTCCTGACATAAAAAGAAAAGGCGCTGAAATTAACCCTGATCGGGCTTTAAGACGGTGGAAATCATAGCGGGTAAAAGAACAAAGCTATAATCTGCAATAAAAGGGCGGAAAATAAAAACAAAACACTTCATTTCATTTTCAATAACAAAACCAATTCCAGCCATGCAGGGGAGAGCTCACTTGTTGTTCCCATTTGAAATTGATTTGGGAGTTCATTTCATTTCGGGCCTACAGTGAGCCTCCCGACTGTGAAAATGATTCAATCTACAAGATCCATCTCATGAAAGATATAAATTGGGTGTTTAAAATGGAGGAAAGGGGTGAGGTACGGCGTTCAATCCATCCAGCAATCTCCCAGCGGAGAAGGAGCGGCACCGTGGCGCCGGGAGCATGAATGAATTCTACAGAGAAATACAACAAAGCAAAACACGGCTTATTATGTGACGCAGTGTAGTGCCGCCATAGAACACCGTGACATCTGGGATGTTAGAGGGGTGTTTAAACTGTACACAACATCAAGACGTGAGCTCTCTCTTCTCTGGTTTCCCATAATCCCACTTGCGTATAAAGAGGCTGCAATAACGATTTGCGGCCTGTGGCTAAAAACTGAATATTCATGATCATAAATGGTAACTACAGGAGGTTCATATCCACCTGAAAGAGGCTTGGATGATGATGAAGCGATGGCACATTTAAAAAATATGATAGATCTTTGCATCGTCACGCGCTGTGGCACAACACTGCGTCTATTTTCCGCCTCGGATAACGCCGCGCAGTTACCCAAAGACGGATAATTTAGCAAAACAAGCGCTTTAGTCGCCGTTCGGGAAAATGTCAGTGTCAGGCCCCGCGTGCTGCGATCGGCTCGCTGTTCCACAAACACTTCAAACACTTTGGATGCTAACACGTCTTCACAGGGTGTCTGATATTGTTAGTCCAGAGATTACAGCCCTGTCAGAGCCATGGAGACACAACACAGCTGCACTTCCCACTGTGGCTGCCTTAATGCGGCACTATGGAAACCTCATTAGCAAATAGGCCTTCCCCACTCTGCATTCACATATTTATCATCTGAGGACCACTGCTGCGTGACATATGCATAAAAAAATGGGGATCATTTGAGCTGATCCTGACAGAAGCCCAACTGCCGGATAATGTGGAGTTACGACAGAGATCAGAAACACCACGGCCGGCGTTAAAACTGCTCTTAATTACAGCCCGAGGCAACTCTTTCGATCACGAGGGCTTTTAATACCAATCAGCGGTGTTAAAGGGCAGTAAACTGAGCACAGCGCGTCATGTTTACCAGTCAGCGGCGGCTTTCCCAAAGCATGTGGTGGCAGTCATTCCTCCCAATATTCGCTTCATTTCACCAGGCCTTCCTGCAGAACACACCCAAGTCAAACAGTACCTAAAACGTGTGGTTCATTAATTACAATCTGGCACTACAAAAGCTGAAGTTTCCCCTCAAAGGTGCCAAGAAGGCTCTCGACAAAATCTCAACATGTGGGCCCATGCGTACTGGTAAAAGTGATAATTAAGCGTAAGCACAAAGCGTCGCCTCTTTGGCTTCTCTGCGGGTATCAGAAGAGGTCATTTACACCCCACCCCCCAAATAAAATCCTGGACAAGTCTGAATTAGAAACCTTCTGTTGTGCATTTTGACATTTTAAACATGTGCATCACACGCTTCCAGCTGATTTTGGCCTTACTCCCGAACACAAGCAAACAAACAAGTAAAACTGCTCTCCCTCTTTAAAAAAAAACCCAACCTTGTTTCTTATAATTAGGCTACAACAATTACATTCAAGCAGCTATTTGGCCCTTTTAAATCCAAGGCATTTGAACTGCAGCGCAAACAAGAACAAGCCAGTAAACTAGTAAATATTTTCACCCAGCAGATGAAAATGCTACAAAATGAAAGTGTATAGTTTTAGCTTGGGAGTCGCACGGTTCCTTTAATCAGCCCGTGTTGCCCTCAGGACGCAAGATTATTCACGTTGTTCTTCAAGCAGGTTTGCATTAATGCGGGCTTAGACTTCATTTTAACACATAATCAGCACATAGGCCACAAGAGATTCTGCATACACTATAGACGGGGGAAAAAAAAAAGAAAGAAAATCACATTACTGCTTCCTCCCTGCCTGAGGGTTGAGACCCCCCCAAGGTCACAAGATAAATCTGAGGGGTGGTGAGATGATTAACAAGATAAGAAAAGAAGAAGATACACAGGGCTGTGTTTTTTCTCCTTAATTTATCTCCTATCTTTGCTATTTTCAATGAGTTTTAGCTCTTCAGGACCATTAAAGTGAAATAATGAATACGAATAAAAAGACACGAACAAGTCATCTTTTGTGAGTTAATAAAAACAACTCTTTCTCAGTTCGATGGCCGACTGTACGTTTCTTTGTGACACGGCCACCTGTCTGTCTCTTTTTATCTAGAGGCACCGCGGTCGCACGACGAAACTCGGCGGTGAAACGAAGACGAGGAGTGAAAGCAAATATGAGGCCGTTCACATGACAACAGGGAAGTGGCAGCTGCGTGTTGTCAGGTAAGGAATGGCAGAGAGATAATTAGCGATGTGACCTTAAGCACTTAATCGCCCTGAACCTGGAGACTGCACGCTGTTTCACTCCTCAGCCCTGACAGAAAGCACAGTCGCAGAGGCAGACAAAAAAAAAAAAAAAAAAACAGCGTGGAAAATAACATCAGCCACTTTTTTTTCTTCCTTCGCAAGGCAACCTTGGCTGAGGGCATCACGCAGCGCTTAACAATTTTAATTCTTTGACCCTTGACATTCTTCCCCCTCCACTCCCTCTTTTCAGACAGGTCTGATTGAAGTAGGGCAGGTAGGATTTGAAAGCCTGTTTGTGTTTTTCTTTTCCTCCAAAAATCAGCCTAATGACACTGATGTGCGACGCATCTACGGCTCTAGATTGAGAGATTTAATTGTCCCCACCGCCCGGGCTTGCATGTTCCCTAGGCTGGAAGGGGCTCCACGCATTAAACACGCTGCTCAAATGTTGTGGCACCACGCTGAGCGAAACTGGCACACTTTCACAGGAAACACCTAATCCTGATTTCCTCTTTCCATGCAGGGGACGTGCACGGAGAGAAACAGTCGGGGGTGGGGGGGCCAATTATAAACTCTCAATCTCCAGTAGGCCTAATTTGTCATGTGTGTGTGTGAGCATGGGTGTATTTGACTTAAAGAAAGAGTTGTTTTTTTTTTTTAATAAACATTAGCATTCTGCTAGGATAGAACATCGGGTATTTGCTGTACCGTGGTTTATATGTGATCTTTCACAACCCTGATTCCACCCCCATACAATCCCACTCGATGCTTTCTGCCACTTTAAACTGGCTAATCTTTTTCCCGTGGTCACACTTGAAGCAACCCCCCCGCCCACCCCCCAACACCCCCCCCCCAGATTAGAGCGGAGACCTCATTGTTTCGGAGCAGTTTGAGTTAATCACTAATTTATGGGCAAAACAAGCCCCAGAGGCAGGGCTGAAAACGGCATTTGGACGAGCTCGTTGCGTTTCCAAAACCACGGCTTCCAACAATTACATACCCCGAGGGCCGGCATAAGGGAACTATTAGAATGACCACTACGTTTATTCCCACGAGATACAACTAAAAATTCTGAAATTATTCCTTGTTAATATCAATACATGTTGGCTGAACTGCGAGGCAAAAAAAAAAAAAGAGAAAAAGAAAAAATCCCACAGGCCTTTCATGTGATGCTGAAGACTTATCGTGGACGATTTTGCAAAATGACATGTTTACGAGCGACAAATCCTCGGCGGGAACATGCACGCTGAGAACTGGCAGTTAATAACAGAACAGTGCTTCTCAGCAGGCATAAATACTTGTTTACCATACCAATAATCCTGATATTTAAAATGCTCTGGCCCACCTTAATAAGCAGGGGCTGAGCTCAGCGCATTCACAAGGCATTTAAAACCTATGTCTCTGTTACCATGACAACCCTCTTTGCACCAAGTTGGCCCAAAAAGCCCAGTCATTAGAACCATGTAATTAATTGGCCCTGACTTAATTTATCTCCTTGAGATGAGCTTCTGCAATTGACTATCTGCCGGTTAGACAGAGCAATGAGACCATAACTAGCAGCTGCTGCACTCTCCCTCTCAATTCAGGTCGCAGACTGAGGACAAAATTCTGTTGTTTATTTAATTTTGCATCATTTAAATCAATTATTGTGCAAATTATGTTCAGCGGTGGTGGATAACTTCAGTAGATTTCCAGCTCTCAATCACATTTCAAACCTTCGGTCAATACTGTTTAAAGCTGGGGTGATTGATTTTTAGCCACTAGGGGATACATAAAAAAGGGGATGGGGGTTGTAAAAATGTGAGGTGGGAAAAGAACTACAACTCCCAAAGTGCAGTTGGGCAAGGAACACCCAGCCATGCACCTAAAATTCACATATTGAGCAGATGCTTTTGTTGTTGAGACAATTATACATAGCTCTCTGGACTTTCTGCAGCAACAGTGGCCGAGGATAATGGGTACTGTAGTGTTTAGAGCCGTCTGCCAAACTGCCACATGGGAACTGATTTCTCAAAGACAAAGCTGAAATGATGAAAACTAATGGTCATGACATGAACATAGACCAAGAAAGAAATAAAAATCAATGGGGAAATACTGAGTTGTAAAAGTTGCTTATTTCCAGATCCAGCAGTGATGCAGTCAGATTAGTGCTGATATAGAGTTGTATTTCTGATTAATTCAAAATAATACATTTACTATTCACCCTTCTTCGGCTCTAGTTTGGTCTATATATATATATCAATTCATGAGAAAATACCTGGTACTTTAATCTTAGATAGCTAAATGTTCGACATATCAGCAGCTCAAAATGTTAATTAATTTTTTGCATCTGTTGGTGTAAGGCAGTAAGCATACAGTGATTTATCAGGATTGTTTTCCACTGCCTGCTGAGTCGATGTGACTTGTTACGTAAATTCTTAAGCATGTGCCATAAAAACTAAAACAAAATCAGGAGTTCAATGGTTTGTCACATTAGACTCAATGTAAATCAAAAATGTCAAATATAGGCTCAATAAGTAGCAAGTAAGATGTGATATCAGCAGCTTTTTTGGTCTTATAGCAGATATATATAGAGGCATTAATATTTATCCACCGTGGGGTTAAAATTAGGTCGACAGTTAATGCCTCCACGTGTGAGAGCCATTAGATAGAGATGGGTGATGCAGAAAAAAGTAGACACTTGACATGTGCTCTTAAATCTCACTCACACTAACTTCTCTATTTGCAACCTTCTCCTGCAAACACACAAAAATAAAAATACAGACGCTCATTGAATCCCTTTTCACATGCCTCCCTCTTTCCATGTCAGCGATCCCTACATGAAGGGTGCTCACAGAACAGAGTCACCTCAGGGTTGAACACTTAGTTATGTGTGCTCGAAGAGGCTCTGGCGAATACTCCTTTGCACCAGTGTCACTCCTCATTTGTTTCTGTGCCGCTTGGCCCAGCTTGGGCAAAGTTTCCCCCCATCTCAAAGCCGGCCCGAGTGCGGGCCGGCAGCGTGGGAAAAAGCATTTCCTTCCCCGGCTTTCAAGCTGAGATAGCAGAGAGGAGAACGGCTCTCATTCACTCTCATCACATAATTCCTCACACTCGTTTCTCAGAAATCTTTCACATGGGGCTGTGTGGCTGAGAGCTTTCATGTCCTGAGCCTATCCATTTATTGATAGCTAAAAATGGAAATGGCTTTCAAAAGCGCAGCAGCGACTAAAGACTGCCGCTATTTAACTCAATCCAACAACGACTCATTTAATGAAGAGGCCTGGGCCACACACACTGAGCTCCCATCAGCAGTCTATTTCCCGTGGTTGTGCTTGAAATGTCAGGCTAGAGCTGGAGGGTGCTGCACTGTGCACAGTCGCAGTACATAAAACTCAAGGGGTGGGGGGTGTTGGGGAGAGTAGGGGAGAGGGGGGGGGGGGGCCCTGCAGGTAAACAGGATGAGAAATGCACCCCTGGTCCTGCCTGAGGCAAACTAGGCCCTTCTGTTCCAGCGTTTAGCAGACAAGTGCTCCATTGATTCCCAATTAATATTTAATAAGGAAAAAGACAAAGAGGAATTTAACCTGGAGGGGAAAGATGGGAGGTTAGGTTGACGGAGCGTTTCACCATTTCAAATATGAGAAGAGTCGTAAGCGCGCTGTTTGCCAACAATTAAATAAAGGGATTCAAAATAACGAATCTGCACTTTTTGTCAGTTACCGTTAACGGAGCCGGTCACACCACCACACAGGTGTTATTTTGGCTAATTAGACCTCGCCTCGGATTTGTGGGGGTATTCATACGCCGCGCTGACTGACATCTCCCTCGCTCTCCTTAGTTAGTCTCATTGCACCTGTTAGATCAAGAAAACTTTTATGGTTCTTTGAAGTTTGTGGAGTTCGGTTCCACCCAACCTGAGAACAGGTCTAATTACCCGGGATAAGTGCAAACACCTGGGTGTGTGTGTGTGTGTGCGAGTGTGTGTGTGCGCATGCAGGTGTTGGATTAACCTCTCACTGAAATCTGATCGTCACAGGGCTTTACTTTGCAAATGTATATTGACTGTGCGATATGTATACTCTATGGAAGATTAGACTTTGTGTAGAAGTGCAGAAACACGCTGCAGGAACAAAGACGTCCATTATGAGAACACACAGACATATACAAATGAACTGTCAACATGATCAGCCAGATAAGATAATCCCGGCTCTGCAGACACAAGGTGCACACATGTTGTATCGGCTAAATTGACCTTAATCAAATTACGGTGAATCTGAATGTAAACAATGTTACCGCTCGATATTTGCATGCTCTTACTTTCCGTGAGACCACAGTCTGAGCCATACAGTTTCATTTAATTTGCAACGATCCCTTTTACCTTCTGCAGTGCGGTAGCCATCCTTCTAAGCATCCACATAAAACACATTAAATATGACAGCGAAGGCTCGGAACAATAACGACGCAGCACGCCGCAGCACCTACACCAAAAAACGAAAACGAAACATCTTTCAAGGACGAACTCATTTGAGATGTTTCTTGGCTAAGTAAATTCATAAGACTGCAGCACACACCGGGCTGAAGCATTAAACTGCAAGTAGTTATAGATCTTCAATATAGCTTCAAACCAGACCCAGTGAAGAAATATGAGGCATCAGCAAATTTTTAAAGCAATCGCGAAAAGGAAACCACAGCAGAATAACTTCATTTGTGGCACTATGATCTCATTACATGACTCTGGGCTGTCCAGGAAGAAAAAAAAAAAAAGACTGCACAATTGGGATCTCTGCTAAAATAATATAGATGCAGAGAAACCTGCATAAAGAAGGGCCCCGAGAACTGACTGCAAATACGCTGCATTCAATCAATTAATTGAAGGAAATCTAATCGCAAATGCAAGTCCAGGTTAGTTGTAAAAACACCCACTCAACCTTTCAGTGAATGCAGCATAATCAGTCAGGATGAAGGTCGAACAACACTGACACGGAGCCCTTTTCGCGCAAAATGTGAACATCATTAGTATAGCCTCGTATAGGTGAGCTGATTAACTCTGATTTCGGCGTCCACTTTGACCTGTACGCTTTCAGGAGCACACTGATTAGTGGCCCAATTAACAGGCATCATCTTCATCAGGCGGCCCATTATTTTCATTCCAGAAGCTTCGGAGCAGCTGAGATCTCGACACACCACTGAAGCCACGCATGATCTTCATGAGGCGACAAGGTCAACCTCAACATGACTGATTAGAGAAACTCAGGAACATGTCTGAGGTCTTAACAGTCACCAGCACTTTTATTTCAACGTGTCTGTTCAGTGGTTGCTGTCTGTCCTCTGTGTCAAAACATCTTAACGTGTGCGACTTAATAACTCACCTTTGCGGGTGCACGGCTGCAGCGGTGGTACTGACAGCAGTAATGGCGGCGGTGGGGCATCGAGGCTTTTGGGTGTGCAGGCCAGACGCTGCGACGACAGATTCTGTCGTCTCTGGATACAGGCCAGCATGATAGTTCACTCGGGCTGCACACAGCCTGGGTAACCCTGCTAGAATAAAGGGAAAACAAAGCTTTTACTACAGATAACACCAAATGAAATGATGATGAAATAAGAGAGACTACAGCTATGCTATGAGCTCCATGAGGCTGTGCTGCTTTGAGCTAAATACTAAGATGCTCTGACAATGCTGATATTTAAAAAGGTATACATTAACCATGTTCACAAAAGCTAATCAGCACATTGAAGTTGAAAGAAAATGTGCAGGTATTCAACCATAAACAATCCATTTAAGTTTCAGTAAGAATGCCAAAACCAAAACTTTGTACCGATCCAGCAATTAATTATCACGACACTTCAGAAAAGTCAATGGGTTTTGCACTTTAGGGACCACAATTCTGCACCAAATTTCATGGCAATCAGTCCAAAAGTTGTTGAGCGATATTTCAACCTGGACACAGAGCGATGCAGCTGGCGTGGGCTCTGGTTTTCTTGATTGCCTAGTTAGGCCACATACTTTAGAGGACCACTGCAAAGAAAGTACATGCCAACTCTAAGTTTGGAAAAACATCAAATTATACCTAATGCATTCAAACCCTTGCATCAAACATAAGTTTGATGTTGGAAGAAATCTGCGAGCTTGCTGGTAGAGGACATTAAAGCCCCACAGGAGGTTCCCCTCTTTCAAAAACATATTTTCCATCTTACTTTAGAAGCTTACATATCTAAAACTCTGCAACCGCTCGGGTCCTTTGACCATATTAAAATTCAGGAGCCCCTCTTTGAACCACCGACATTGTGCATTCAAAAAAGTAATATCACTTAATGACGACTCCATCTCCTCCCTCTTGCTAGTTGTTATGATGGCTCTTTCCTGTTATCAACCTTGTTCTGTCTGTTGCAATCACACAGATCATTTGCAAGGCCTCCTGTAGCCTCAGGCTGTGTGTTTCAATTTGTAACTATCCTTGAGACCTGGTTTTGTTCTCCGATAAATTTATGGCTGTATTGATCTGCAGAGAAAGCCAAAAGCAGCTCACTCCCCAAAATAGGCTGAGCTGTTTGCAGAGTTAAGTATTGTCAGAGGAAATGAGAGGCTGCGTCTGAAAAAGAAGGCGCCTCTCCACAGCTGTGCTGATTGAAGCAATCATTCTGAAGATAAAGCCAGACACAGAGGGAATATTTCAGTGGTAATCGCATTTGACATTCTCTTTGATTATCTGGAAGAGTCACCAAATCTGAATGCAAGCACAGCAATCTTAAAAAACCTGGGGCTACTGTAAAATGCGTCTTACTATATGTGAGTCAGGTACCTCGTGGATAGACAACTGCAGTCTATGCAAAAAAAAAGAATTCATTAAAGGTTTTTAATAGTTAGAGAAACCCAGCTCTGTCTTTACAATGCAGCAGTTCCCAACAAGGCAAACATAAGCCTGCAGCACGCAGCTGTCAGATTCGTGTTCGGTTTTCAGGTTCTTTTGGATTTTTGCTTTCATTTCTCCCTCGGGGTCCAGAGGGCAGCCAAAGCGAGTCAAGCACAGAACAGAGCATTCAGTGACGAGCTGCAGAAGCATGATTACCTTCGCCTCAAAAGGAAGAAGAGACACAGTGGCTTTCATTTTACTCAGGTGCCAACAAAAAAAAAAAAAAAAGAAAAAAAAAAAAAGAAAAAAATTCCCTTACTCTTCCTTTTCTCGTGTACCAGCTCCCTTCCTCCGCTCAACATCTGTCCCTTGGTGACAAGCCCACTTCAAACTGCTCAGTGCAACCTGTCTCATGTGAGCACACGCATATGAGCAGCTAAAAGCCTCAGTATGGTCCGGTTCCATTTTGAAAATAATGGCAATTTCACAACAACCCTTCCATTACCACACATTTGTCAAGAGGGAGGTGCCGAAAACGCAAAGGGAACACAAGAGAGAAAAGGTATCTCCAGGGAAATCCCCTCACTAGCTGAAAATGAGGCACGAATTGGAATACCTTCCATTACTCCCACAATTTGCAGCTGGAATAAAATACATCAAGGAAGGCATTATAATTCAAAGAGAGGCCGGCAGTGGCTTAAAGAAAAAAAAGTTTCACTGAAAGCAGAAAAGGGAGCTGGAAATGATGCATACAGTGCAAGTAATGATGGTTTCTTTCATCCTGCTATCTAAATTTTAAATTTAAAGAGATTTTATGAAAACTTAAGCTTAAAATTGCCTCCTCGCTCTTCAGTGGAATTACCCGAAAAAAGGAGAGCGAGAGTGAGATATGAGATGAAAAGGATCCCAGAATGCATGATATTATCTGGGCTAAGTTCTCAAGAAAAATCAATTCTCCCGCCCTCTGCACAATGTTTTGCTCAACAAAAAAGTTTTTTATGTCTTGCACTTTCTTACGATGTCATATCAAGATGTATTATAATGAGGATAACACTGAAATTAGCTCCATCACAAAGTAATTATCAGCAATCTTAAAAATGGCAGTGGGCGGAGCAGTTCAATTCAACCTTCACAAATAAGGTCAAGGATCTTTTTCATTAACATAATGGTCAGTGTCGCTCCCTTCCAAGCCAGTTTCTTTCAGTCAGTGTCTAATCTGCCTTTGTTTGAGGCGAGGTTATAAACCAGATGTCTCGCTTCTCACATGTCCTTCAAAGCCCATGCTTTGGCACTCGCCGTGCTTCACAAGTTCACATATCCAAGGCCTCCTCTAACATGCATAACAAGCAAAAAGAGCACAAAGTTTAAGCTGCAAGGACGTCTAATCCTCGCCACTCTCGGCGACATCCATGCAGCTGATAAGCAGCGTGATGTGGCTCGCTGAGGGCCTGCCGGGGAGATAAAAACCTTGCGCTTTGCAGTCCGTCTAACCGTCCCCCACGGTTTCCTGATAAGGGTGTCTTGGCAAATAAATTTTTCAAGCCTCTTCCCTCATCACTGACAGGTCGCAAAATGCCTCATTTTCTAACAAGGGGCTCTGTGAGAAGATAAGGTCAACTGAGGAAGCACGAGGGCGGTGATGGAGAGGCTTCATAATGGCTGCATGCAGATAGCTGATGCCTTAAATGTTCACAAAAAAAAACAAAAAAACAAATGAAAACACACCCTTCAGCTAATTTTTATGAGATCACAATTATCATCAGACTAGCATTGGTAATACTTGTGCAATAACAGGAAGTCTTATGGCTTATGTTGGATTCCTAAAAATCTAAGCTTGGTGGGTCACATTTAATGAGGCTGAATATGCATGCCCTCAAAATACACCACTATGTATAAA
>JAOXYL010000042.1:15425755-15435803 GCA_028564955.1 Terapon puta | reverse complement strand
AAACACTAAAAGCTACCATTGCTTTTTACCTGTTTGGCTGTATAAAGTGGCAGCACAAGAATATCCATCAAAGCAGGAAAAAGCCATAAATTATACGGGGGAGTCAGACGAGAGCATCTGTCTGACCTTCTGGAGTCTTTTATGACTTCGTGCGGCATCAAGGGTCAGAGCGAAGATAGAAGCAAATTGCAAAGAGAGCCTCCCTCTCAACAAACATGAAACGCACAGAGGAAAAAGAAAGAAAAAAAAAAACGCACCCTGCCACATTCACACACACACACGCACGCACACACACACACACACACACACACCTCCCTACCCAAGCCATCTCAGCTCCTGTTAGCAGTTCTCAGAATCCTCAGTTAATAATTAGATGATAATGAAAAAGGTTTAAGACGAGCACCCTTTTCACTCTCTGGGTGGATTAGCATGTGAGTGCTATGCTAATGTTTTTCCTTCCTTTCCACTCAGAAACTGCAGACAAGCAAAAAGGGAAAGAGCACAAAAGCAAAAAAAAAGAAAAGAAAGGAAAAAAGAAAAGAAGGTTAATTTAGGAAGAAATAAATGATTAACAAAGAGCAATTGGTCATTACGGAAGGGAAGAAGGAGTGCCTCTTTTTGAATGAACGTGACATGGTCCATGAATAACAATCCACTTATTGTGTAATCTAATGGCAGATATGGCTTTTATACTGTCTTCAAGGTAAGCACTGCAGGAACCTGTCTAAGTAATGGAGACCAGACAAGTAGTCTGACATACAGACAGAATTAGACAGCAGTGCTGCTGCAGCTGCAGGATTCATCTCTATACACCCCTCCACACACACACACACACACACAGATCCCCCTCCCCAACCCCCTCATACATTTTTAATAGAATCTATTACTTCTGGATTAGCCGATAAGAGCTGGCCTGGTTAAATTCTATAATAGTTTGCATAATTGGTATCAGAGCAGCATATAAGAGAGACCCAGATTTCTCTCTTCTCCTTCTCGGTAGAAAAAGAAAAAGAGGACACAAAGGTTCACATACAGGATAACCAAACAACCCGGAGCCACTCTGCTCTACGCTGCAAGAACACTCAAGGCCTGTGGCTGATAACAATGAGCCTCATTTCCATTGAGATTAGCTCCTGTAAAAGGTATAACAACAGTGTTAAAAAGCGTTTCCTATACAATGCATGCGCAGGCACAAAATTTATGTAAATACAATCACTGGGCAATATTCAGACAGATGTCCAGAGTATTCAGTTGGGTGTAAATCAAGCAGCGTTAATGGCTGGGTGTCTGGGCCAAAAAAAAAAAAAAAAATTAAAATGACAGTCATGCAAAATGTCATGCAGACACAAAACTGTTGTGCTACGATAAAGCTATGAGCATAAAAGTCTGAAAACATTAGAAATTGCAGGTTCCCAATTGTATAACAGCAGACAAACAGCCACAGATTATCTCATTCGTATTTCCACAGTACTGCAAAGACACATAATTGGGCAGAGAGTAATGCATACACAAATTAGCTTGTATATGCAATGTCCAATGTGGTCTGTCACTGTAAACATCCATCCCATTATTGTAGTATTTCATCTTATTTAAATGGAAATTTCCTTCCTCTAGCTCCCTATAAGGCTTTTCTACTGTGAGGAAAACATGTTTGCCGAAGATCTCAATCAAAACCTTATATATGTTATGTATGAAATTGATCAGCTTTTAGTTGCACACTGCTTTCTTTGGCACGTCCTTGCTGATTTGCCGTCTCTGTTGCGTCAAGCAAGAAACGTCTGAAAAATCGGAGTAAACAAAATATCAGCCATGAAAAAGCTCCGCTGAGTGAGAAACACAAACACCAAGGCACGGCAGATATGACAAATATTTTTCAGTCATGTTCAAAGAAACCCCGCAGTCACGAATGAGGCGCGTGACCGTGAATGTATGTACTTCACCGTCATTAGGAACATTCTCAAGCAATATTTTCAGTGGGATTCAACTCCAACAACGCAGCAACAAATGGTCTGAAATGAATGACGGGTCTGACTCCTTGGGATTGGAACTTGCACCATTAGCTTCAGCAGCAGCAGCAGCGACTGCCAGCGTGAGGCATTTGTCCAGGAGGCTTACACTTTTGACAAACAATTAATCATTTACTTTGGAGTTAATGTAGGCCTCTACTATGAGCTAGTCTTGGTGTACTGTGCATGAAATATGGATATACGTGGAAAAATATGGAATAAACTACAATTTTACTACAGTTTTACAATATGTTGGAGAATATGTTTTTGTTTGTGCACATTTGTCTCTGCCCGACATGCATTCGAGCACATTGTTCAATAAGTGGAAATGACTGGTGAAGAGAAAGACTACATAGTTGAGCCCCACAACATCGTATTTGTGTGAATTGTGCGAACACAAGAGGCGAGAGGTTGCACTCCAGTGTTTGGAATTGTTTGAGCAAAAATAGTCCGACCTGACATACAGATGCTGAGAACGAATTTAGCCATTAATCCAAAGCTGCACAATTAAGTCCTATCTCTGAGAGCAGCCATAGGAGGGAGTGGAGAGCCTCGGACCGACCCAAATCTGCCCTTGCCCACAGATGGTGCCGAGGTAAAAAGAAACTGCACAGCATGGGGTAAAGTCTGGCCAATGCCAAGGTAGCATTAGAGGGTAAACAGAGCCTTATCTTATCCTGATCCCAGTGTGCACACCGAGCCACACCGTCAAAGAGCCATGGGTATGCTGTCCAGCCGTTAGAAAACCTTGACTTCTGAGATAACAGATGGTGACAGAGCGAGCTGAAGGTTTTTGTGTAAAGATAAGTTCCTTTTCAGGGGAAAATCAAACCACGATTTAAACTGAATTTTGACGTCTGTCAGTCGACTCTGGCGGAACTGTTTAAAAAAAAAAACAAAACTCCAGTTCTTATCAACTGTTGTGAAAAAAAAAAAGAAAAAAAAACACAGAAAGACACAACCCCCCTCTTTTCCCTACGTCCTGTTCGCTGGCTGTTTGCTCTTCTGATACACTGTTAAGGGTCACCGATTCCTTCAAGTCATTAAAATCTTTGAGCAAACATAAGACTCATTAGAAACTGTAGAGAAAATGCACGGCTCTAATGTGGGAGATAACCTAATGATCCGCTCTCTGCCATGCATCACAGAAACATCAAAATGTTCAAGGAAAAAAAAGAAAAAGAAAAAAAAGGAGGTCTTTGATCTGTGGACCAACTAAAAATGTCATCATCTCACTGCCTTACTATTTAGGCCAAATGATGAAGCGTCAGTCGCAATGTGGCAGTCTTCATCATTAATTTGAAGTAATGACTGAGCACCATCATGTAGACAAAATAAAGATTACTGGAGCTTCGAAATAAACCCAGCAGTCCAATCCCCTCCCCCCCTTACCCGACGACCTCGGAGGCCCAGTCCTTAACCTTCCACCCTTAACCCCCCGTCTCACCACCCCTTCATCCTGTTAGAATGAAAAGACCAATTAGACAGATTTCAAAAGATAGCAGGCTGCCTGTAATTACACATGACATCTCGTAGCAGATAAAAAAGGTGATTACAAAGGGTGCACGAGAGATATTGCTAAGCAACCAGGCCATTAACGTTACTCCTATACGGCTAGAAGGGGTTGTATTTTTCGATTTGCATCATCTCGTCGCTCCGGTCTTCCAATCGGAAAGCAAATCCCCGGCAGAGAGCTGGCAGTGCACGTAACTAGCCTTAAATGTGAAGCCCTGGATGGCGACGGCGGAGGAAGACATGACCTTAATCAGGCCTCGTGCTGGCCCGGGTAATAGCCGCCCAGGAAAAGGTCACTCTCGTGGTGAGCCGTTTCCTCCATTCAGTAATTCGGTAGGCATGGAGATTGAGCGAGCCCGAGGAAACTTCACAATAAATCAGAGCTCAGCTTCGCCCCCCTGAGAAAGCAAAAGGGAAGCAGGCAGCCAAATGACAAATCCCTTCTCTTCACGGAGTTGGAATTACTGCTGGGGTGTGATGCGAGATCAGAGGGAACCCCCCCCCCCCTTCATCCTACCCTACCCACCCATCACCATCACCACTGCTACCACCACCCCCCCATGGGATACCTGCACACCGGCTGCTCATAATGCCACGCAATTTACGAGCCTCCCGCACACTCTAGGCCCAGGCAGAGCCCATTTCAAACAAACAACCCAAATATGAATGTGTCATTAAGGCTGGTTTACGGCCTGTGATTGAAGAACACGGCAGCCGAGGCACGGGCTTAGATTACACCGCGCCAACGCCATGCAGCACTTAAACACTCAGTGGATAAGCAAAAGTACTCAAACTAGTAGATTTCAGGGTGAGCTGAGCCAACCGGTACACTTTACGATGAAAGGCAAATG
Organism: Terapon puta; assembly: GCA_028564955.1. NCBI lineage: Eukaryota > Metazoa > Chordata > Actinopteri > Centrarchiformes > Terapontidae > Terapon > Terapon puta. Next base: position 15,431,431 of record JAOXYL010000042.1, on the reverse strand, counting down.
AGATGGTTTTTTTCCCTTTTCTTTTTTTTTTTTCGCTGTGGCACTGTGGTAAATCAAAGGCCAGTGATTTGATCGTGTTTATAGGAAATCATAAGACAGAGAGATAACCCTATCCCTGATGCCCTGAAGTAAAAAATAAACCCAAAAAAATGGGAAGGGGGGGTGGTTTATGCATTTTTCCTGTCTTGGTCAGAAAATAACCAGGGGAAGGAGAAAAAAAGGAGAAGAGAGAGACACACAGACAGAGCACAATAAAACACCAAATTGCAGGCTTTTCTTCTCTGCCTCTGGTGGGGGGAGAAAAAAAAAGCTGTGACATCCCATCTCTCTGGGCAATAAAGGATCTGGCACAAGCAGGAACAAAAAAAAAAAGGAGGAAAAGAAAAAGCATGCAGGGTAGAATTTCACACCTGGCCAATAATCTATAGGCCCCTCTGCTGCCGGCTAACCTTCAACCTCGGCTGCCACCGGTGCAGTGAGGTGCGATGATCCCACCTCCGGCTCCCAGACAATAGAAATGGAAACCCTTCAGAGGCGGCCCCGGATGACCGATAATACACTTCAAAGCACTTCCCGTGGCCGCTGAGACGCTGACATATGAGGCGCCTCTCGGTGCGCGCAAAACAAAGATGTCACCGGAGGATGGAGGAGGTAAAAAAAAAGAAGAAGAGAAAAGAAGATGATGAAGAAAAGGGATGAGCAGTTTGGAGAGGAGGAAGGAAAGAATTTGGAGACAGATGTTTGTTATGCAAAAATGTTTCTCCCCCCCCCCTGAAACTCGTGTCACAACCAACCCCCCCACCCCCCTTCTCTCCCTTCTTCAAGACCCTCCATCGTTTCCACTGTTTAAATGCATCCCGAGGAGCGGTTAAATGAATGGATCTGCGGGCTTGGACGTAAATCACAACCCCCCCTCACAGCTGGACTCGGCCCGTATAAACACACATTAGCCAATAGCAGGACACTGATGTATAGTGAGGGCGAGACGCTCCTATCCATCAGTGCGCACCGGGCACCTCTCACCACTCCTGCGCTGTCGACCTTATAAAATAATGGGGGGAGAAAAAAATCAATGTATGATCCTGCAGAAATCGGCAATTTCTCTCTCAAGCACCTTTGCGACCCTCTGAATACTCTGTTGTTGTCACGTAGTTACAAAAAAAACACACACACACATCCAGCTCGCATACGCCAAACACTTCCTGCGCCGAGGAAGGAAAACACATCCGCGCAGTCTCCCCTAAAACGTGAGGACGGGGGGGAAATTAGGAAAACGCGATCGATGTCTTACAGAGTTTTGTCTGATCATAAGGCTTGTTTATCTTTGGTTCGCCACGGCTGATTGGTCGGTCTCCTGCTCGGAAGGCGTATTTCCTCCGCAAAGGCAGCCTCGCCGCTGATTTCGCGTTGCGCACTGGAAACCTCCGGAGGTACATCCATGGATGAGGCCGGCTCCGTCAGCTGCGCTCCCCCGACACGATCATCTCTCCTTTGGAAAGACAAATTTCCTCCGATTTTTTTTTTTTTTTTGCTTCCAGTGCAGCCTGCTCTTGTCTCCTCTCGGCCGCGAGTGTGTGTGAGTGTGTGTGCGTCCTGTGCGCCACGGAGAGGGAGCGACGTCGGGATGGAAGCGAGTCCTCCGCACTGTTGAAACCGGCTCTGGGCCAATCAATCAAGGCCGCATTTGAATATTCCCACGACTCGGCCAATCGTGTGAAGGAGAGGGCGGCCGCTGGCCCCCCCGCCCCCCCACCCCTCCCTCCATCCTCCATCCTCCTCCACCCCTCGACGCCAAACCCCGTCAAAGTAAGCACGCCGCTGCTTCGCGGAAACATTTAAAGGAGAAGGACGTCCGATGCGTGGGTGCAAAACAAACGCAAGTTTTTTTTTTGGTCGGTCCTGATCGATCGATGGGCGCAGGAGACGGGGGGTGAGGGGAGCCTGCGGATCAGCCAATCAGAAGTGCAGAAAGGATTCGGCTCAGGTGCGCAGGAGCAGACCTGTATCACCTGAGGAATGGACGAATTGAGAGCAAAGATGGAATATGATTATCATAATATAAATATTACAGTCAGTTTGAGTAAAAACAGCAAAACCACACTGTAAAAAAAGCATGGGTGAAATTTCTCCTTTCAAAAATACTGTCAGAAAAAATACAAAAATACACTTAGTAGAGTGTGTGAAAAGTTAAAGCACCTCCCAACTTGAATTGAGCATCAACTTGAGCATTATTTTGAATACCTGGTTAAAAGTGAACTGTTCTATACTGCCTATTAGTTCAACAGTTCATTGTATATTTTGCATGCAAAATCTGAATGTTTCCAGTAACTCCCCACGCTTACACAAGCATTATTTTGATGCAGCTGGTCAAGGGTCAACTGTGTCATCAGTTCAACATATAACATCATCATATTTTATGTGTGCAAAATCTGAATCTGTTTGGTATCTTGCTAAGCTAGGTTGGATAATAAGTTAAAAACAGGTGGGAAAAGTGTAATATTATCTCTCAAAGGTAGTGTGAAGTAGCACAAATACCTAAAAGGGCACTTAAATATGTGTTAATTTATTATTTTCATCACCGTTTGGGAGACACAATAATAGGTAGGCTTAAAAAACTATTTGGTCCAACATAGCAACACCACAAATGACCAAAGTAGTCAACAAAGATCATGGATGACACACTGTCACCTTTGTTTTTTTTTCTACTGAAGCCTGTTGAGCCAGAAACCAACCATCTGTGGCAAGTACGGGTTTAACTCGCGAGCCCTAAAGCATCACAGACAAAACACAATATTTGTTCAGGAAAATACCTCCAACGTAAACTAGTATTTGACGACTAATGTGGCTTGACAGCAAACAGAGGGCTAATTTTACTGCGATCCTGACGCTCGGGCTAGAAATGTCTCAGGGCGGGTTGATCGTGGCCCGTTGCTGAAAGCAGTTTGGTGTGCCATTTTCACAGCAGTGTAAATGTTATTGGTAACACCTGTGCTTCTCCTTCCATGACAAGTCAACATGCCTAATGTGTAAAAGGCCAGTCGACCCCTATTCCACAACGTCTGACGAGCTAACACAGCTGCACTCTCCTCTGCAGGAACCGTTCGACAATTTGGGAGATGCACTAATTTGCTTTCTTGTTGAAAGTTAGATGAGAAGATCAATACCACTCTCATATTTCGTCTTTAAATAGAAGGCAATAGCTCTGAGCTTATAGTTCAGGATGAAGAGATGAAACAGCTGTAGGAGCTCTTTTCACTTCTATCTTGACAGGAAAGCAAACAAGAACATTTTCCCCAAATTTTGTACTATTTCTCACCTTCAGATTTAGCATCAGTGACCCCACATCATTAATAATATTCTAAGTTTGGGGGTGCCAGCATACATTTGTCTTTTTCAGCATTTTTGCATTTCCAAATGCTGAATTAGACTTTGAACATCCATCTGTCAATATTTAACACACAGGGCTGCAACTCAGCAAACTGCACGCTAATAAATCCTCCCAACAAACAAATGATGATGGAAACAGACCAGCACACTAAGAGACATGTAGCAGACACACTCTGACCCACTGTTGCTGTGAGAAAAACTACTGCATTGTTGCTTTACAGCTGCCTGAGTGTCATTTTTCAGTATGAATGAGTGCTGCAGATGGCAAATGACGTTACCATGCCAACTAATGCCCCTATATTGAACACCGAAGATGTAGATGGCTTATTGTTCTCTACTTAATTGCGTCTTGTTACAATGGTTATAGACAGTTTATCAAAAGTAAAAGGGCTCCACCACCAGTGTGAGTTCGAGGAGCGCCATGCAGACCTCACACCAATCAAACACATTATAAAATCTCTAAGATCCACATGCACTGATTGTTGAGTTTGTAAGAGGATCATGCAGAAATCCTAAATCAACCACCACCTTATGCGCTGCCTATGGGAGAGAGTGGGCAACGTTCAAGTAAACAGAAATTATAGACTGATACAGAATACACCAACATTACTGCTGATTGCTTCTTTCTTTTCCTTATGTGTCTTTAAGATTGGCATGGAAATACTCTTTACTTCCATTCAGTGATGCAATTAGCTGATGGTATTTTACACTAATCTTATTCTTTTTGCGCAAATTCAAACCAGGAGGGCTTTCATTTCAGAGGCAAATAAAAACATCAGAGGACTCCAGCTAATGTTTTTACAAATTCACAACCACATAGATGTTTATTTGTATGTTTTTGCATTATGTGTTATTTCCTTATACTCTTCCATTATGCCATATTTTGCTGTGAAAGGATCTTTTACAATGGCTTATGTCAAAAGTCAGTGCTAAAGATACTCACATGCACATGCAGAGGGACACAAATATCTCCACAACAGGCTGATGCAAATATCAATACAAGAGGAGTGTATACACGTGAACACAAGCAAACATTTGCAAATTCAACACAGACACACAAATTCAAACACACAGTTACTGGTGTACAACAAAGGCTTATTGAAGAATAGAGTGAGGGGTGCAGTTAAGCCATGTTTTTCCAAACAATAAGCTCATAAGTATGCCATTAATATTATGGTAGTCTTGCTCTACTGAAACATCATAACAAATTGGTAACAGGAGATTGGGTATGTTCATATTATTGTATAAATGCACACAGTCTTTGCAGGGCTTCAACTGTTTGTTTCTTGACCTACTCTCATCCTGATTATCATTCTGTTTAGGCCATGTCATCATGTCCTTATGTGATGTCAAGCTCTCCCTCTTAAGACCGTTCCCATCAGACCAGAATGAATCTGGCAGTGACAGTAATAAAGAGCTCCATCTGCGCCTGGCAGGCGGAGGCAAATGAACCAATTAAGGTCTGGTGAAGTCCCCTCTTTCACCTATTGGCAATAGGCTGCCGTCATCTCCATCATGATGAAAAGGAGAGAGTGCAAGGGTAATTAAATACCAGCAGGGGCCGGGGGGCAAACCTAATAACTCTCTGTAACAAGCCAATAAGAGACCTTAATGCTCAAGAGTTCACACAACCCAAAGCATGTTAATAGTGAAGAGGACCACTTACTGCACACAAACACTCAGATAGTTAATAGGCCTGCATTTTCCTCAGAGAAAATTGACCTTGTGGAGAGATATCTGCAATAGCACAGAGACAAAGTACAAAAAGCCTCTTATGCCACAGTTTATCTGGCACAGCGATCTCGTCTGTTGTAGTCAGAGCAGGCTTTCATGTGTACTCAAAAAAACCCAGTGCAATGTCCATGTGTACATATTTAGGAGTAATTTCTGTTGGAGCGTTGCCATCTGCTGGCTAAAGTATGCTTGTGCAGCAGTATTACGAGGCTTGTGTAAATATGCAGTGTGCTACACTAATAATTTTGACATTATTGAGTGTTATAAGAGTCTCTCTCTCTCTTTTTTTTTTTTTTTTTACAAAAACAATCCACACATACCACCCTATCCCACTGCCTGAAACTCTTTGAAAACTTATTTTTTTCCAGTTACTCCTGGATGTGTGTGTGCCAGTGGCTAAAATTAAGCATCATTGTGCAGTTATTTTAACATCCTTTTTTATCCATTTATTGCAGCTAAATCACAGCAACATTTGTTCATTTTTTAATCATGCAGCTCCGGTAAATCAGATTAATTCAGCTGAGGTTTGACTATCTCAGACAATTATGACCAATT
>JAOXYL010000042.1:15406987-15420936 GCA_028564955.1 Terapon puta | reverse complement strand
GGTTCTCATGTGGAGGATGGCGGCCATCTGGAGTTCGCCTCAATGTTTGACACACTTCACGCCCAGGACACACAGGCTGGCACTGGACTTGTTATTTGGCAAGACTCTGAAAAGGATTATTTTGAAACAGAGGGGAAGACCCCTCCTCTTCATCGTGAACTTGGGAAAATCCAGGGTAAGCTGTTAAGAGCCTGGGCTTTTGGAATGTCTCTGGGAAATGCAGTGGAAAACAGAACCCGTCTGCTGATGCATACTCTCTTGTGTATCGTGCGATTTGCTGCTTTACTCCATTTGGACCCGAGATCTGGGGTCCGTGCAGAGAGAAAGGATATCACAGATTCTTCTCGCCTCCTGCACCTCCTCCAAGCCCTTCTGTCTTTTCTTACCTGGGACAGCGCTCACTCAGACGGACCTCGCTGCCTGGGGCTGGTGGTAGAGCTCAGTAAACGGTTGATCCGCCTCCAGCTGACACCTCACCCCGAGTCCCACCAGACCGGTCACTGTCAGTTGTCATCTCGTAGTCTGTCCACAGTCCTTCATATCTTACGGCTGGTCTCTGATTCCCTTGACCACACCTACAACCTGCGGCAAAGAACCGTCTGGTCCTCTGCAGGCAAGGAATCCCAGCCACCACAGCTCTGGCCTTCAGATGTACACCATGTGCCTCAGTTACAGGATGAAAAAGAAGAGAAATGCAGTTTTGCACATGAGGCACAACCGCTTCCTAGACGACCATCCAGAAGGTGCAAACTATCTCTCTGGCATTTTCTGTCTCATTTATTTATTGTCGTGGGTCGATGCCAGTCTTAGTCACTTTATGTCATGTGTTGTTCTTAAGACAGCCTCAAAGTCAAACAAGATTTTCTTTTTTTGGCCAGATTATTGGGAGTCTGGCAGTGGGTCTACCAGATCACCCAGCAGTACACAGAAGAACTGAAAAGGTTGAAAGGTTGTGATGGCTGGGAAGAGGAACAGCAACAGATGTCTGTCATCATGTCCCAGATCCAAACAGCTCTGCAGGCTACAGGAGAAAGGCTAGAGGGGGGTCCTGCACTGCTGAGTTATCCAGGTCTGTGGCAAAAGGACTATTTATCTAACTATGCTTGTTGTACAAGCTATAGAAAATAAATGGGGTGGTTTAAAACAAAACAAACCTAATATCAAATTTTGACCGTGACTGAAGAAAAGCTCACCAGCTATGTCTGAATATGTCAAGATATTTATTTCTTATTATTTCATCTTCATCATCATCTTCCCCTAGGTGAACATCTATTCCTGTGCGGCTCATACCCAAAAAGTGCAGATACGTGGCGGTCACAAATTTGTGAGGAGAGTAACAAAAGTAAGAACCTCTGCTGCAACTCTTCCATATAAGTACTCCTCGTGGTCACAGTCAGTGGTAATCATGTGTCTTTTTGTCAGGGTGTGATAGAAGTGTCTTCAAGGAGACACGGCTTTGTCTGGCACTCTTGTACAGTCTGCTATCTCAGTACTGTCTAAGGGAAGCACAGGAGTTGGGGGACCATATGGCCCGTCTCCTCCTCCACAGGGCTGGACACCAGAAGGATGTGACCTCCATAACAGGTCAGCTATTGTCAAAAATATCTCCTTTTAGATGGTTGCAGATGTGAGTGAGTTTATGGAAATAAACTTACATACTTACACGTCATGGAGTGCTGAGAGAAATCATACTGGCTTTTTTAGTTGTCTTTTTATTTTTTTTCCATGCTTTACTAAAATGTACAATTCAGATCTGTCTCAGAGATTAAGCTATAGGGCTACAGAGGATTGATCTGATTATGTAAAATAACTAATGTTTCTTACTCTGAAAGTAAAATGTTAGTGATCAGTTTTGTGGCTTAATTGATGCCCTGCAGCAGACTCTCTTCCTTGCCCGTGGCTGCCCTTGGATCTTCACAGCAACGCAGCTTGTGCCGTGGTTCAGACCCTGGGGAGATTCATGGCCTCTTATTTCACCAACCAGCCCCTCTACATCCTGCCCCCCCACCATGTGGCCGTCTTGCCTCCCCTACATCTACCCCATGGTGTGTTTCCATTTATTATATCTCAGTTAAAACAATTTATTTATTTTGCTATCTGGTAACATGTCCTTTCTCAGCCCCCAGCGTTGGCCGCTTGGTGCTGCTTTGCCAAGAAGAGGCGGCCAGAGCAGTGCGACAACAGCATTTGTCAGAGGTATGGACAGTGGACTACGCCCAAGACCTGCTCCTGCTTGGGGGTCTACTTCCTGAGAGTGTGTGGTTGGCTTACCATCTTGGAGACTGGAAGACAGCGGCCTCTCTCAGTCTGGCCTATACAAATTACTGCACTGACCACTTTGACTTCACTCGGTCAGTGTGAAAATGTTATCTAGCAAATAATGTGTTGTTTTCTGTTTTTCTGACATTGCTCAATTCAATTTAAAACTTTTTTCATGAGCATCTCAATGGCATCTTTTCTGACAGGCTCAGGAAGAGAGAGCTCCACCTTTCAACAAATTTAGAACCACAAAGCATTTTTCAGTTTGAGTTGGAGTGTCTTCTAGGCAGCAAGTCTGAGTCCCAAGAGGGAGGAGATAAAGATGGTGACAAGAGCTTTACAGGTTAGTGTTGGCCTGACAACTTTAAGATGAACACAACCCACAGCAAACCTATTGGTTTCAATCTATGCTTTTCCAATTTCTTTTACTAGACCCTTTGGAAGGAGACGACTGGGACTTGCTTCAAGTGTCCATGCAGGAGATTCTGAAGGCTTCAGTCATGGCCGGAGTGAATGTCATCTCGTCTCCCTTGTGTTCCTTGCTGGACACAGCCAAAGACCTGTGTGCTGGCTTGCCTACCTTGGTGCCAAATGGACTGTATCTGCCTTCCCCACCTCTTTATTGCCCACAGCCTTCCCCAAACACACAGGTACATAATATCAAAAATAAAGTTTCACATACAGTATGTTTCTATATAAATTATATAATTAAGATATTCTTTGTGCCTTGTGTTTAGGACCCAGTGGGGACAATCGGGGAATTTGCAGAGGTGGCAGCACGTCACAAAGTCTCTGGAGTTCTCCAAAGACTTCTGTTACTTCTGAGATCTGCACGTTGTTGCCATCCTGCTGCTCAGTGGTACATCGGCCACCTGCGCCGTGCCAGACATGTACTTTACAAGGTACCTTCAAGGACTGCAGTGTTTATTACCTGGTTTTAAGAAGAGTATAAAGTTCCCAAGTGTTGTTTATGAAGCTATTATGTTTCAACATTATTTTTCTAATACTGCTAATATCACCTGGTCTAGTGCAAAGATTATCGTATCGATTATCGTAACTTACTGAATGTGTTTAAAAGTCAGTGATTAAACAATGTTATGGTGTTCCACTCCAGCATAATCGTGCAAATACCTGATGCTGATTTCAGATCAAGAAGAAGTACCTCTATCCATCAGCTACTGAAGAAGAAAAGGCTTTCCCAGAAGGCTTGATGAAGTTTGACACCCGTAGTGGATTCTTCAGACGGGGGCCTAATAAAGACGGTCATCTGGACTCTGATACCATTCAAACTATAAGTAAGATGCCACTCATTCTTGCTAAATTGTGGATATTGTATGCTCTTTTATACTTTCAGACAAAGCTTTCTAACTATATTTCCCTTATAAGTCTGTTTCAGGGAGCTGTGTGGTTTATGCTGGATGCTTCATGTCAGAGACCAGCTGTCCATCTCCTGCAGGAAGTATCAGGCTGCCAGACAGCATGGAAGAGATGAACAGGTACTCCATTTGTGTTTGACTGTGTGACATGTTTACATTTAAAATATCCTCAGGCATTGATACCCCATAAATATCTGTGTCCCTCAGGTCCCTGGCAGTTCAGAAGTGAGATCCGCATGTGTCGAAGCTCTCCACTGGGCCCTTCGTTTTCTGCCTTTCTCTCGCTTCATCAATGCAGAGGAGGTCATCCAGGACATACTGCTCAGCCTTGTGTCTGAGCTTCCTCCTCTCTCTCTGGTGATAAGACTTTTTCTTGCCTTTCCTAACTTAGACAGAATTTAGGTAGCAAAGTAAAACAAACTGACCTTGAGTCACTTAAGTGAGTCTCCTCCTCGTCTGTTCTTCCCCGCAGGTGGCAGACGCGCTGGTACGAGCCTTCCCAGAGGAGGAAGAGTCTGTCAGGGTCCCTCTGAGAGAAAAGTATAACTCATTGCTGCAGAGACTGAGGCAATGCAGTGTGTTTGGTAAGAACATCTCTGTTTTACATTAGTTTAGCTTACTTGATGGCAACGTTTTGTGATTGGCACTGTAAGGATGGATAGAGAATCTCACTTCAGGAATGTACTTTTTTCTGATGCTCAATATGACAGAACCAAACATAATTTCTATGGTTCTTTTCACGGGTCATAAAATCAGTTTTTGTGCTGTGATAGGGCTGGGTATATACTGTACGATTACTGTATGCTAATTAAAGTCCTCAAAGGTTTGTGTGCTAAGAAAAGTGAATACACAAACAGATTTGGGAGTATATATTCTAGTTATTAATCATTATGTTCTAATATGATGTGTTTTTTTGTCACTTCCGGATGTTCTGTTTGTTCTCCAGAGGGGGAAAAAGAGGAAGAGGGCGAGTTGATGATAATTGTGATTCAAGACAAAAACAGACAGATGAGGAAACATCTTGGGCGCTTACGGAGGCACCTGGGCCCCCCTGAGCTCAGTCTGTGGGAGAAAGAGGAGGAAGAGGAGGACAGGGTAAACAAACATGGTATGGCCATGTTAAGGCAGCTCTCACTGGGTACAACTCTGAGCACCAGCACCTTGACTGACTGCGGGTACCCCCCAGTGTGCAGCGATGGGGACACGGCGGATAACGAGGCTGTCTCTCCTGAAACACATAGCAGAGCTGTGAGCAGGTAGAGAATGTGGAACAGTAGCACAACCATCACATTGAGGTATCAGTTATTAAAGTTGTGGCTTACTCTATGTTGTTCTTTGCAGGGGCAAAAAAGCAAAAAAAATAAAAGACAGAAAACCTGCAAAGAAGACTGCTGTTAAGATCGAAAGTGTCATCCACGAGGAGAGTCACCCAGATGATGCCAAAGAGACTGAGCGGCCCGTCCTACCTGTGGTTGGCACCTGGGAGTTTGAGCTGGAGGACGAAGAGTATCTGAATTTCTTAGAGCTCTTCCTCAGCTACGTGCTCGAGAAGGATAGTGCTGATGGAGGGGATACAGGCAGTGAACTGCCTTTGCTGAAGGGCTTCTCCTCGCAGCTGAGGGACAGAGAGTTGCATTCTCTCACCTTTGATGTGCTCACAACTATTCATCGGCGGCACAGAGACACTCACCATCCAGCAAGAAAGCACAATGATCCTCCAGTATTCAGAGCTGGCTGCTGCTATAAGCCCGTGAAGCAAGGTGCAACTCCTGAGCTGCAAACATCCTCTGTCTGGAGCGAAGTCCCCGTATCAAGAACCAGCCTTGCTGTCACCTCTCTTCCTGGGCTTAAAACTGGCAGGCAAAAAGGTTTGTTCGGCCTCCGACAGCAGAGCAGTGTGCCTTTAGGCCAAAGAACGACGGGAGGCCTCTTTGGTCCTGAAACTAGCCCCATCTGCACTCCCTATCCTACGGGGCAGCCATCAGAGAGCTTTATCTCTGGCCCCTCAACTTCTGTGGAAGCTGTGATTGAGCAGCAGCAGGGCCTGGACCCCAAATTAGAGGCTGAGTTTCCAGAGCTGGGCAGGCTGCTGGAGTGGATGGTACGCTGGGCTGACAGGAGAGTGCTGCTAGGACATCATGGCAAAAAGAAGAAAGAGAAGGGAGGGGGCGTTGGAGGACCCGCCGATGAAGGAGTAGTGATAAGGGTCAAAGCCTCAGCCCCTGCCATCCTTACCTCCCTCAGCATGCTGAAGCACAGGTACACCACTCTGCTCGGGACGGAACGATACAGCGCCTACATCCAGGTTCCTGAAATACAGTGGACTGTAGCGCCTGTGCTGCAACCTGAGAGCGATCCTAAGCTGGAGAGAGAGAGCAGTGTTGATACAGGCTACCCTGGATCAGCCAACACTCCCATCACCGGCCTTGATCACAATCTACAGCGCGGGGAGCTGTCTGTGTAAGTGCCCCATAATTTCATTCAAAAGGTAGCACCAACACTTTCGTACAAAACAGCGCAGTTCCTCATCGTCTACTGTGTTTATATATTATTTATTTCCCTCCAGTGGTACTTGTACAGATGAACCAGAGGAGCTGACATTTCACAGGACACCTCTCTCTAATGTCCAGGATCAACTCATCTTTGATACTCAGCAGAGACAAGCTAGTTCACAACAGCTGTCTCTTGATGACTTAGATGTTACTCCTGAAAAAGAAGGTATGAAGTTAGTTATAGTAAAAGGAGTATGAAGTTATATTGGGCGATCAGATGCTGTGATGCAGACCCTTACAACAGAGGATATTGACTGATGTTTCATATTTGTAGGTAAAAGTAGTGAGAGTGAGAGCTTGGAAGTGTCATACTCTGTTTCCAATGGGAACATCTCTGGAAATATCCACACACCTGAAACGGTGACTATTACCACCCAGGATTCTTATTTTTATAATGCATCATGCATCATTCAAAACAGATCCATAAGTGTTGTATTTGTTCTTTGCAGAGTTTAAAGCTTGCAGACCTGGACCTATCGGAAAACACTGAAGATGTGTCCAGTTCAGTTTCGCTGTGAGTTTTTGAGGTTAATTTATTTACATGATCCGACATGAATATGTTTTCGTCTTAGGAGAATCCAAGAAGAAGAATGTTATCTATAATTTATTCTTCAGCACCACATTATAAAATGTAAAAAAAAGTATAAAACATAAACTCTGTTGTTTCTACATCACTATTTTGGAGCCAATGCCTCAGGTTGAATCATACAAAATCATTGTTGATATTGTGTGGTGAAAATGTCTGATATTTTTTTTTTTTTGTTAAAACCACAGTCATGCTCAAAGTCTTCAAGCTCCCTTCCGCACAGAGCCCCAAGCTCTTCCTACTCCCCAACCTGAGGCAAAGGTCCCCGCAGAGCTTTCTGGTTCAACTCGAGTGCAGCTCCCCAACACACCCGTGGACCCTCCAAGCCTTCAACCACAAAGCTCCATGGCTGGTGCATCCACTGTGAACTCTACAGTCCCTAATCAGCCATCATCCACTCAGATTTCACCAATGAGACAACGATTGGGTGAAGACTTATTCCGATTGGTTCAGGTAAGAACGGACTGGTCAAAAAAAAAGATTTGGACACGGCTGACGATTTGGTTTGTCTCTAATCTGAAGTGTTCTTCTATTACAGCATATCAACTATATGAGCCTGACAGAGGTTTTGGGAGCTTCATTTTCTAACCTGCAGCTTGCTCAGCATAACTCTTCTATGACCCAGTCGAACATGAACTCCTCACACCCCAATGTGCCATCATCTTATGCTACCAATTTCATCCCTCCACCAAATGCCTTACCTGTTCAAGCAGGCATTCCTGTGCCACCTCAGACACAAACATGTGTGCCAAGTTCAGGACCCCACTACCCTCAGTTCACTCAGGTTGCTGCATGCATGTCTGCACACCAGCCTGTCATACAGAGATCAGTGAAAACCTCTTCAGCAGGCGGACAGGTTCACACCACAGGGAATCTGACCGCCACTACGAATGGTTCAGGTGTAAATTATCAGGTATTGCTCAAGTGCTTAATTAAGTCATCACACATTGTCCTTTTAATTATAAAGTACATACATAACAATGAAACCAAACTAAATACAGTTTCTTTTTTCTTTAGGAAATGCAGCCACTCTCTGTCCAGGCGGTGTCACCAGAAATGCACCTTAGGGAGAGCAGGACGTTAATCCCCCCCTCACAGGGACTTCTGACCACGACTGACATCAGTCATGCTGTTCACAGTGCCCCTCACTTAGTGCCTTCTAATGAAGGTGTTCAAAATAATCCTGCTTCCCAGACCTTTGGTCTGAAATTACTCCAGCTCCACCGTCCTCCATTGCCCCAACAGAGTGCCCCACACTATCCCGCAGCTCCTGGGCCCCAGATGCAGCACACTTCACACCCTGCAAATGTGGAGTCTTATCAGCACAAATTGAAAAACAATGGCCAGTACGCCTCAGCTGCAAAAAGACAACTCTCTTTTAATTCTGGACATGATCCGACCCCCAGGAACTCTCAACCCAACATTCAGACATCAGAGAGATCCAGGGGACAAAGCTTCTCATTACTTCCTCCTGCTCACACACCAGCACCAATGCCGGGCCTTCGTCTGCTGCACTTTGAGCCTGTTCCACACAGCAATGTCACGTTCCCCAAACTACCCATTCCATCCTCCTCCAGGCACACTCCTGTCATTGTTGCTCCAAGGGAAGAAGCATCCATGATCAAGCTTCTGCATATAGAACCTGAACCAAAAAAAGTAAGAAACATTTCCTTTACTTCAGGATTTATAAATGGGAATCATTAAATCTTGAATTGTAGTTCACATATCTGTTTCTGCCACAGATCGTGCCTGCAGCAGCTCCTTCAGCCCAACTGACCCGTCTCATCTCCATGGAGGAGCTGACAAGTTCAGTGATTTGGAGGCAGAATGCCGAAGAGGCTGCCACTTCTCCCAGCTCTAACTCCATCAAGAGGCAAACACATATTCATTTTCACATTATTGATTTTCTTTTTTTCCTAAACCTCATGGTTGTACTCACTGTGCTTACTGTTTCCTGTTACAGGCAGAAGAGGAGAGAGAAGGTGGCGGAGAGGGCAAAAAGAGAGGTCACATTCAGACCAAATGAGTCCATCATCCTTACACAAGAGGTAGAACAAATTTAATTATTGTAGCAAGTCCTATCAAAAGTCTTTTAAGTGTAATTTCACTCCTGTTTGTTTACATATCCACAGCCAGCAACTGAGCCTGAAGATCAAACACCTGCAGCTGCAGAAGAAATCACCCCTGTTCAGGATGTTGCCCCTCAGTTTGGTTAGTGTCTAATGCATACATTTTTACATTTGCTTTGCTTTCTGTTACATAACAAAAACAGATATAATGACAATTATAATGTTATTATTTTGTCTTATATCAGAAGCCTCCTCTACATATTCAGGACAGAAATCTGCATTCATCCATTGCTCCTTTGTTTTTTATCTACTGGCCCTTGGTTTTACAAGTGTACACATTATAGTATAGTTCTTTACCAGACACTCGAGAACACTATAATGTTCTTGTTTTCAATACTATTGATCTGTTGTTCTTTTTCTAATTAACTTTAACTTCCAGGGTCCTTTGAATCTTTGCTGACTGGTCAGAGGTTGTTGAACAAGGCCATGTCCACTTCAGCTGAGCTCCATGCATTTGCTTCCACTTGTAAAAAGCCCCCAGAGTGCCACGATGCTTTCACCAACACAGACTCAGGTGAGTTAGTTTGGTTTCAGGATTTATACCATATGCAGATTAATACTATTATTATAAGCTTTGTCTTGTATTTGTAACTGAAAAAAACTCTTTTTTTGTATTGATGATGCATGTTGTCTGAAACCTAGATTCTGAGCAGGTTAACTCTTTTTATTTCAGCTCATCCTCCCACATTTGTGGATAAAGCTGTGAATGCCTCTGTGACTGTTGGTAGCCCTAAATGTAAGTTGATTTGAAACAGCATGTATAAGGATGTCATATAGATAAAATACAGATAGACATTGCATGTTTTCTCTATCCAGCACAAAGTTCAGGGAATCTGCAGCTTTGCAATGAGCGCCTTGGTCAAGACACAGCAGAGACCCCACAGGGATCAGAGATGAATCTGGTAAGAGGCCAGACACAGAAGGTGCACCCAGACTATAATGCTGTGCCTGAATAGCTCCTACATTACATCTGTTTCAATTATACAAATCTCTTTCATATGTAATTTAAATAAAATACTATGTTTAGTATGCATTTTAGCAGGTGATTCAACATTTTAATTAATTTTTCATTGTTTCTCTGTCTTTGCCTTTCAGGATCTGAATGGCCGTCAGTTCATAAGTGTTTTGGATCTGGAGGATGAAGCCTTGCATCAGGACTTGCCACCCTGTCGCAGCCCTCCTATCTGCCCTTCCTCACCTACCTCTGCACAGCTCCATGTGTTTGCAACTTCTGTTATTAGTTCTGCTGCTGCTGAACCACAGCCCCCAGTTACAGTACCAGAGGATCTCCTGAACCCAACCACCCACACAGGTCTTTATAGGTCTTGAAATTGAAGGTCTAATGCAGTTATGCTGTTATACTGAATGGTGAAACACAACACTATCAGTAACATCGGATCCAAATGTCTGTTGTACTGTGTATTCTAGATGTGACTGAGGAGTCGCCACCCTTCAGCCACATAGAGCCGAGTAGAAGTCCGGACAGAATTCCCCCACAAGACTTGGTAGATCCATCTGACTCTGAAATCTGTCAAGCCATAAAGAGACAGAGCGTTGGACCTCAAGGTGCCTCAACCACACCCCCTACAGTCTGGTTCTCCTCTCGCCTGTCAGAGCTGGATACTCAGTTGGCTGCTCTACAGAACATCGCAGACTATCTGGAGATGGACTTTTCCAACTCCAGAATGGTACATAAACAAGTTGTTTTATTACATTTACAAATAGACTTTAAAGGCTAACAAATACAAATAATGTATTGTTCCTTGCCTGTCTTGATGTGTCTCTGCATAGCTGGTGAATACTATTGAGAAGCTCGCACCGGTCATGGCTCCTGATGTGAAGATAACTACAGCAGTAAAAAAATCTGTCAGACTGTCTGTCCCACAGGAAGGTACGACCTTGAGCTGTTCAAACTGCAAATTACATGACAAGTCCTTGAAACCCAAAAACAAGAGACATGTTTCATAGACTCAGATATAAAACCACCACCAGAACAACCTAAAGACTTTTTTTATGTCTCTATCAGCGTGGATACCACGACCGAACACAAGTAAACTCAATGTCTGTGAAGAAGAAGAAGAAGAAAATCTGGAAGAAGAGTGTGTGACTCAAAGTGATGAAAGGAAGCCATCTTTTCGTTATTCCACCCCTTCTCACGGTCACAGAGCGGGTCCTTCCTACCTTTACACCCCTCCAAGTAAAGGTGGATTTTAATTGAACATTTTCTTAAAAAATAATTTAAACAAGTATGTTACTACACACAGTGGCATTTATAGTTGATTGATTGATATCAAAATAGTACTCTTAAGATGAGAGCCATCTAGGATTTATATGTACCCCTTAATGCCTAATGCAAGTAAAAAATAAAGCAATACTTTTATGTTTGAGATGCAAATATTATTTAAATAGACTTTAATTAAGCACTGCTGCATTTGAGTGCTTATAGATAGATTCTTTATTCTTAAAGTATAGTCAGGTACATGTACATAATGTTCAAAGTTGCTATTTCATCTATTTTAATGTTTGTGTTGCTCCCATAGGAATGAAAGATCAGCTGATGGAAGCATCTGGAGTATCTCCTGTGTAAGTCAAAATAAATTTAAAGTCTTTTAACCATGTTATGACTCATATTTGCTTTTTTAGATGTGCTCACCTGACTGTTACCTTTTCCTTCCTTTTTTACTTTACAACATTTTATCTGTCCATCTGTAGATCCCCAGAGTGGGAGAATCTGGGTCAGACTGGGCTATCTGATACAGCCGAAATCTTAGATGAGTTGGTGAGGGAAGGGTATTTATCCCTGACTGACCTGGATTTGTCCAGTTCACAGACTGCACACCATAGCAGGTACAGCACCTAGTAAAATTCAGTGCCTGACTCAACAACTATGATTATTGTTGAGATTAAAGGTAATTTGACCCCTCACAGGTTGGACCAGCAGCAAAGTAGCTTGATGTCGGAGAAACGGGCCCTTCAAGAGGAAGAGAGGAGGGAGCTGAGGATCTGGATGAGGAGGAAGCAAAGGGAAAGACTGGCTGTTTATCAGAAACACAGAGAGAGCCTGAGGGAGCGAGAGCGCAAACCTTTCTCTGCTTCTGGAGCAGCGGTGAGACATGTTGGCACCTTAACTGGAATAAAATATTTGAAATTAAAATATTATTTCCACCCTGATATTCACCTGCTATATTCCTGCAGAAATCAACAAACAAGAACCAGGCAACCATTTGGAGAACCAGAAAGGAAAAAGAAAAGTATGTACTGGTTAACGCTTCCTGTGCATAAAGTGTGTGTCTGTGTGTGTGCGCCTGACTGTTGTTTTCATTTGATTTAATAGGTCCATGCTGCTGGAGCAATACAACCAGAGGACCCGTGAAGCTTTTTCTTTGGCCAGCGACTTTCCCACCACGCCTCCAACATTACGCTCCTCTTCACGGACTGAAGGTTCTCTGGTAGCCTCAGCTGCACGATCCAGCTCTGCTCCACCCCCTCACAGGTATCTCCTGCAACACTAATCTGACCAGGATCTTGTGTCATTAACTAATCTGACCAGGATCTTGTGTCATTAACGATTAATTGTACTCTGATCCAGTCATTTGAACAAATCAGTAATCATTCACACTCGTCAGATTCTGGTCAGACCCAAAGTTCCTCCTGAACATCTGGAATTAGCTGGATGTAGTAATGGAGGAAATATTCTTTTCTTAGCACTTATAGAGTATCTGCCAGTGATAAAAGAAGTCCTAAGCCAGAACAATCTCGTCCATGGACTGCTGAGGTGCAGGGACGGCCTTTAGAGGATCACCGCAGGAGACTGGGACTACATAGACCAGGTATCATCATGATACTGAGCTACTCTGACATCCTTTAAAAAAAAGCTTATAAACAATAATATTGAATTTGCTAAACTGTATTTCTGTCTTGTCTTTTTTGTGTTAGTCACCTCGCTGCCAAGAGATCGTCTGTCTCAGGTGACCAGACGCGGCATGCTCAGTGACACAAAGAGCCACATTAAACCGCATCCAGCCAGCCAGAGTGAGAAACAGCATGTCGGATACCAGAGAAAGACTGACAGAAGTCCTCAGAAAGGGACTGCTGTGGGGAGAGGGAACTTGGGGGCGCAGACGAGGATGGAAGAGAGAGAAGAGGTGAACCTTTGGGAGCCAACGTCAGAACTGAACAGGCTGCTTGGCCCAGAGGAGTCTGACTTGGTAAGAATTACATTTTTCACCATATTAGCCTACATCTGCAAGGAAAGTAACTACTGTATATACAAAATCATTAAAAATTATTCTCTGCTTGAATTAAGAATTCAGCTCTTCCAAATAATATTAGATAGTATAGATTTTTCTCCATAATGTTGTTTCATGTGCAGTTTTACTCAGTGTTGTACACCTCTTTTTGTGGCTGGGCTGTTGGATGAGCAGGACGACGGTGCCGGAGCTGGTGTGTCAGGGATGGAGTGGCTGGACAACCTTTCAGAGACGGGCAGCAACCTCAGCAAAATAGACTGGGCCGCCATCGAGAGGATGGTAGCTGCAGAAGAAGCCTGAGCGTCTCGAGGAAAGGAAAAACAATGACGCGCTGACACTTTAGTGGATGATATGTGACCAGAAAAAAATACTTAGCCAAGAGTTAATGTGCCTGTTTTTAATATACTGTCAATCAGAACCGATGTTAAATGAAATATATTCAAAATTAAAATTGAATTAGATGTATATTAAGTATATTAAAATGTTTTTTTATTGGTTAAGTAAGCCTACAATAGTTTATATGTGATGTAACCAGTTTTATATTCATACACACTTTTTAATAGAATATATTTTTTAGAACATTTGCACTAAAGTCATCTTCTTGAAAATGTAGCTTTGTGCCACTTTTTTATTTATTTATAGTACATACTTGACTGTCCCAATTATTAAATATATGTATTGGAGCATTTCAAAGCTGTTTCCTCTCATTTTTTAATTTTTGCTGTTCTTGTTTGCGCTGCCTGACAGAGCTACTCGCTGGATCACACAACCATGAGTTTTTATTTTTGGTAGATTTT
>JAOXYL010000042.1:15380942-15395774 GCA_028564955.1 Terapon puta | reverse complement strand
GTCGTCAGCGGGTGTAGTCTCTTGAGAATGGATCAGCAGTCAGCCGATAGCGACGGCGGGTGTCCACCACCGGCTGCATCTGCTTAAATAAAAAAACACCAAGCCGACACGCAGGTTTTTTCTGTCTTTCTTCCCATTTCAGCCTAGTTAGAGAGGCTTTGTTGTGTTTATTTGAATAGCTTATTAAGCATGATCACTGGACCGCCCAGCTGCTTAATTAAAAGGTGCCCCCAGTTTTGTGGAATCTCATTCACAAAGAACTGCCTCCCAGCTCTTTGAATGATTTCATTTACCCCGAGTTTTTCTCCCTGGGAGGAAGTGGATGAGAGGGAAGCACTGATGAAGCATAGTAATGCAGCAGCAGGGTGGTTAGTGATTGTCCCTGCACACTGAGGGTTTGAATGGGGGCTCCGGCAGAACGGTGTGAGTCAAGTCCGCCGCTGAAAAGCTGTTCACATCAACATTTCACATTCCTCCGTCATTTTGTTTGAGAGTCGCGCGATTGTAAAAGCGGCAACATGTTTCCCAACATTATTCGGCGCGTATTAAGCATTGAGCCACTTTGACTAAGCCCGCGCTGAAAGGCCGAGCACCTGTTTGAAAACCGCAGATTTATTTCTCAGAAAGCGAAGGCAGTATGTGCTGGGTGTACTCCCTGTGGAAGTTTTTCTTTGGCAGGATTGAAGTCGGAGGAAACCAAAAGCTGCAGCCTTTTCTAATGAACACAACCCCGAACACCAGCGGCTTAAACATTCTTGAATAAGTTCTGCTCTAATTTAACGAACCAAATGGCGCACTGTAGAATTTGCGAATAAACTATAACTAACATTGTGCAAGGCATCACGTTAGTGACTTCACGGAGATGACACTGTGGACTCTCGGTTTTACTCTATGTAGTTTTATAGCGCCTCGGGGGAACGATCAAAAATTCATGTTATGCTCTTTTTGTGACTGAAATTTCAGCCAGTGGAGCGGAGGATAGGACAAACGGCGACTTTCTAATTGGGACCACATGTTACTTCTGTCGAGTCGCGAGACACACTTGCGCATGTGTACACGCACAAATACACACAATTTGAGGAATGTTTCCAGGAGGTTTGAATGCCAGGGATTCCCTCCGAGCTGGCCTGCTGTCGGGGGGCCGCAGCTGGACTCGGATGTGTAGCTGTATGCAAGGAGACCCAGAGGACAACACGGCAGGTCTTTTTGCGCTGCTGAGGAACGAACAATTTGCCTTTATAACACTCAGACTAAAATACATAATTCGATACAAATGATATATTATCATTGGAGGGCATCCACAAAAATAGAAAAGCACACAAAGTAGATTTATGATCTTGGCTAGTCCGTATTTCTTTCTAATCTGATACTGATCTTGTCAAGTAAGTAGGTGATCAATATTTCAATAATCTTGGCGCTGTAGTAGCTGACGTTGGATTTTTTTTTTTAAGGCGAAAGGCCATGACTGCTGACTTATAAAGTGTGATCTGTGTGACAGGACAGGGGCGAAAAGTGAGGGCAGACATCACAAAGTGTGTGTGTGAGCATGTTGGGGCGCTTCACATGGTTTAACACAGCAGGTTCATCCACAGTCCAGCTCTTGCCTTACAATGCAAGTGTTCCATAACCTGCCCAAGAACGCACATACCATGGCTTTACCATAGCATTCATCCTTCTTGTTCAATTTACAGCCACTGCTGAATGTTTGACTGACAGTTCCCTCTAGATCTTCAGTGCGTGAATACAGTGTTTGTTTCTTTTCGTGTTGAACTAAATATGAGGCCACTTCCTTATGGGGAAGTGGGCTGGTGGGAAGCGGTCTTATCAACCAGGTTCTTTCATTCAAATTTGAAGAGCTGTCTTGACGCCTTTTTATCTTGACTCAAGCATTTTGTCCCTGCAGTGTGTGGTCTCACCTGCCCTTCTGGGCTGCTTGTATGCTTTGGCGCAACACTAATAATGAAGTGAATCAGTATCTCACTGTACCCACAGTGCATCTGTGCCCCGACCAGAGTGTTTCTTCTTTTCGCTTTCTTGCTTGAGTGCCGCTGTGTGTTTTGCCTGCTCCCAAATCCCCCTGTTATTTTCCCCGCTTTATCTTCTTCAGCTGCGATGCAGGATGGAGCATCTTCCCCCTCTAATCCGCCTTTCTCATAACAGAGCTCCAGTTAGTCAGTCAACCGACCATCGGGCGGCACAGCCTATCCCCATCACCGGATTTCGACCACTAAACAACCTCATGCAAGATGTGCACCTTTCTTATCCCTTTCTCTTCCTTATCTCATCATCTGGGAAAGCGATCCCCGGCAACCATCGCCCCCGCCAGGCCTGTAACCTGATGAACAGATAAAATCTGGGGCCTGGGGAGTTGTCACTCCGCAGTTGATGTGTGAATGACTGCGCTACCTCGTAAAGTGTCCACGCATGACTGAGGATGTATGGGTCTCATTTTATTACATTCACCCCTGTGTCTCTGAAGCGTTTGTGGTAGAAAAAGGGGGCTGCTGATTGAAGGGAAAACAGGGTTGCAGGGAAGATGAATGGACGAGGGTACTGCCCCGCCGCAGAATGTTTTCTGTGGTTTCTCCATGCTGTGTGTGAATATTTTGACATCTTGCACTCTTTCATCGCTGTTACATTCCACAAAAAAAACAGGAGACCGTCCCAGATGTTCCCTTCTGGAATAAAAAGTGCAACTTTAATTAGGTGAAGCTGCAGTTCATTTTTATCTTTACTTCTTTTGATGTTTGTTACACTGACAGGGGTTCGGAAAGTTTTTACGCTTTAATTAACACTTCTAGACTACAACACCTTAGAGACTTTTCCCTTTTCCTGCCCTGCTCTGTGTCTCGCCCCTGACAGGTGAGGGTGTGCAGTCTTCGCCCCTGCGCTCGCGGTTGGCTCGACACTGGTGGGCTCCAGCCCCCTCCTCCTGCCCGACAACCAGCTCTGCCATGTTTTGGAAAGAACCCTTACGATAAATAGCATTCCAGGTTTTGTGTGCTACGCGAAAGGTTATGTTGTCTTTATTGGCTTGACAGACGCCTGCAGTCTTCTGTAAACAAAATAGAGATGTCTGTGCGAGGCAGCAGGTGGACCAATTTGTCATCCGGTCCGCGGCCATCACTCTTTCTCGCTCACTCTCACACGTACACATGTATATCCGCTCATATAAACACTCACTGTACAAAGCGGTAGCCCTTCAGGTTGTTCTGGGCAACCTCTTTATATACGTGGCTTCTGCATCTTTTTTTTCCCCCTTCAGGAGATTTTCTGATTTATTAACAGCTTTGGTTTATGCCTATTTAAACACAACTATGCATCAAACAGAGTTTTATTTGACCCTTGCCAGTTCTCACTCAAACCATATGTCTTCAGCTGGCATCTGTATCACGTTGTTAGACTTATCCAAACACAGTTGAGTGTGTGTGTGGTGTGCGCGCCTGTGACTTTGTAGCCGGCCACGGAGGAATCCTCGCCTGGCTGTTAGTAGCAGCGCGGCCTGTGTGTTTATACTCCTCTGCTGACCTCATGACCCAAAGGTCAAGATGCTCACTAAAGCGAGCAGTGGGTCACAGACGCATTTGGACACGCTCTGTCTGGGATGAGTGTCGGTGTGAGTGTGTGAGAGCTTGGCTAAACATGTTTGCGTGTAGTCAGGTAGTTCAATAAATAAAGGCGGCGGTTTAAAGCTCTCGGGGTCAGTTACGGTGCTGGTTGTCCTCCTTTGTCGTCGCGTTTATCTAAATACCTCTTCTGTTTTTTTTGCATCAATTTTTAATACTGCAGCCTCTCAAACTTTTTGGAGCCTTTACAAAAACCCTGAAAATGCCTAGTTGAGTGAAACCATAAGTGATTGAGGTTCGGTGGAAAGCCTCGGCAGCAGGGTCAAAGGTGATATGTTCCACCTTGTTTTAACCTAAACATCTCAGTGTTCTCAGATCATTGTCGAGTCTACGTTGAAATTCAGAGTATGTGGAAATATTGCCAACTGCATGGACTTTCCTAAATAATGCTGCTCAGGGCTTCACTACAGTTAGTGAAGGCTAAATGTGTAATGACTTGTTGATCCTATGAAAGTTAACAGTTGTGTTCCAGATGTATTTTGTGCTGAACTGAATTCATCTTTCATCCGCATTGCAGTGTAAATATCACACGCACACAAAAACCTGTAATCATCAGAGAGTCTTGTTGGCTTCAGTTTTATGACACCTTGGAATAAAAGCTCCTATTTGCACATGCACCGTGATAAAAGTCTGCGTTTTAATTCCTCCATCTCAGTGGTCCAGGTTGCCCAATGTGTTGAAGGATTTCATGGACGCTTCAGACATGCCTGTCAGACTGATCTACTGTTCTGCTGTTGGCTAACCCCTCACCCTGCAACACAGAGCAACCTAACCTCATATTCATGAGAATGGCGGGGGCACACTGTATCTCACTATGATTCTGATTTATTACGGTGGCGGGTGGTGTTGATGACCAACTATGTTTTGAGGGATAGATGTTTTATGAGCGATTCACGACAGTTGGGTGAGGATAAATTATGTTCTCTGTCTGTCCGCAGCACTGTGCGCACATGGGACCTGAACTCGGAGAAGAAGCACAAGTCTGTGTTCAAACCGCGCTCCCTCCAGGGGAAGAAGGTCACCCCCACGTGCTGCACCTACAGCCGCGACGGGAAGCTCATCGCGGCGGGCTGCCAGGACGGCACCATCCAGATCTGGGACAGAAACCTCAGCGTGAGTCTTAAAACACGCACATACCGACCACCACAATGTGCACCCGGTTGTAAACATGGGACGTTTGTTTTGTTATGGCCTCGGGTCATCCGGTCACGGGGGTCACAGTTCAACAAGTCACTGACCAACGCTGACCAGAATTGAAAATTCCCGGCTTTAAAATGCATTTGTGCAAAGTGGGAGTAGTTGAGTATTTTATTAAATAGCCTGCCTGACCTCTCTTGACCCTGTTATCACCGGATACACTGCAGTGAGCTTGAGCAGAGTTTCTCAACTTCCACCCAAACTACAGCCGTGCAGCAAAAGTCTGCAGCCATGTTAGACTCTCTGTGAGTCTTTGACACTGTGGTGCTCTGAGCTAAATGCTAACAGCGACATGCCGCTAGCGTGGCTCAAAATAGCCGATTATGTAACTGTATCTACTGACGTGTGATGATTGAGTTGAGTTTCATGAAAGTTACCGGGAGGCCCAATCGCAATTTCCCGCCGTACATTTTCCACTATTAGATAATTAGGTAATTAAGTGATCAAAGTGTTCATTCCATTCTTCAAGATTCACGTCGTTGAGGTAATAGTTGATCTTGGCTCCTGAGAAGCACTGCTCTCACATTTGGCTGTTTTCACTTGAGTTATTTGACAAATTGTCACCGTATATAAAAATGACTTCCATTCATGGCTGGAAAATACATCTCCGTCTTTCATCAAGTAGCTCCTCTGAGTCTCCTGAATGTTTTATCACTGATGGTTTAACCCTAACCCATGGCTGCATATCCGCCCGTGAGTCTTTCTCCTCGATGGCTGTCACTGTGAGGCATTTCTGGTTAGTGCACAAGAAAGGAAAGGAAATTACTTGCTGTTGTTTCCCGTTGATCAGAGATGGAGCATGACTGCATCTCGCTCGCTGGTTCACACACAAAGTTCACCTTCACGAAACAGATGGGAAGAGAAAAAAGAAGGAGGAGGAGAGTTTGTGTCGAAGAGAAGGCTTAGGGGACCTGCAGCATCTATAATTCAGCATTTTCAAAGATGACACGTTTCAGGCATCAGTCCAGTTTCATATTATCTTACCTTATGGAAAGCTCTTTTGCAAACATAGTTTCACAAGTTGCTTTTTCCACGGTGTGAGAATAAGTTTGCGGTTCCTCACCTGGGAGTCCTAAACCATATTTTATGGTTAGGAAATAAAATAGATGGAGGACTACACACAGATATTGCTAAATACTTTCTAAGATGACCAGTCCTCCGTATAAAACCAATGTCCTGCGTAAGATGTTGAAGTTGTTTTTCTGCCTTCTGTTTTTTTGGCCCATCTCTACTCTAATGCTTTTGTTCCACTCCATATCCTTTCATCTGTCCAACCCCATATGTGGACAAGGTTGAATGCTTCTGTTATTTCATACAGGAATAGTGACAGTGACAATTAAGCCGTAGTTAGTGAGTTGGAACAGCTTGATTGGACAGAGGGGCTTATCCAGATTAGTCAAATGGGAAGTAGGCTACACGATAATTACTCCAACAGTCAACTTGTAATCACAGGACACACACACACACACAAAAATGTACATAGATGTAGGATTTATTTTCGCTCTACCTACTTTCCTATTGTAAGAGCTGTTGTGCTTCCATGTACCATCTACCGTTGTGTAGACTCCCACCTCTCCTCCACCCGCTCATCATCCCGCTCCTCATGGCAGCGGGGTTTGTGAGTGATTGGGTCGAAGCTCTCTAAATTTATTACCCCCTCTTTCTCCAAACTAAATATTTACCCTGCGTCCCATAGCAGCTTACAATAGTCACGTCTGTTGCCTGACCACTGGAGCCCGTCCTGTCTGAATGGCTCAAGAATTTAGCCGGTGCCCTCTGGCCTAATCAGCAACCTGCGCCGCTGACTCCAATTCAGCCACGAGCCTAAAAAGGAGTCGGCCCCTCTGCGCTTTTTTATTGCCTCTCCCTCCTCCACTCAAGGGAGGCCTATCTCCCGTCGTATCGCCACTATTACTCATGGCCGGAGTATGCGGGTGGATCAATCACGATCAATCACGTACATGACCTTGATCTAGAGCTCAGCCCGGAGAGAAGCTATTGAGGGTGACACATCGTGCTCCCGAACCCCGGCATGAGCTGATTGATCCCATGATGAGGAGTCAAGCGGGTCTCCTTCAGCGGACCCGCCACAGGGAGTGATTGCACGCTCGCTCTCTGACCAGAGGGGTCGGTGCCAGAGTTACAAGGCTGCGTTTAAATGGTTGCCAGGTAATGTGCACTCAGCGAGGGGTTGTGCATTGAGGGCGCAGACCTCGCTGCCGCAGAGACCTGGGGAATGTTATGATGTCATTGATGGGCTTCGGATATTTTCGGACTTCAAAGAGGGACCCCGAAAGAGGTGGTTTTCATGAACTGCTCCACTGGGGAGCGTTATCATGAGATCTTAATTTTTTTGCATTTTCTAGTGTTGTTGACGCAGTTTTTAATTATGTGAGAAAACTCGGATTCCCAGGAAGTTTTAAAGAGATGAGTTTTGACAGGTGGCAAGGCTTTTCTTCACGTTTGATCCGTTATTGTCCTCACCTTCAGCCCATTTTGTTCTTCAATTAAAAGGACTGAAGAGTTCAGCTTCCCTTATTCTAGCCACACACAGTTTATTGTCACCTACACAGATTGACCACCAGTGATGGGCGGTACATAATTTACAGTTACGGGCCAGTGGGACCCTCAGCACAGTAACGCGACTCTGCACAGGATCACTGTAAACTAGGAACTCTGTGGGTCATAAAAGAGGGGCTGTGGAAGATTAGAACAGACAATCAGAGAAGAACTTCTTAAAGTCCAATGAAAATGTTTAGGAAACTGTCTCCTCTCCGATAACCAACCAGAGTGCACACACTTCATGGAAGTGTTTGAAATGCAACCAAACTGGTCCACCAAGCTATCTAAAGGCAGCCCAGATCATAAACATTTACACCAGGTCTCAGTCCTGCAGCCTCCATTGTTGCCTGCCCATAATTTCTGTCATTGCCACACAACCTGGTGGTCCATCCACTCTGTCTTCACGTGGGGAAAAACAGCCACGAAATGACCTTCAAAAAGTGCTTTATTATACCATGAATGCAAACGCTTTTAGTATTGTTCCTATCCCTCCCCCATATGTGACCTCTGAACAAATACTTGGAAACAATACCTACATAGTCCTACTTTGCACAGTTTGCAGCTTAGACAGAAAGGAATACAGTTACTTTAACGGAGCATGCTGTCACATTATGCGGACACTCGCTCCAGCGTGATCCTGTAACACACACACATTCACACACGCGGCTTCCGCATCGCCACTTGTTGATTTCCATGAAAGATCAGAGCAGCTGTTCAGGACTGCGGTTTTGGCCACTCGATCCTCAGAAAGCAGCAGAGGTCAGAGTGAGATGTTACAGCCGACCGCGCGGTGGGCATCATTAAGTCTTTCAGGTGTGCGTCCGTAAAAGTATGGAGGTTGGGGAAAGGCAGTATTTATATAATGATACTCCGATGGTGTGGTTGGGAACAGTTGGCGCTGTGGTAGATTGTTATCATAGCCTGCCGAGGATGAAACCCAATGCTGTGTTGCTGCAGCTATTTATCAACTCCTGCCGCCGTGTGACTGTGGATGTATAATAGACTCAGTGTCTGTGCAAGTCTGAGTGTATGTACGCGCTGTCTTATATGAAACGTTATATGTGCTTAACTGCAGGCGTACGCTGGCTCGCCGGATAAAACCGCGTCGGTTTAGCCCGACACTTGTTTAGGCCAGGGAGAAGGGCACAGTTTACAGAGGATGTCACAAGGCGTGAGAGAAGTTTCAAACAACGTACGAGAATCCGGTTTCATCAACCGGCTGTGTAGATTATCGCAGGAAGCAAACACCGTGGCATCTACCAACGCCAGCCAGCATCAGGATAGTAAATAAACACTCCAGCTTTCACAACAGCAGTAAATGATCTAGAAATAACTGGGGTGCGTGTATGTTTGCAATAAACAGCTAGCATCAGCACTAGCTACCTATTAAAGGCACAACTTTTACTGACTTGTATAGATTATTAATCAATCTTAAAAGATAAATCTGCCCTTCATTTATTCGGCTGAAATATTTTTAACTGTTGCTGTTTTATAACGTACTTGTTGTTTCCTCAATCCACCTGATTGTCTGGAATATTTTTTAAAAACTAACCTAAGCAGACATGCAGAAACCATTTCTTTTTAGCGCAAACAAACGCACACTGGAGACAGTATAACATAATACAACATAAAAGAGGTTAAAACACAGCATGTGCGAACAGCAGATGGTGTTAATCTTAGAAAGAAAGACGTCAGATGAAAAACTTTGCGGAATGATTCATCACAAGCCGAACGAGAGCTCATAACTTTTCTTTCTAGTTGACCTGAGAAGACCTGTTGCTATAGTGAAAAACATTCGTTTCGAGTTCGTGTTTCAGAAAAAAAAAACAAAACAAAAGTGCGTTATGTAAAGCAGATTTCACCACTTTCTCCTCGCAGTATATTTATTGTGTGATATCTAAAAGCTCGGTGCGATATATTCTCGCCCCGCACCTCTAAGACAGCGTTGTTATTTTCCAGAAGAACTGTGGAGACTTGCGTGGACTATCCTCTCCACTAGACCCATTCATATGATGAACCATAGCACTTCATGCAGCAGTTCCAGACAAGATAATTACAATAAAATGAGCTATAAGCATTCCGTGTTCATAGTCCACTGACCCAGTGCAACCTTATGTGCCTACTGCGCATACATACAGTCATTTGAATGGAAAGTCTGTATGTTTGGATGCACTCCCATTGTCCATGCCCATATGGCACAGCAGTGCAGTGGTCACTGTGGTTGCATGGTTAGAATGGGGCCCCGAATGTCTTTGTCTTAGACTGATCAAATATAGCAGTGAATTCTCAAAGCACAGGCGGTCACAGTGAACCCTCACAGTACAGTACGGGCGTAAGACACACTTTATTCTTTAGCTGCTGTTTAGTGGGCTCACCGTGACCTGCGATCGAAACCCGCTGTAAAATTAGAAAATGTAGTTTTCATATTAAATTGACCTCTTGACTTTATTTCTCAAGCGAGCCAATTGCAGCGCAGCGAATAAAAGAATAGTTAGATAATCTAAGATAATAAATGAGGAGAATGGATTTGAGTCAGAGGTAATATATGCGTAAAAATGATGATGGGAAGCAGAAAATTATCCCCGGAGAGACGACAGAGGCTAAATGGCCAAGGCCTGAAAAAGTGGAATCCATGTTATCTACAGTTCAAGGTAACAGTGTTATCTGTCTCGTCCAAGTTAATAACTTCCCTCCATTTACTTTGGAAGTGAAGTATGGCCTCGTTTTCTTCTTGTACCATAAGGACACATCGCTCATTCACCTCACGCTCCACTCTCTGCTGCTCTTTTTTTTGCCAGCGTTTCTCTGCTTCTCTCTCTATCTTATCTGGCTTCCACACACTGTGCTCACTTCAAATTCCTTATCCACCTTTCCGAGTCAAAAGCCTGTATTGCTGCAATTCTCTTTTCACTGATTTATTTGCATTCCGTTTAGAATTAATGAAAATGTAGCTGTATAAACCAAGGGCATGTTTGTTTGAGTGTTAGCAAGCCCACTTCCCAGACCGTTGCTTCACCGACGCCTTTTAATGATCGATCTCTGTAATCTGACTTTACCCAGCCCGGGCAAAACCGAGGCAGAGGGAGGTAAATGTTGGAGAAGGCAGAGAGAAGAAAGAGACAGCAAGGCACTGCAGTCGGTGCTGAAAATATTAATCAACTATTTTCTTAATTTTTAAAGATTGTTTTTATTAAGCAAAAATGTACAATAAAAATATACACACCTTGTGCATCAAATATCTTTTTGATTTCAGACTGCTGGCTGGACAAAAGATATTTGAAGATGTTACCATGATGTTAAGACATTTTACAGGCTAAATTAATAATCATGATAATAATAATAATATTAATAATAACCTAATTGTAAAATGTAGAATTAAAATGACCTCAAGTACTTTTTACTTGGACTGAACATTTTTATGTACTTCATGTTCGACATAAATTTTAACATTGGTGTATTTGTTTCTTGGTTATCTCTCTCTCTCTTTTTCACTCCTGTTCATTGTCCACGTTTTGAGTCGTGTACTTTTAGAGAGCTTTTCTTCTTGCTGTGTCTTTGTGTGTATGTGTGAGAAAGATAGAGAGAATTATGTGTGTGTGTGAGAGTTAGGTGAGGGGGTGGGAGGGTGCTGGGGAGATGGGAGGGGGGGGGGGGGAGCTGGGTTATTTCCAGCCCGGAGCTGCAGACCTTGGCACACACACCATAAACTGCACTACAGTAGTACACCACTTGCTCCGAGTGAGCACAGAGAAAGTACACACATCGAGTGGCTGGCCATCTTGGAAACAGCTGTTTAGACGAGAAGTTAAAATGCTTCTGTTTGCCGGGGAACATGCAGAGGCTGGGATTAATTAGGAATACTTTGGATGACTTTTTAAAGTGGTGGTATGGTAATACTGTCATTGTTTCCAAAAAATGCCACCAACACTCCATTTTCTTTGTAAAACAGTTTAAGGCCACACAGCGTTTCTTTTCTTTTTCTCATTGCACTATAAATTCCTCCGTAACCTTTGTAATCGGTCTGTTCTCACCTCTATACAATGACCCTTCACTGAAATGTCACATCGCCTACTTGGTTTTCAGCGATACATGCTGATCATCACAGCCAAGTTGAGCAAGATCACATTCTCATATACAGCAACGTGCCGTGGAAATAGTTACAAGGGCACAATCATACGCACGATTAGCCCGACCAAGGCCTTGATGGTGGAAACATGCCTGCCTATAAGGCTCTAATGTATTCTAGCATGCAGACCACCTCTCTTGTTCCATTATAAGCTGCTGTAGCTCATCTCGAATGAGTCCCAGATTGACGTATACCCAAGCTTAGGGCTTCAATTTAGGATTATTTCCAGTGGGATTTATCTATTTGTTACATTATCAATTTAGTCAATTCATCATTTCATCCTTAAAATGTGAGAAAACTCTAAATGCTCTCCTAAAACACAAGCAGACTATTTAAAATGTCTTTTTTCATCACCAACAGTCTGAATCCTCTAATTTGAGTTAACCCAAGCCAAGATAACCCAAGCCGAGATAACCCCGATGACATCATTGGGGCTATCATCTGATATATTTCCTCACCCTCAAGAAACCTCCTGTCAATCCACAGGACACACGATACAGCTTTCACAGGTAGAGCGACAGGTTATCAGACTTTAATATGTAACATTAGCAGAGTTCATCTTTAACTGTGTTTTGGCGATGAGTGTTACTCATTTACTTCCTTACCTTTCAAAATAAGACATTGTTTCTCAGATCTCAGCCTTTTAACTACAGCTTTCTCCTCAGCTTCTGGTACATTTTGTACAATCATTTTGTAATTGATCTTGGTGGTCGTTGATAAGTTGACGCAGAGCTTCAACATAGTCGTCTTTCCCGGCAGACACCTGTGACATAACACCTGTTTAACGATGGCTAATAATGAAACCAAATCAAATGGTGATGTTAGCCCGGGGCTGCAGTTAAAAAGGGGGGTCCATGTGCGTTATTGGCTGGTAAACTGTTCGCAGTAGGCATATTATGACACCACTTCAGGTAGGAGCGAGGAAAAAAAATCTACCATCAAGCACCTCAGCTTGCCAAAGTAAATCTCCGTGGTCCGTCGTCTTGCTAAATAGTGTGGTGGGTGCAGTGTGTAAAGTTGCCGGTATTTCATAAGTTGCAGCGCGCTTCATAGTTAAATACACAGCATGGTGTTCGTGCAGGAAATGGAAACCGTGTGCTGTTTTGAAGACGCAGAGAATGAAAAGGTCTTTTCTGTTACTGCGGTGACTCAGTGAAACATCTGCTCCTGAGGCTGAGCGTTGGCAGTTTCAAGCTGTAGAGCAACGGGAGATTATAAGAACTCTTTAATATTGATGATCAGTTGTGACCAAGTCAGAGGTGTTTATGGAAAAGTCAGAGAGAGCCAGGACTCTGTAATTAATGATCAATAACATTTAGTCTAGGTTTTTTAATGTCTCTGTAATTCAACAGTATATAAATAAATGAACGTGAGTCTGTATTTGCTCAAGTATTTCTACTTTTCACTTGCATGTAACTATTATTAGACACAAAAAAGAGCAGAGTAGCTACCATGGACTTTGTACCTCACTTTCACTTTCATACACAGACAAAGCACAGGAAATGGAATAATTATGTGTCATTTAAGGTTTATTTGACCTCTTCATCCTTAAAAAAAAAACCCATAAACTGTACCAGGTCCTGTATAAATCTTTGTGGCCGATGCATCATTTTCTTTTTTATTTCTAGGTCCACACAAAGTTCCACTGTCGGCAAGCACACATTCCTGGATCAGACACCTCCTGCCTCTCCTTTTCCTACGATGGCCTGACTCTCGCTTCACGTGGAGGTAACAAAAAAAAAAAAAAAAAAAAAGAAAAGACTTCAGTCTAGACCCCACAGCCAGCAGTTGCACAGATTGAGGTTGCATTCATCGGCAGCCAAGCCTCCACTTTGTAGGTCCAGTGCTTGATCACTGATCCAACGGGGTTTTTTTTCTTTAAAACAAAGAAGTAGCAACAAAGATCACCAACAACAAAACATGAAAAACTCACAAGAGATCTATAAACAGAAACATGAGAGTTAGTCTTTGGTGTGTGACCTAGTCAGGAAGTTTCTAACACAAAGACAAACAGGTATAAATCTGTGTAAGAGTCCTTCACTCGACATATTGCTGTAATGTAAATGAGGAATAACTCTTTTAGCCTTGTTGTATGGTTAAGAAAAGGCAGTATGCTACAACAAAGTAAATAACTTCACCGTGGTGGCCTTCTGTAGAGTAAATCTCATAATTTCCAGTTTAACTGTTGTCTTTTAAGGTGACGACACTCTGAAGACGTGGGATATACGAAACTTCAGAAAGCCTGTCAACGTAGCTACTGGACTGACCAACTACTTTTCAATGTGAGAATTTGTAACTCTTCTTAATTACAATCTGCTTAATTATTTGTGTATGTATGCTAATGAAATTGTGTGTGTGTAATTTCCTCCCCCCCGCTAGGACTGACTGCTGTTTTAGCCCCGACGACAAGCTTCTCGTAACGGGGACCTCGGTGAAGAAAGAAGAAGGCAATGGGAAGTTGGTTTTCTTCGACCGAGCCTCCTTCGAGAAGGTCTATGAAATAGAAGTCACCAATGCGGTAAGTTCTGCCTCAATCTCAACGACCGCAGCTGCTCGCGCTGCAAGATGTTTTTCAGATGGTTGATAGGATTTGTTGGTTAGGAACCAAAATGACCCAAAATGATGCACAGTGGAAACAAAGTGAACCCGCAATGAAACGTAATGAAACCAGTGTGCGTGTCAAGCCTCTCCCGCGAAAGTAGTCTTTGAATAGCAGGCCTAAAATGTTTTTATTTGGTTGTAGCTCCTTGAAAACTCAGCAGCAGTAATCTAAAGCTTTGTTTAGATTATGAACGGATTTGACTGGCCTGATATGAGGATTATTTTTTAAAATTTTCTATTTAACCCAAAACAGGATTAGTCCAACAGATTAAAATTTAAGTCTATTATTTATTGCAGTCTGTATTTTAGCAATTTCTAACAGAAGCTCTGCGATACAACAGAGGAATTTAGAGAGACAGACCACAAATTGTTCAGGAAGTAACCTCTTTTTTTTTACGTGTTATTATGGCGTAATAATGATAGAAAAAATAAAAATCACCTCTGAAAAATTGGTGTTGTTTTTTGTATCAAATATCAAAGAGCTCAGACATTTTTCCTTTAAATCAGTGTGTCTGAAGCTACTTGTATCTCTTATTTTTCATTCCATTTACACCCTGCATGAAAGATTGACGGTAGCAGTATTTAGCAGGGAAAATACAGAAGAAGATGGGAAGAGTTATGGGGGAGACTGAAAGCAAAGGAGAAAAAAAACAGTTGGAGGCAAGCTGGGAGAAAGTGGAGTAATGTGACCTTTCTTTACTGCAAGACATTCCCACAAAG
>JAOXYL010000042.1:15359965-15375574 GCA_028564955.1 Terapon puta | reverse complement strand
ACACACACACACACACACACACACACACACACACACACACACACACCTCTGGATAAATGTGGTCACATTTGCCTATTGGCACTGGGCCATCTGTCACACACAGACTGAGGGATCCAGCCCTCATCCCAACAACCAAATATAGTCAACTAGAGCAGCAGAGCACGCTGGGACTGATCCCCACTGCACCACAACCAACCTGGGTCACACACTCGCAATACTTAAGACAATAAAATATGACCGTCACCTTTAGCAGAGGAGCAGACACATCTTTGAACCACATTAGAAAAAGTTATTCACAACCTGCTGCGGGATGATATTTTTAAGCCTGACCTCCTTTCCTCACATGTGCCACCTTCAGTGACATAAAAACGTTCAAGTTCAATTTTTCATCTTTTGTCTGTGTTTCTGTGTGTCGCAGAGTGTCGTCCGCTGCCTGTGGCACCCGAAACTTAACCAGATAATGGTGGGAACAGGGAACGGACTGGCCAAGGTGTACTATGACCCCGTTAAGAGCCACAGGTATGTTCGCTTTATACCTTTACAAATAAGGCTGGTTATGTCATCTGCTTTTTATTATCAACAGTGCCGCTGAGGAAATTTAACACCAACAATTAGTCTCATTTTTTAAGTTTTTAACAGCCTGAAAATATTTCTGTCATGCTTTAGAACCTCTGTTGACTACAAGACAATTAAAAACACGTGCACAAGCCACATTGTTGGTGTTGTGTACATTGTTTTTCTCACCTTGTCATGGCGGTGTAAACTTTGAGAAGACATCAGACCACTGGTGCTGTCTGATATTTAAAATGCAGTTGTAAAAGTCTGCAGGAAAGAAGAGGATAATTGGACCCAAATGTTTGAGGATAGTTCTTCTTAAGGTCCCTAATGATCACTTTTGGTCGACCCAGCTAAATCATTCATCATTTCCAATGACAATCATGTCACCCAGTGCATCACTGTGGTTCTTGTTTGTATTTTTATGCTCGGAGGGCATAAGAAATGTCAGACTGTGGCTGCAAAGAACTGTATGTGTAATGAATTCATTGTTGGTTCAGGTCTCTTCAAGTGAACTTTTCAATTTTCTTCATCTTTTGTTTTCTATGTGACACCTCCAGATAGCATCATTAGTAACCAACTGTCTCTTTTCCAGGGGGGCTAAGCTGTGTGTGGTGAAGAGCCAGCGGAAAGAGAAACATGCAGAGACGCTCACGCAAGATTACATCATCACACGTAAGTTCTTCCACGTCTGCGCTCGTAAACCCATACACATTCAAACAAACTCAAAATGTGCTTCATCCATACCGTCTAAGAATAATAATTGGTGAACTTTTCTCTCTCGCCCTGTTGCACATCGCCTTCTCATCAGTAAACAATTACTGAAGCAATTAAAGTGAGGTGCCTTTCTCAAAGCCCTCAAGCAATTCAATCCACCGCCTTGACCCATCTGTGCTCGGTGTTCTTCACATGATAAGATAACGCATGTTTTAACAGCGAGGAAGAGACGTCACTAAAACGAAGCCTACCGTCTCATGCCACGATGTGGCAGGTGGGGCGTCTTCCCTCTTTGATATGAAGAACAAAACTCTCGGCAGCTTACATGCCATCTCTATCACAGAAAAACATTCAAACACGCTTTAGCTCGCGCTGGCGGGGGGCTTTGCGAGGAGTGAGTGAGCATTCGTGGGCTCTCACAGGCCCATTAGTCGACGGAGCAGGGTGTGGGTGAGTGGATCGACAGCCGCAGGGCACGGTGCCACGCGGCGGCCATGTGGTCTGCACTCACCCCTTCCTCTATCACGCCGGGGACAGCAGCCTCTCCCACCTCTGCTGGCGTGATCTCCTGCTTATCCACACATGCAAACACACACACACACCACAACTACCCCCCTACCTGTCATCCTGTCATATCATCAACACACGAGGCTGTCATCTCTTTTGTGCGTGCCTCACACTCCTTTGCCCCCGGACTGAAAGTCATGAACCTACAGGGACAGAGCAGCTGCCGACGCGCCGTCCCTGATTGGCTGCCGAGAGCCGGTTCAGACGCCATTTATTGTTTGGGCTTCTGCAGCCTTTTCAGATGCATCATGTGATTTCATTGCCATGCCAACAGGGTGTGAAATAGGCAGGCGTTTGACTGCCACAAGCGGCGAGTGACGCACTTGATGCCCTGGCACTGGAAAATTAGAGGGGACAGGAAGCAAGTGATGGCCCATTGAGAAAAGCGAGGGAATCTGTTAACAGTAACCTTTTTGCTTAATGTAGCGTGGAGGAGAAGAATTAACACTGAACAGCGACAGGACTCGTGAATGGAAAATCACTTTATCTAGCCCTTTACTAAAGTGTCTCTTTGTAACCCCCGAGGATAAGAGCAGAGCATACACTCCCTTTACACAAACACACACACACACACGCCCACCCTCTCTCCTTCTCACACACCTTTGAGGACACTCATTCACACTTACTCATGCACACACATACGCTCGCACGCTTGTGGATTTAAGTGCTCCGGGCCTTTTATTGTGATAGTGTTCACAAAAGTGTGAAGAGTGGCAGAGCGATTGTCTGAATCTAAACATGGGGGACATAATGAATATGTTGGTGTGCACAATGACAGAAAGAGTACACAGGAGGAGAGATGCGGCCAGGGGTCAACAGGTGCATGGATTTTTTTTAGTGAGAAATGCTGTGTATTCTCTGTAGGGCGTAGTAGTAGGTGAGATGTGTGTGAAAATCTCAGCTTTCAAATCCGTCTTCATTCAGCGAGGTGACACTATATGTGTGCTGCAAAACGCCGAACATATTGTCAGGCGTCCTGGCTGCTTATTTGTGCGGCTGCCTCTTGTGATCTCGCAGTTTGAGTCACCTAAGCAACTTGATTATCCTTGTTTACCCTTTGTGTTTCCAGCTCATGCCTTACCCATGTTCAGAGAGGCCCGGCAGCGGAGTACGCGAAAACAGCTGGAGAAGGACAGACTGGACCCAAGGAAGTCCCACAAACCCGAGCCTCCTGTGTCTGGACCAGGTAAAGTGATTTTATTTCATTTTATTTTATTTTATGTCTTGCTTTTATTAGTCCAAACCAATAAGTTCTCCAGAATAAAAAAAAGAGAGAACATGAAAGTACATAAAAGATTTGGCAGTCCGTCTCGAGACAAAGTTAAATCAGCAAAAATGCAACAAACAGTCATTTGAATCTGAGCGCAGTTAGGAGGGAGGGCTGCATTTCTGCAGTTGTTTTTAAGCTTATTATTAGTCATGTTCTTAAATGGATGAATGCTTGATTCTGTTTGAGGCAGATGTACAAATCCGCAGTTGTTGATGTGTTCGGTGTTACGCAATCCAGCTGAAGTGGAGAGCCACAACAGCGCGGCTCCCACTTGGCCTCTCAAAGATTCATTGTAACCTGCTGTTGCCTCATATTTTTTACACTGCCGGGACGTAATGATGCATTTTGAACTTTCTCTGGCACCCGCCCGGTCGAGGTGTTTCACTGTGATGCACGCTTTCACGATTGCCGCACCTATGCGTGATCACGGACAC
Source organism: Terapon puta (assembly GCA_028564955.1). Taxonomy (NCBI): domain Eukaryota; kingdom Metazoa; phylum Chordata; class Actinopteri; order Centrarchiformes; family Terapontidae; genus Terapon; species Terapon puta. The sequence goes on along the minus strand of JAOXYL010000042.1, from coordinate 15,372,031 downwards.
CAGTTTGAGTTTTCTTCCAATAAGCCGAGGTGCCAGACAACATTTCCTGCCTCACTGTTTTCCAGCTGGCTCACTGCTGCTGTGTTTTGTTGTTTTTTTTTCTCCTTTCACTTTCACTGACTTGTTCCTGCAGTTCTGTGCTTTTTTAACAGATATTCCCACTGTGCGACGCGTGTGTTTAGACATATAAAACAGACAGATCAGTGTTTCTTCATACTGTCATACTGCTGCATGTATTAACCTAAACTAATAGAGTATGAGTAGAAAAACACATCTCAGTTGAAGGACTTGTAGTAAAGAATCATTAGAGATGAAACCTTTGAATGGTTTTGTAAACAAGTGAGAAAAAAACGTCACAGAGGTTGAGAGAATGGAAGAAAATAGTCAGCAAATGAAACTGTAGGTCCATTTTCTGAAAATAAGTTTGACTACTTGATAGCAGGTCGGTGGTTTTTGGACGACAGGCTGTCTTTATATTGTTTATCCTCTGTGTAGAATGACTTTGCATAAGTGCAAGGTAATGTTTGGTGGTTGGCTCGATGCTTACAAGCAAAGGAAAGAGGTGCCTCTCAATCCCCCAAACAACCTCACCGCCCAGCTACAGCAGGAAATCCCAGTGTGTTTAACTATGGGAAAGGTATGTGTGTTTGTGTGCACATATGCATGTGTGCATCTTATCCTTGATCTTTTAAGACAACCGTAGAAATGTCCTCTCAAAAGCTCCATTAAGTGTAGTTGAATAGAGCCAAGGCCTCAGAAATACTGTAACTGCAGGAGAGACCAGTGTAGCTTTCATGCACTGCTTTCTGGAGCAATAAATGTACAGAACAGAATTCTACTCATAGTCATAAAAAAATGTAGAAAACGGCAATAATAAAAAGAAAACTGTGGAAAATGGAGGATAACCTTTGTGCACCTTCTGCTATGTTAAAGAGTAATGAGTACATTTTATACAAGACAGACTACATGGTGATGTAATGTAGCACTCAAAAAAATGACATGGTAAAAATAATTTGTGATAATAGAGTTACAGGAAAAGTTCTGAAAAAGTTCAGCCCGTCAGGAACCGGGTTTATTCGCTCTCTGGCTCAGAGGTAGCCCCTAACCTGAAGGCTGGAATCGGAGAGAAAGCTGGGTCTCTCTGAAGTTCAAAAGTACGTCAGTCAACACCTCTAAAGTTCACCAATCAACATGCTTCGCCTGGTTTGTTTAAACTGCACACAAACACAAATATAAAACCAACAATTTGTGGTTTTACGCAGAGTTCGGTGTTGTAACTATTTCTTGCTGAACAACAGTTCGTCTGTCCACTCAGTACTTCTGTACAACGTCTCGGTGACGACAGGAAAGTCGCTGTGCCAACCTGTTTGTTCACTTCCTTTAAACATGTACTCACATCACGGACAAGATGAAACAACCAACAAATGTTGAATAACGTTTTTTTACGAAATGAAATACAATAAATGTATTTACATAAAACATTACAGAGACTCCTCTAAAACATAAACCACTAGATTGGCAATCTAACAGGTGAAAGCAGTAGAAATGCTGCAACTGTACCTCTGCTGTCTGCCTGTCTTTGATACCAGGTAATGTGTCTGTCTACAGAGTACAGTAGATTATAGGATGACAGATGTCGACAGCATCTGGCACCAAAGTCAAGCCGAGAGTAGACCAACAGTCCAGTCTGGTAGACGACAGGAAGTTTGCATAGCTTTGGATGATATCTGAATTTTCCCACTGGGGGTGCCACACAGAAATGTTTAAATTTGACAGAAAGCAGCTTGAATTGAAGTGTTATATAACTGTGCTGCGTTAACACTTGTGAGTTGGCACATCAGTGCGTCATAGTGTGTCATCACAGGCAGTATTACAGCACTTAAATTATAATATCACGATTCTGTCATCCAACATTGTAAATGTGTTTTTTTTATGTACGCAAGTCTTACTTATCTGACTGTATCTAATCCGGTGATCATGTGTCCCGACAGGTCGCGGAGGGAGAGTGGCGGCTCATGGTGGCACTCTGTCTTCATTCATCGTAAAGAACATCGCTCTAGATAAAACAGATGACAGCAACCCCCGAGAGGCCATCCTACGTCACGCCAAGGAGGCCTCAGAAAACCCTTACTGGGTCGCCCCAGCATACACCCAGTAAGAAAACCTCATATCTTCATTTGTTAAACATTAATCATTTACAGGCTCCCCTGTCCATCCCGCAGCTCGTCTTTTTCCTCGCTAACTCATCTTCTCTCATTTCTGGCTGTGCTCTCATTAGCGGACAGTGTAAGATGAGTTCTGCTCGGGTACTTGGGTTTCCTTCTGCCGGTGTGACGCATAAATGTTTAAAGAGTTGTACAGTTTTAAAGGTACACACTTCACACTGCGGGAAGGAGTAATGGACAGCTTTAGATCACTATCAGGCTCAGACAGCGACGCAAGTCTGGAACAGAGCTGTGAGCCAAATCAAACAAGAAAATGATCTGTAGTTCAATGATATACTAGCGAGATTTGAACTTCCTTGGGCCTCAGTTGGCCTGAATAGAAAAAATAATTAATCCAAAGCTAAAAGTTTGATAAAGTTGATATTGAATCTTCTTTAAGCATCCGTGTCATCTGGTTGTTATCTTTAACTTGAAGTTTGTTGCTTTGCTCCCAAGTTGTCTAGACAAAAAAAAAGTTAAATGATTATCCCCTTTTTTAATGAATCTCTTTAGGACCCAGCCAGAGCCGGTGTTTGCGGAGGAATCGGATGAGGATGAAGAGGCTGACAAGGAACCGGAGTGGAAGAAACGCAAGATTTAAGGCTCTTCGACGGCAGCTCGTTACATATAGGACGGCTGACAGGGTGGGCCTGCGGTCGGATATACAACACCGTTAACCACAAAGTCTCTGGATTGATCCCAGGGCGGCGAGTTTCTGTCAGAACCGCCGCAGAGGAGCATCAATTAGATTACCAAACTGTACAGATTCTGTCCTCCCTCCTGTGATGTTGTTTTACGTCTATTTATGTGCGTGCTTCCGTGTTGTGTGGGTAACACATAAATGTGCAGGCAGTTTTACTGTGCAAGCATAATATAATTTTATACAGGTTTACGTTCCTCTCATTGCAATTCATCAACCACTGGAAAAACTTGGCTTTCTGTGCCTGCTTGGGTTATATGGACTTTATTTTCATCATTTCCATTGTCCTGTCCTCCCACATCTCCAGAGTTTGCTAATGCCTCATAAATCGGCTCCAGATTTCGTGGTCTGGTTCTGCTCATCAGCTATGAAGAACAGTTTGCTAGTTTGTAAGAAGTAAATTACGAAGACGCAACAGAAAAACTGCAGCCAATTCCAATCTTTTAAGGCTTTACCAATTTTAAAGATGCACATTTTGTCGGATGTGATGTACGAAACTCAACGCAGTCATCTGCTACTTTTTTTTTTTTCCTACACACTGTATTTCACCTTAGAATCTAAATAAAAAGGAATTTGTATTCTCTTGTCAAACTGATGTATTTTATCTAAGTTGAAGTGATGGATCTGTTTTTACCAGCTGATCAAAGGAATTCTTCTGCCAAATATCTTTCATGTGAGGCACTGTCTCAGTCCTGCAGATAGAAAGTACGCCCAGTCTTTAGCTACTTTGTGCTCAATTGTGACATTTTACTGCAAGGGCTGCAGTTTCTAATACTTAAATCTCTAAAACTTAATTCTAATTCAGAAGACTCTTAATTATAGCGCCACCTACTAGCTGTTTCAACCTGGAATTGAGATAGCATCCTCAGTTACTCTCAAGGTGAACTGAACTATGGGCTTTCACACTTGACCTCCACGTTATGTCATATTTCTAGAGGCTCCGATTGTCTCGCTTTTTAAGATTAGCGTGTGGCTGCAAAAATAACTGCACTACACAGCCCAACTTTAACAGAACATTTTCTCCACTCCGTCGATCCCTTGAATGACCTGTACAATGTCGAAAAATATTCCAGCTGACAGTGAAAACCACAACATACAGATCTAATGAAACCCATGTTTGTGTTCTTTATACATCTCTTTGGAATGTCACTTCTGCCTGCAGCTAAAGAAAACTAATGAGAGCACTCTTGTTTTTCAAGTACAAGTAGTTTGTAAGAAGAAAAATTTGACCCACATCGCAGAATTTCACCACCATGATGACAGGTTTCGCTAATAAATTTGCGTTTTTTCTTCTCACTCCATCTCTCTGCTACCTTAGGTTGTAAAGACATGGAAAGTCTTTACGATGTCCATATCTGTCTTGTTACTGGTGTTTCTGCAAAGTGACTTACAAAGGGGTGAAATTGTAGAGCAATCCTAAGATTCCCTGCCAACCAAAGTTACAAGGAGACAACCGAGGGTCTCTGTGTCCTGGCAAACATCCCCGTGGCCGTAAAATGGAAAAAAAAAAAAAAGACGAAGAAATAAAAGGACAAGAAATATGGAAGGGCTAAAACAATGAGTGATGTTTTTAAGAGCAGCTAAAGTGGAGAGTTGAGAGGAGACTGACTTTGTGGGGGAGAGGCTGACGTCAAAGCTCTTCCTCGGTTCTCAGGCAGCAGCGGGAGGTGAGGAGCGACCGCCGTTTGAGTCAAGTGGACAGCCACTCCACAACCGTGTGATAAACCAGTTGGCACGTGGAAAGGAGAGGCTGTGTGCGGAGCTGGACGGGGTTTCAGGTATTTTAAGACGCAGATCTGTTTTTACTCACAGTAACTGTTAGTTTTGTACTTCCGAAAGCATTAAAGTTAGTCCTCCCCAGATTCAGTATTGTAGTTGTTACACAGACTTCTTTAGGTCTCCTCTGCTTGTCTTGACCCAACAACTACCTCCAAAGAAACCTGTTTTTGTGATTTTAGAGGACTTGATCTTTACATTGAGTTCAATGCAACCACCAATTACCGGCAGCCATCATGGCATCATGTTAGACAAAATCACTTTTAACTCAATAAGAATAAACTAAAAGGATCCAAATTTGTGAAGCTGGACTTGAGTTACACAAATGACCAGGCTAGAGATATTTTATATTTTTCTTATAGTCAGCATTAAAAGACCAAAAGGCCAACGAGTTTTCAACTCTTTCCGACTCCATCTGTGGCTTTGTCACAAGTCAAATGGTCCCCATTGAGGATGTACCTTAAAAAAAAAAGATTAACCCAACAATAGTGTTAATATTTTAAGAGGAGCTTTAATCAGTGTGCTCCAAAACTGAAGCTGAGCCATATTTTATTAATTTTAAAAAGATAAACTAAAATACTGCATCATTTTGATGGTCAGCATTCAGAGGATCGAAATATTTGTCACTCAAACCTGAAACCGTCTCTTTCAGCACCTCAGCTACACAAATGTGTGCTGTCTGTGCCGCTGCCATATTCTCATCAGCATTTACATATCTTCTTTGCACAGTGGAAACATTCTCGAGCGCCCTGATTTACAGCTCGGCGGCGCTTTACGGCCAGCTTTTGTTTACTGTACGACCCTGGGCTCGTGCTCAGGAATGCAGAACAGGAGGGGACGCCGCACTGTAGAGGCCGTGTCTCAGAACCATCCCCGTAATTCTGCATCTAACCCAAATTTTCATCCCCAATTTTACATGATGCTTGTGTAAACACATCCCAGGCAAAATTAGCACCATCTGGCACCGGCGCATCATTGCACATGGCAGAACACCCGGAGACATGCTCGTTTGATAGAAACAAGTTTAATTCTGTAAAAAGATATAAAATGAATATTGTACAAAAATAAAGTTTGCCGAGAGCTTTGGTTCTGTAACACGAAACAAGTGAGACGACATGACAGGTGTTTTTTTCTTTTTCTTCTTCACAGAGGTGTTAACACAATAAGGAGTGAAAACAAATCCAATCCTGTCTTCAAATATTAACACTGAGGATTCCTTCGCATCTTTACCTTTTTTTTTGTTTTTTTTTTTTTGCTTGTTTACCTTTGCATCAAAACCAATCGCAGAAGGAACAGTCGAGCAAACGGCCGCGAAGATGAGAGGGGCTTAGTGGTCACAGTTTGCACACGTTAACGTATGGTATCGAAGAGTAGCAGGGCGCTCCAAGGCTTCTGGGAAGTCTCCTAACTGCACATTCTCATCTGGAAAGGCTTATGCACGAATCAGTTGTTAAAGGGGAAGATGATCCAATTGATGAGGTATGCTGTGATAAAAGCTCGAGTTTTTTCTTTCCCCCCCCCGTCTCTCTGTGTAGTGTTTGGCCTAAATTCAGCTTGATGCATTGGATTTGTTCTGTGTGCAGGGGGATTACACAGTAAAGCTGGCTTGCTTGCTGCTGGGTGGGCACAGATACCTTGGTCCCTAATCCGCGCTAACATCAAGACCTACCCGAGGGCTGTCTTTGTTCCACTTAAAACGATCCCCTCGAAGGGTCTCGATGGGCACGGCAACATGCTTTTAAAGAGCCTCCTGTTTTCCCGGATGTATACATCTGTATAGCTCTGGAATAAACTTACTGTACAAGTTATTACATGTGGAAAGTATGTTGAGCCTACCCATTGTCTTCCCTCTGTAATTCCAAAGCATTTCCTTTTGTCAAAACGTCTGGTCTTGAGATATTTACATCAGTTGCCGATGACAGCCGCTACAGTAGCTGGATCTTCCTTAAATTGCCTTCACCAAAATGCCTTTGCCAACGGCGATATTTGGTTAAGACTCATGTTAGAGGATCACTTTTCAAATCCCCTTTCAGGGAGTAAGACCTGTCTGCTGGAGTCGAGACAGAAACACACGCAGTCCTGTGAACTTTAAAGCCTATTGGGACGGTAACCGCTGCAAAGCCTTTGCTCAGACTTGGTGCGAGGCCAGCCAGAGTGAGGTTTCGGATAACGTCTGCTGATAGGCAGGCATTCTAGCAGCTTCTGGACTCTGTGACTCAAAAGGATGGATCCTCAAAGGCACCTACAGATCCTCAGAGAGACCACTACTCTCGTGTTGATTTTAGATTTTAATTAAAAAGATGTGACGGCTCCTGTTTGGGGGGGGGGTGTTAAATATATCTATGCCTTGAAAATAAACAGCAGCAAAAAGTCATTTGCCTCCTTGTAAACATACAGTATAAAGATTTGATAGTTTGATTAGGAGTTTTTATCCAGGTGCTGAGTATAGAGAGCAACATCTGAAATCCCTCCTGTCTTAGCATGGTCACAATGGGGAAAATGAGGTGAAGTGTCCATAAAAAACAAACAAACAAAAAAAACCTACCCTGCCAACCTTCAAAATGCTCCAAAACAATCGATCAATTCAATCAAAAAAAAAATTCTATTGGTCCCCTCCTCTGTGTGTCTTTCTACCCTCCCTTGACATGATAGCTACTGATGATCTATTGGACTTATGAATTGAGAAATCCTGGAATCTAAGTGAAGCGAATCAGCATTATTAGGATGCGTGGGTGAGTGTTAAGCAATTTTTAGATGTTGCTTGAGAAAATGCTCCACTTTGGCACCATCCAGGACAAAAAAAGCTTTTAAATAAATAAGAAAAAAGACAATTTCTTTCATAAAATGGACTGAAATAAATAACAATAAGTTAATTCCATCTTAATAAATATACCTCTTACACACACGTGTATATATAGATATATAGATAGATATATATATACTATATATGTATGTATATACAGTATATATATGATTGGATTTTATGCAGATGCGTTGCACCAAAAAGTCTTTGCTGAACTCCGGTGTGGTATTTGTCATTTCTTGGCTCTGAATGTAAATGTCAACATCCAGACTATGCAGTGGAAGTGATTTAGACTGCAGCTGAATACACTCCTCAAATCTCAGCTTTCATCTGGAGTCTTAGGAGCCAGCTACGGAAAAACTGATGTTCCTGGGAAAAAGAATTCTTCTTCTAAAAAAAAACAACAAAAAAAAAAAAAGCCAGTTTTTTTCACCGTCACCTTTTCAGACAGCACGGTGAGTAAATCTGTGTAACAGTATGGTATCTTCTGCAAATTAGTACAGACCTCATGTGTTTCTGCATGTGAACCGTCAGATGCTGGTCTGGTACTCTAAGAAAGGTAAATGTACAGTTTGCTTTTCTTGATGTCCCATCATCTTTCAGATCACAGAGGTCACAAAAAAAAGATCACAAAAATGAGGGACAATACGCTCCCTCTCTGACCTCCTGTGCTCATTTCCAACAGTGAGCCTTTCCTCTGCAGTGCCAGCTGGATACGGTGACCCTTAGTTCGCTGATGCTGATCGTGTCTGTCATTTTGTCACATCCGTGTGATTTTCTCAGACACAGCCACACTTCCTGGCAGAATGCTTCTTCAGTGTGTGATACACTACATTGTCGTCCAAGAAAGATAAGTCATCATCGAAAGCGATTGGTCGGCAGCAGGTGCGGGAGGGCGTGTCTTTGTCCAGCTTCTTGTTGTGTGTGAGGTTGTTGAGTATCTTGTCATAGTTGGTCTCCGCCTCCACGCAGGGGCCGCTGCAGTACCGGAAGATCAGCTCCTCTTTTGTCTGGTAGCCTAGCCCCAAGTCCGTCACGTTGAGGTGGACCTCCTTCAGCAAGCAGCCTCGGCTCTGCACCGATATCCTCTCCCTCCCCTTCTCGCCACGCCCTCCTTTACCGCCTCGACTTCCCCCTCGTCCGCGACCCCGCCGCCTGTCGCCGTGTCCTCTCCCCTCGCCTCTCGTGCCCCCCGTGTTTGCTGCTCCCCTCTGCCTCTGCTCCCTCCGTCCCCTGGAGCCTCCTCTGGGCTCTGACGACCTCCTGAGTCTTCCAATGGTAGCTTCGATAAAATCCATCACGTCGTCAAACTGCTCTGGATAGGGACTTGCGATGTCATCTGAAACATAGAGAAGGGACATTTTCATTTACAAAGCTGATATCAAATAATACTTCCATTGACAATAAATGAATGGAAAAAGGAATACAAAAAAAATTAAAAGAAAGTTTGCTTTCTTGCTGAGAGGTAAATTATAAGATTAGATCTCATGCCTTAAATATGAAGCTACAGCCAGGATCCACAAACCAGTATATAACCACCTCTGAAGATCACTAATGACACTTAATATATCTTGTTTGTGCGTATGGTACAAAAACAGAGCTTTGGAAAGAGCATTTGCAATTTCTGGTGGTAAACCGTTTCCTGGATCTGAAGGATTATTTCTTTGGACTCTCCTCTGTTTGCCTGAAAACTGCTTCAAGTCTCTGTGATACACCAGGCTGCTAGCTGTCTCATAGTCTCATATCTAACAGACAGATATGAGACTGGTATTGACGTAATCTTATTGATCTTAATTCTACTTACACCCTAATTCTTATCCCTAAATGTCAAACTGTGCATAAATGTACAAATTCAGATTCCTACATAAGATGAGGTATTAAATAAATCCACTGCCACCAATTCATAAACAAACCATCCAGACTGTGACATCATTTGCGCAGAAAAGAATGATGTTGTGCATCGTTGTTGACAGCGCACACTTAAGGTCAGCGAGCATATGCATGGAAAAGTGTCCAACAGTATGTGCCGACACAAATGCGCGCAATGTCCATAAATGCTGTGAAATGTGCAGATGAGAAACGGTGCATGCTGATTTATAGATTAGTCTCAGGCGCAGGAATGCAGAGAGCAGGCCAGAGTTGCTCATATGGACGTGCAGGTGCCCTGCTGTAACTCCTTCCAAGATGGCTGTTGGGGGATGAGTTGGAGGCTGAAGGTCAGAGGGTGTTGTCAATTGCATTTTGAGAATTGTTGTTGTTGTACATCTGTAATAATGGGATGTGGATAGACTTGAGTTTGCACTGATAACATGGCTGTTTCCATTAGTTTTCAGTCTCCTGAGAACCTGAGATATTAAATGTTGTTCAGCTTTTGAGATAAACCAGTTTGCTTTTAACAAAGCTGTACTAAGACGGTAGGCACGGACCAATTACGCCACCAATAGAGACGCAGTGTGACGCTGTTTTCAGTCGTTTAAATCTTTGATGGATGTAATTTTAGAACGTCAAGACTTCAAAGGCCAAATAAAAGGAAATCATATGCTCTGAGTCATTTAGATGAAGCAGATTGCAGTCTGCTCGAAACTCAAAACATGCACCCAGCACAGCTCTCCGCCATCTGCTGCGAGAGGCAATGAAGACTGACTGAGGAGTCTTGGACCCTCCTGTGTTACATGTTGTTTCTGTTATGGATTAACGTATCTCGCAGGCCTGCAGGTCTGGCAGCAATGATCTACGCATGAAGATCACAAAGAAATGGATCAATTAGTCCGACTCCGACTGCATAACCTGCGCGTGTCTCTGTGTGTGTGTGGATGTGTGTCGTCAGGCCGTATGTGTGTCAAGAGAGTCGGGCAGGCGGGGTGCGATGTCTGGCAGGTGGTGTTGTGGTTGGGCACGGCCTCTCTGTTGCAGTGTCACCTATCTCTCTTGTCTTACCTGTTCCTCTGGCAGCGAACGGGCCACCCGATCCGGCCGCGCTGCACAGCTGATTGGGCCGCCGCTCGTATGTCAGGCGAGCCCACGGCAATCTGTTTAGACACACCTGCCCTTTGATTTAGACGCCTCCTATTGTATGTCAGCTGACAGGCAGGGAGGCTACGGTGTACACCTGCTGACGGGCTGAATTGGTGGCGGCGGATGTGATTCACTGTGCAAATTGTGCCGTCGTTTTGCAGGGTGAGGGGTGTGTTTATGCTTAAAATAATCACCAGCACACGAGAGGGGTAAAAAGAACGCAAACAAAAAGTAACATACTGTGCTAGTTTTTACCTTTTCAAGCATGTTTGTATGTGTGTTTGCACGCATGTGTCTGAATACTTTAATATCAGTCTCCTGGTGCAGCTGCTGAAACAAAACTCAATTTTTCTTTGACATTACGTGCAAACCAAAAGACCAATCCCCTCTTGCAGCCACAGTGTTGTTTACACTATTAGTGCATAGTTAATGGTCTTGGGTTACAAAGCACATTGGTGATGTCACTGTGGTCCAAACAGAATTGGAGGTGGCAGGACAAACATTTGTCCAAATGTTCCATTCCTTATCTAGTTCTTGGCCGCGTCTACTTCTGCGTGAAGAAGATACAGTGTCATGTCGATCCAAACAAAATAAATTCCTGCCCACCGTCGCTGTTAAAATGAACATAAACACAGAACTCTCGCTAGATGCTTCAAACTTTCCGGCGTTGTCCAGCCTCTCCCCCTGGAAATTCCTGTGACCTGGTTCATGCCGCCTTCCCTAAAACATGCCATGATCTCTGACTTTAGGCAGATGGGTAAAGGTCACACGAGGCAGAGGTGAACATAAACAAAAGGCAGAGGGAGAAACGTGGAGAGCGACCTCTGGGACCGGAGCTGTTCATGCTCTTATTCATGCTGTTGGCTTGTTTTGACTTCCCTATGATGTAACCCACCGTGGCAATAAAACACAAATTAAGATCTTCCGTGTGATAACCTGCTTGTCTGAGAACCTTATCAATGTAGGACTCTCCAGCGTTGGCTCAGCACACTGGCTATCACCTTACATGCTGTTTCTCAAGTGTAATTAGTCCAGAGAGGCTAAATTACTTGGCCAGGAAACCAACTGTGAAACATTCGTGTCTGCACTGCCCTTCCAGAAAATGCAACCTGCAGTGTGAGCTCTACGTGCTGTCTGCTACCCCTCTCACAACCCTACAGCAGATCTCACTTTTTCTTTTTCCTCTATGATTAAATGATTAAATGCATGTTATTCAGTGGAAGGTGCACAAGCTGCACAGACATATAACGTGATCCCCATTCAGACCAAGGGGCCGTCACTGTACGTCACAGAGGATTTTGTCGGAACATGCCGCGAGCCTTACATTGATCCTCCATGGAGATCTCCTGCAGGTTGTGGTCTTTGCGCTGAAACGTTGGCTCTTCGTCCTCCGCAGACAGGGACACAGAATCACTGTAGCTGCTGGGGAAATAAGTCCTCTTGGCTGGCTGAGTGTTTTGGTAGAGGGGCCGTGTAGCAACAGAGCTCAGGAGCAACAAACACGTGGCCAAAACATCCCATAACTTCATCTTAGACTCAGTTCCTATGAAGAAAGCTGCAAAAAAAAC
>JAOXYL010000042.1:15310315-15326459 GCA_028564955.1 Terapon puta | reverse complement strand
ACAGTCATCAGTCTCCAAAACCAAGTTTCAGAGAGTGTCCTCCATGTCTACAACAGACACAGTGAGTTTGGCTTTTGCAGTAGGTTTAAGAGTCCATTTTGTTACACTGACAGTTACCTTCTGGTCAGTAATTGGACAGTTACTAGTAATTGTGTTTAATGCAAAGTAGATTTCAAAAGTTTCATGGGAAGTGTATAAAAACATATTGCCATTGTCATTGCCATATTTTTGGGGAAAAAAAATTAAAAAGCCATCACAGAAGCTGTAGCTTTACACTTTACAGCAGAACTGTTCATCAATTGCAATTTCAAAAACATTATGCTTACCTTGAATGGATGTTTCCTGCTTGGTCGGCTACATGTCGACACCTTGGAGACAATAAATGCTAAGATTACTAAGATAATGAGAAATCTGAATTGTTTTTAATCACAGGTTGAACTAAAAAGTATTGACTCTTTAACCACGTTGTTAAATTCTAGAAGTACCTAAATTAAATATAAACATATGTTCTTATCCATAATCACATTATTAAATGCTCACCTTGGCTCGCATTAATGCGCACATCCCTTGTAGCAACTGTGGAGCGATGTGGAGCTGGACCCTATCGGCCACTGTCTGAGGTCCAGCTATTCCCTTGGAACTCTGAAGGACAAAGAGTACAATTCATTGGCTAAAAGCACCAAGGGAAAGGGGAGCCAAAGCCAGGAACAGGTAAGGTAGGTGCTTGTTATATATTTCTTATTTTAGATTCAAATAAGCAAATAAGGTTTGTTATTACAATTGTGTTGTCACAAAAAGGCCATTTTCAATTTAATTATTTTTTGTATTTTATTTCAATTCTGTTCAAGACTCCCATCCCAGAGCAAGGCTCACTGAATAGATGTGGCCTCAAACTATCGTCTGAGTCTTTCAACACAGAAGTGGCCTCATCCTGGGGGAGGAGAGGGGAGGAGAGTCCTGAAAGATGGAATGAAGAGAAGAGACGGGAAGATGAGCAAGGGAGAGAGGACAAACATAAACAGAAAGAGACACAGCAAGTAAAGAGGAAGATGCAGGAGGTCCTGATCCACCCAGACTCTCTGGACAATATCGTATGTGTGCACCCCCAAGACATCATCACACCGAAGTCAAAGAAAGGCCTTCTGGACCATGGCTATTGTGACGAAGCACAAAGCACACAGAGCAGACAGAGAAAGCTGCTGCTCAATTTACAGCCTCTGGACTGTTCTGTTCAACTTTAAGAACCTGTGCAACCACTTTTCTTCCCACCACCTGGAAATTAAATGTTGAATGTGTTTGTTTGTTCAACAATGTGGGCATACGCTTTTTAAAAATCAGCTAAAACTTCTGTTTGGCCATGCAGTGCAACTACATTCATTAGCTTAAAGGCTTTTATGCAATATACGACTGTTTTAACTAACAATCCTGACACACACCTCTTCTGTTCAAGCCACTGTTCATATACATCCACATTTTGTTAAAGGTGAGTCTTCAGTACTATCAACACTACCAAAGTGAAAGAAAGACAAGTCTTACAAATGGAACCAAGACTTCAAAAAGATGCTTTCAAAGTTTAAACTATAAACCACTTTTTCAGAAAAAGAAGCCAAGAATCAACTGTATACCAAGTACAATTCATTAAAGACCAATCAGATGCATTATCAACTTGTTGTAAGAGACCAAAGATTGTCCTGATTTTTTTAAAGTTTCTTTTTAACTGCTGATGCTGATTTATACATTTGTTTACTTTACCACCAAGGCTGGCTGACAGCATTGCTCATTTAAGTGAGCAATGAAAAAAAAAACCTGTGATTTCTTTATGGATGATTTTTTTCGTCTATGATGCATTTCTGAGTCACTGTCGATGTCATATGTGCGCTTTTCGTGTTTTGTAAGTTACTGATGTGTGGTATCATGAGTTTAGGCATTTAGCAAGTATGCATTACTATGACTTAAGTCATAACTATAATTTATAATTATACTTCTCTCTAACTGAATAATGTTGCATGTTCTCAGGAACAGTATTGGCACAGCAGCAATCAGTAAAACTTTGCACATATGACTTCTTTGAATATTTAATATTTGTTGCATTTGGTGCTATTGTAAAATTTAACATAGAATGGTTGATTGTGTGTATTTGTTGTGGGAAATAAACTTCTAGTTTATTGATTTTGTTCTCAAAAACATTTGTACAAAAGGGGAGGACTTGCAAATAATCTGAATTTCTTATAGACCGCAATATACACTTTCTAATAATCTTTTACCATAAAAGCCTCGATGATTTCTTTCATACAAACAAAATAATCATTAATTATCATGTTTTGCCACTTCAGAAAATAAGTCTTGTTATGGTCTCTATAGGGCGGCACGGTGGTTAGCACTGTCGCCTCAGAGCAAGAGGGTTTTGTGTTCAATTCGCAGTTGAGGCCCTTCTGTGTGGGTTCTCTCTGGGTACTCTAGCTTCCTCCCACAATCCAAAGACATGCAGGTTAGGTGTGAGTGTGAGTGTGAGTGATTGTCTGTCTCTATGTCAGCCCTGCAATTGACTGGCGACCAATCCAGGATGTACTCTGCCTCTCGCCCGAAAGTAGCTGTGATAGGTTTCAGCATCCTGTGACCCTTCCTGGCAGGACAAAGCAGGTATGGAAAATGAAGGAATGAATGGTCTCTGTATCGAAAACCGAAGTCAAAACAGTTTCTTCCTCACTACATTGTGGTCAATTAGCCTGTGGTGTTACTAAGCATTATCAATTAAACTACATTATCAATTAACCTACATGTAATAAACATGTAAATAAAATCATACACGTAATAAAGTCTGATTTAAAAGGTATCATACATAAATATAAACAGTTCAATGGAGTGTATGCACAATGTGTTATATTTGCACTAAGCAGCTGGATTATCAACGTGGCCAAGTATTTATCTATTGTGCAGAAGAAACATAATATTATGGTACAGTATAATTATTTGTAAATCAGCAAAGAAATGTTGTCATGACGCAGCTGGATGTGGATAGATTTTCCTGGGCAGAGGGAGAAAGGTGGTGACCTCTAACAGAAGGCCCAGTTTAAAAGCAGGACACACAATACATGTGCTCCTTCCATCTGAGCCACCAGGATGATCAAAGGCCATTAATAATATGGATCTGTTGAATGTATGACTATACCAGCAGAGGGCTGCTGTACTACAGCATGCAGCCTTTTTATTTCCATTTTTACGTATATGCTGATGTAAATCAAGTTGAGGCCATTTATCTACGATGACACTTTAAGCGTGCTCTTCCTTCAAATTCAAACACCCATAAATCCCCCTACTGAACGGTCTTTGAACTTTAATTCCAGGATTTTCTGAGCGGTTTGCTGATCCAGTTATGTAAAGATCATCTAAAAGGTATGTACTGCTGCCGTCTTACATACTACTACTACACTTCAGCAGTTCAATAGCAGTGCAGTTTTTAACCATATATTGACATGTAGCCAAAAAAAAACCCAGCTGACTTAAGCAGCAGAATACAGAACAACAGTAAATGACTATGCGTTTAATTATCTGTCCCTTTTAGTATCTGAAACAAATCAGTGTTTGCAGGATTCAACAAAATCTCAGTGCAAAAATTTAAGTATGCAAGGATAAGAGTGTTAAAAGTGATTCTTTTTTGTTATAAATTAGCAGCATAAACTGTGCTTAAAATAGAAGATCAGTGCTAATAACTAAAACAATAGACAGATTTATTAACTAATAACTAAAACAATAAACAGATTTATTAAATTCTTAACACAACTCATTTTCTTTAACTAGCTTTTACTATTTAGTTTTACGTTGATAGTGATCAAATTCTCCCAGATGGATTGAATAATTTGCAGTTAGCAGTTTTTGTTCAAAAAGGACTAAAACGATTTGATTATCAAAATAGTAGCATGCATAATATTTCTGTACATCAGCTAACTGATTAAACGGCTGATCTGCATCCTCTGGACCGTAACATAAAGGTGCTATAAAATTTCAATGTTAATCTGCCCATCAGTGTTTCATATTTTTGTGAACATCTGAAAATAGTGCTGAAAATGTAATCTAATCTCATTTTATAAAACCTTATGAACTAAATCAACTAAACTCAACTCAACAACTAAATTTGGACATTTGACGTGTGAATTACAGCAACAACAAAAATCAAAATACTGGAGGAAAAAGAGCCACGAATGTAGCCAGCACTGGTGAATGACTATCATCAACACAGTTTTCTTGAATTTCTTAAAGCTTTTGATGGTTAGAACCCAAACATTTAGGAAAAACCTCAACCTCAGGCTACATTGCATTTCTAAGATGACAAGAGACAAGAAACAAAGACAAGATGAGTGACAAATGTTTAGGTATCAACCTGAACATAACCGGAGGAGGGCAGGGAAACAATACACTTCCTACCCTAAGGCCATAAATCGCTCAACGGCTTAAAATCCCCGGTATCTGGATTAGCTGCAAAGCTTGTACTTTCTTTGCTGAACACTAGAGGGCACACCAACACTATGCTATTAAAATCTGACTAAACACTGAAAACCTGCTTTACTGCTATATTGCTGCCCTGTATAAAGGATAGTAAGTGATACAAAAATAATCATAATGACACACTTAACAACATTGCAAAAAGCCTCGAGAATAAACTAAAACAAGAGAAAAGGATAAAATCTGTGGATGTTTATGTGAAAATGTCTTATTCGTAAATCCCAAATTTGCCTCATGGAGCTTCATACCATAAACACTAAAACAGCTAGATAATAATTAAAAATGGCCAAACCATTAACTACAAACGGAACTACAATGTATTGAAATACACGTAATGTAATGTATCTGTGATGTATTTTGTATTTCACATGTTGTTTTACACACCAGTACGCTTCACAATAACCGACGTCCACTGGCGCTTTGCAGCACAGGACGGTGACATGTGACTCGTCTGTCCTGTACACAGGAGGAATTTAGTGGAAAGAATGACATCATTGTTCACTGACATAAGGCAAGCTGACGCCCTGCAACACGTTTGAATAATTTCATTTTCAACGCCATAGATCTCCCTGTACAACCACTGGCAATCTCAAGTGATACAACTTTCTGCGATTCAAACACACCACCTCAGATGCGCAAAAAACTCAACTATTTAATTTTATTCTAAATGTAGAGCCATTTAAAAGACCGTGTTTCGGTCAACAGGTGGCACAAGCATGTGATTTTGAGCGCTTCCAGAAAGGCTACAATTTGCCAAAAGGCCTCATTTAAGCGCTTACATAAGTACATAATGATTGAGGTACATTCAGCTGTGAAATTACTGACATGGACAAAATACCAAGAATCAGCTTCTGGTTCAGGCAACAGACAAAACAGGTGTCAAGTTTCATTATAAATTAAGAAAAAAATAATTTGTTTGATATGAACATTAAGGAAATAAGGGTAGCTTTTATCTCTGATAGAAAGGTAACTTCCGCCCGCCATCTTTGTCCATAGAAGAGCTTTTTATATTTGACTATAATTATATTAACTGTGTTTCGACTGCTTTTTAAAACGTTTAATGTGTTTTTCAATGCCGAATTAAAGGTATTTAAAAAAGGTTACTGAACAACATTTTACTTTTCAAAAACGTTTAGCTACCAACAAATACGATGACGAACAAACTGGGCAGCAAGATTACACAGCTGGGAGGATTCACCTAATTTAAAACAGGTCGAAGTTTAGTCATTTTAAGTCTTGGTCGTTTCAGGAAAGCTAACTTGAGTCGCATTTTGAAACTTTGAAACTTAATTTTTAACCAAACTCCAACAGCTATTTCGGTCTGGGGCACTTTGCTCAACCGAGACTCACCTGTGCTGCCCCGCCGGTGTGTGACAAGTCCATGCCTGCTGCTGTGGTGCTACACACACACACACACACACACACACACACACACACACACACACACACACACACACACACAGTTTGCAGTGAACCCTCCTACCGGCGCACACATGGGGCTGGCTTATATGCGGAAGTCTCAGTTCCGCTCAGTCCAGTGAAGTTGCAAACTGAGAGCAGACGGACTAAAGTCACGCTTCTCTCCCTCTCTCTCTCTCTCCCTCTCTCTGCCTCTCTCTCTCTCTGTGTGTGAACACCAGACCGGCTCCACAAGGCAAGGTGAGTACTGCTCCTCACATCCCACCTCACGCATGATACGATCACCTCTCGTGTCTCCGTTATCACTGTACAGCTTCACGAGCCCGTTACAAGGTCGCAACAACAAAAAAAAAAGAGCACGAGCGCATGTAAATATGAATCTCATGGAGCTTAAAACTTTTACAACTATCCACCTCTGTCGTCTCCCGATCTGATTTACGCGCTGTTTTTAGGATAAAAGTGTGTGAGAGGAGTGCACTGATACTGACTGACATGTGCTTCATGTGTCGCACCCACTGAGGCGACCAGAGACAAATTAAAAGTTCAGCTTCCGTGAGAGAGAGAGAGAGAGAGAGAGAGAGAGTAAACAGAAGATCAGAGGTGGTTATCACTTTGTCCCATGACTTTAAATCAAGCTGAAACTTTATGTTATTCTGCATCCTCTTGAAATGACATCACATTTAAAGGTCTGGACGTTCACGCATGGAGTCAAGTCCCTTTTTGAGACCATTGTCTTTACTTCCTCTCATTGTTTGAATGGGCTCATCGTGTGACTTTAAGCATGTATTTATGTATGATCTGCACTCTGTGACACCGTGCGTTACGTGATGCCTCGCCCGAGATAAATTTCCCCCGTGGAACAATAAAGCATATCTAATCTGATCTTATAATTAAAGGCATGCATTTGAAAAGCGGTGCGTCAGGTGTTACCAAGAAAGAGCACAGAGTGGGGGGGTTAACTGCTGCTGTAGACCAAACATGGTTAACAAGCCTGTGTACGCACAAAAAAAGTGTCTCATAAAGTCAAGTTGGAACAAGTTGTCCCTCTGACATGGGCCAGACAAAGATATTGAATGATACATTTTACTGTCTGTTTTAAGAGGGTGTGGTCTAATAAAAATTGCTTTTTTTTTGTTATTTTTTCATTTGAGACAGGATTTTGGTGTTGACAAACGATATAGACAGGAATGAGTTACAGTGCATTGGGGAAAATACTCCTCTTGCAGTGATGTCACCAGGAAACACTGTGTCCTGAGGTATTGTGAAACGCGTGTGACGTCCAAACCTCTGAGGCATTTTCCTCCTCTACCTAAAAGATTATTAAAGGGAACGGGACTTGACGTGGTAGTGGTCTGACACACGCAGCGGAGAGAGGGCACCGAGGTCAGGGCTTCCACTGAACTCTGCTGACCCGTGATTGATTCGCCATTTTCACTCTGAAGGGAGTTTTAATTCTTGTAAAGAGACGTTTTTTCCTCTTATTCAGCCTTGACCAGGAAGTTACCCCAAACTTTTGACCCCCTCCACCTCCATTAAAAAAAAAACCTGTTCCCAGTTGGCTGTTCATATTTACTGTAATTTCACCATAATCTTGGACAGCCTACCAACGTCTGCTGCAAGGCCATATAAATGCCTGAAATAGTAGATAACTACATCAGCAGGCCTCCATTTGTGCCCTGCTGAAAGAACTGCGTTTAATCAGGTTTTTTTGGTGTGAACGCGCCGACATGTTTAGCAAAATAAAGTGCCATTATGACAGGAACTTGAAAGATAAGGCCCGAGTGGGAAGCGAACAGAACTGTGCTGGAACTTGCTCGGAGACGGATCCGATGTGGGTGCTGCTGATAAAACAGCTCGGGAGCGCTAATAGGTGTGTCTGCTCGTGTCGATGCATGATATCATTAGGGATTGCAAAACAAGCAGGGACACGAGATGAGTCGAGTGTTTGTTTTCGCCATATTAGGAAAAAAAAAAGCCACTGATATGCAAGGCCTAGTATGACTTGACTGAGATCCAAGTTTCGACATCAACATTTTACGCACCTTTTATACAGAGACGTCCCCTGTTGGCTATGAAATCTAACACTGCGGGAATCTGTTGTGAACAACTGACATAGAACGGAGCTATTCAGCGCCGTGTATTCCTCGAGGGCTGTACCTCAAGCCGTGACTTTTGGCTCATTGATCTTTGTGTAAGCCCACAGTATGTATGTCCATTGTGTCTCGTGTTACCCCGGCGTGTCAGCGTGGCCAGCTCAGAGGCGCAGACTCAAACTAAGCAGTAAACAACACTTGCAACAGTGTGAGCGATGTCATTGACTTCCTATTTATATGGAGGTCAGGACATCGGCTGCTGTCCTTTTCAAAGCATCAGTGGGGTGTTTAGCCGCACTGACTCACAGTAAAGAAGTATAAACTTTTATAATATAGTGTATATGTATATTTTAGATAGCTTTTTAGTGTTTAAACATATACGTTCGTGCTTTAAGTCACTGTTAGATGCAGCACTGTTCTACAGAATTTACTGTAAATAGAACGGGGCATTTCTTGGTGACAATGTATAGATGATATGTTGGGTAGCGCCTTGTAATTTTCCCTAAAAATGAACTGCTTGGCTCACCTCAAAGCTAGGTCACCTTGAGGAGGGACACAGCTGTCTTCACTCGGTTGCTGTCTCATTATAGACTCGCATGCTCTGCACGTTTGCGTGTGTGCATTTGTGTTTGGGCACATTAGTTTGATTGTGAAAGTGTGCTGTATAAATAGCACAGCTATGTGCTCCGTGCTTTCCAGGTGTTCCCCTCCTCCCATACCACTTTCACACGTGACTTTTTTTTTCTTTTAATGTCTTCTCCCCACCTCCCCACGCCCCTTTTTTGCGGCTCTTCTAGTGGCTTCTTTAAAGAGCCTGTTCTCCTCCAGGCAGGATGGTGAGATGGTGTGTGGCTCCCCCCACCCCCTTTTTGATTTGATGTATGTCTCGTACAACTGACCAGGTGACGAGCTATAGCAGGTGGTGCGCTGTGTCCCTGAGGGAATCTGTGACGGCAGCATGACTTACAGCTCCAAAATGACATGCCTCTGGGATGACAAGGCATTATTATTCAAGAAATACTCATCAGAAAAATATGTTTCCTCTTCACTGCCCAGTGCACAAATGTGTGAATATTTTTCTCTTTTTTTATTGTGCTTCTTTACATAACAAGGCATTGAAATATTTAATTGCTTAGTGTAAGAAGTCAAAGTCACGCAGATTCTTCCAGCAATGGATTATGTTCTTTACAAGAGTAAAATCCTCTTCACCAAAGCCAGAAATAAGTCCATCATTGAATAAAATCCCTCAAGTCGCCACAAGTTTCTTTGCTTTTTTTTTTTTTTTTATTTGTTCAACGCCAGACCTTTAGTTCATTACATCAGCGCTACAAGTTTTTTCTGGTTCTCAGTTGCTTTCTAAAGTAAATTCTGATCACCACTAACAATGTACCCATCTGTTCAAAGTTAGCCTCAGCTTTGCCCCCCCCCCTTTCTTTTTTTTCCCATGTAATTGCAATGTATGTACGTGACATATAATGCTTGTGGGTAAGCCTTTGATGTCATGTTTTCATGTCAACATCCACCCTTCCTGTTAGGCAGGGCAAAGGTGATATATTTCCACATGATCTGTTTCTTTTTTCTTTCTTTTTTTTTTTTTCTGAACCTGTGCACGGCGGCTCGTGGGCGCACGGGCAGATTTCACCACAGGCTGTTAGCTGGATACTCATACCAGACTGCAGAAATTGAAGTGTATTCTGCAAATACGGTATACCAATTTCCTCATTGACCATACTAATAAATTTAATAATGCACTAAATCTTCACATGTGACTGCACTTAACCTCAGTCTCGCTTCCAGTAAATAGCTTGCAGCTTCAGTTTTGCAGGGGGAAAAGGAATGCATGACAGGCAGGGCTTAAACCAGTGAAACTCAATAGCGCATGAAATATTTTACCTCACCAAATAGCCATTGCCGTGTCTCACTTTTGGAACTGTCCATTTAATTTGAATGCGCCCATGTATAATCAGGACATGGTATTCGTATCCGCCCGTGAGGTAATGCAGAGGATGGTGCGTTTAGCCATTGAGATTTTGAAAATTACAGAAATGAAACCTGCCTCTCTGATGAAACGTTGAGTTGGCAGCGAGCTGAGGCTGAGCTCCATCGAGCCTCCAACCATCCAGGGTGTGTCCCGCCTTTGCTCTGTCCCTCCGCGGGCCCTGCAGCACCGCAGTTGCGTTGGGAGGGCCCAGCGCTCAATCTGTTACATACAAGGGATCAGCAGGGGTTTTAGCAAGAAGTGAATGCATACCAGACATTTTATATCAAGTTTTCAATCTCTTAATCATAATTTCTTAAACCCCAGGAATGAGTGTTAGGATGATACAGATACAGGTTCACTAGACCATGTCTTACTCAAAAATGAATACCGAAAATCTGCCCGTTCTTGTGGGAAAAAAGATTTTTGCCCTCAGTTGCCTTAATTTATAACGTGCTTTATTTGCATATTCATTTTGTTTGCTTATATGTAAAGTTACTGTGCTGTTTGTTTGCAATAGGCTGGCACACTGTATCTCCATGGTATGTTTTTCTTTTTACCAGAATATAGTGTGTCTCAGTCTGGCTGCCGTTGTCAGAGCTTTTTTTTTTTTCACAAGCAGTGAGTTCAGTAAAAGGACACTGAGATGAAAG
Source organism: Terapon puta (assembly GCA_028564955.1). Classification (NCBI taxonomy): domain Eukaryota; kingdom Metazoa; phylum Chordata; class Actinopteri; order Centrarchiformes; family Terapontidae; genus Terapon; species Terapon puta. Next base: position 15,315,816 of record JAOXYL010000042.1, on the reverse strand, counting down.
GTCCAAAGTGCAGCTCCAACGTCGCTGATGTGAGATTCTTTTAAGGTAAACAAAGGGTTGTCAGCGCTAATGTGCTGCTCCCAGCATGCCACATTTCCAATTCCCTGGAGGATGTGCACCATTGAATGCTTATTTACTACAAAAAAGGCTTTTCCAAAAAACGTCTGAAATGTTCAGTGGAAATTGGCGGATGCTTTTTATTCTCCGTGTTTCTCAAACTGTGGGGTGATCCTCTGAGGTGTGCACCGGAGGACGTTAACGCTCTCTCATCTGATAGCTCTTTAACTTTCCGTTGCATGATAAATCCCACAGTTCACACCACACTGTATGTTATGTCTTACTTCTTTGTTTGTGAGGGCAGCTTAACTGTCCAGCAGCGCTTGAGGAGAGAAACTGGACATGACTTATCACAGAGTCACCATTACCCCTATTGTAAATGGCATCATCTAGGACGTGGGACCTAAAGGGGCTGGGCTCTAAAGCTGTCAGCAGAGAACAGGCAGCTTCAGAAGAGGACTATTAATAGACTATTATTCTTGAATTTAGATAACTCCAGTGTGATAAAGTTAAAGAAAACCATGAGACTGTGACAGGAGCCCCAACAGGTCCGGCTACTGAACAGCATAAAAGAAAGAATGAATGTTGTGTTTTTTTATAGTGTTTCTGAACATGTCAAACTACTTCATAGCACCCAGTCATGGGAAAAAAGTAATGGCATACCTTTTAATGTAGTCTCATCAGAGGAATGCTTATGTTTGGGTTTAGCATAATTTGCAGTTTCAGTGCTCTACCTTGAAAATAGTCGTCTTGCCTAAATTCCAGTTGTTGGCTGCGCACCAACTGTATGTGATACACTGTTTGTTTACATCCTCTTTTTCCTGTTATTCTCCTTTCTATTGTCTCTCACGTCTGTGGCATCCGTTCCTTGTCGTTATGGAGTCTACCTCTTAGTGTGTTATAACCCCATTAACGTGGGTTCAATCGAGTGTAAGATGTCTGCTCCTCTGTCTCCAGGTGAATCATGAGCAGCAACTACAGTGTCACCCTGGCTGGCCCTGCCCCCTGGGGCTTCAGGCTGCAAGGAGGGAAGGACTTCTGCCTGCCCCTCACCATCTCACGGGTGAGTGGAACACACACAAACACACACACACACACACACACACACCACTTATGTACCCTTCTCTCCATGACAGTCACCTCTGAGGAATGCCGTTCACGCTCACTATGCCGCTTGCCTAGTCAGTGATGAAAGTGCGCGTGCCGCTCGCCTCCTGTGCGACACTCATTGCTGGATTTAGACACCTCCTCAAACAGTTCATGGCCCCTGTCACTCAGCCTCACGTCAATGCTGTGACTATTGTCGTGATAATGTTACATAATTGAACTGTAGCCACAGCATACGCCAATTTAAAAAAAAAAAAGTCATTTTGGTCACTCAGATGAGGGATAGTGCCAAGTGTCGTGGCGTGTCGAGTCTCAGCATACTGGGTCTGCAGTGGAAGCGTCAGAACCTGTCCTTACACGGCCCATGAAACTCTAGAAAGCTGCAGCGGCTCTGTAATAACTATTTGGGCCACATAAACTCAAACTGGGGTTTGGCTCTGACTGACCAGGTTCTGTTGAGCCCTCAACTAGAAGACAAGCTGCTTGAGGAGCCACTGTTTGAAAGGCAGGCCTGTTTATGGGACAGCTCCAGCCTCACTTTATCCAAAGCCACATTGTTTATGTTCGTTATGTATGGGCCTTTTGGTCCAAACACTGTGGTGGTTGCTCATTAAATGACGTCTGTAGTGCAGTGCATTGGTCTGTCAAGTAGCAGCCGTTTTCAACCCCAAATACCTGAGGTGTCTCAGTTATACTAACATTGCCTCTTGTCAAACAGGATTAAAAATCAGGAGCTTGTCCTCCACCAGTATAGTCCGTGCTTTGACAACATCTCTGGCTGCTGCAGAATCAGCAGTGTTATTCGGTTCCTGCTGCTTCCTGTTATGTAATCGTAATCTCTGTGTCACGGCCAAGGTCAGTGACTTTGTTTATTTGTTGCTGGCGGGATCAGTTACAGAATAATGAAAGTTATGTACGAAGAGAAGCGACTTTTCTCAAGTGGAAATGTGCCTGTCTGTGCTTGGGCAAAGTTCCTCTGAGAGTATTAAAGGCCAGCATAGCTGCTCTATTTTTATACCTTGCCACTATGATAATAATGGCATGCAGGACATTATGTTGTCACGGAGGCGTGTAGCTGCCAGTACACATCTTGTCATCATATCTCAAAAACAATACATGAATGAAGCACCTCCACACTTGTCACCTGATTCGATATCAGATCATTGACCTATGTAACATACATAAAAATAGTAAAACTGCCTCTGTTGCCTATATCTGCTCAAAGCACCATTCATGTTCCCTCATGTTAAATTCTTAAGTCCGCAAATACAATGGTGCGCCGACCCTAATTTCACTTTAGATTTGAACAACTTACATATTTTTATGAGAGAAGTGAAGTAGGACCTTGCGACAAAGGTATTTCCCCTGATTTGATGCAAAATACACATTTTACTGTATAAAACTCGCAGGGAAATGAAAAGCAGCTGGGTACCTGACCCCTGTGCCATGTCATGTTTTTATGAGAAAGAAAATAAAATGAGACAGGTGAGTTGTGAGAGGTATCAACAACAAAAAGCCTGCACTCTGTTAAAATCACAAGTGCATGCAATGTGGTAGTTTTGATCACTCCTGCTCCACGGACTATAAAAGTATTGAATACGACCAGCAGCCCTGCCTTTAGTCTTCAGTGGTCTGGAGCACGCCGCAGTCCTGCTCTGCCAGGCAACATGACCCTCACAGCTTTTCATTCCACCGCATCATTGGTTAGTGTCATTCCTGTCACATGTTTTTGTCCCCGCGCATGACCAGCGAATGGCACCATAAATGGCTCAGATTTCTTGTTATTGTCCCGGCGCCAGGAATAATTGTCCCTTTTGTCTATTTATCTTCCAAAATCCCAATGTCACGCAGCTGAGGCACAGCTAACACAATGTATTCTGGATATGTTTTCATGATGTTGTAGTCAGGCAGAAAACTTGGTGGATTTTAATGTATATACATATATCAAACACATGTATTTATTTGCATTTTTAAGTCTGATCTTCTAAGTAAAAGGAATACCTGCATTTACAAAGGGAGGAGTAAAAGGTGCATATATAGAAACATCTGCCAACGGTTTAACCATTACTCATGTTCCTTCATTAGATGAGCGACGAGGAAATTATTGAGACCACAGGCCTATTTTAAGCTTCATTAGCGATCCACAATGCTAAGTGGACTGGTTTTGCAGTAAGGAACATGCATCTGTCGCTATCGCATTAAAGCGCCTACTTTTCTCTTTTTTATTTGCTTAGATGGCTGCGATAACCGTGGAATAATGATGTAATGACTTTACATATGCTAACCATATGTAACTGATCCAAAGATTACATACAGCTCAGTACAGTATATGAGCCTGGCTTACAAGACAACCACAGCCTGTTATTGTGAGGCCTTTTTTTAGGAATTTATGGCTCTTGCCTTGTAATAAGACTAAATCAAAGTATGAGGTGGTGCACATAACATATATCATATGTCCTGTGTGATCTTTAGTTGGGTGTCACAATATAAACAGCTATGCTCACAAAATAAACAAAAGTCATCCACATATACCACCCCTATATATAGCAGATGAAGACCAGTCTTTTTAATAAATTATTAATTACAGGGTTGTTTTATTGTATTGTATGCTGCAGGTGTTAACTATTCAACGTTTGAGTCATGTATTTAAGATTAAACTCTTAACAATGCAGCTGGATTGCTAAATGTGAGACCACCCAATATCACAAGGATAACATAAGGAGGAAGGGCCCAGTTATGCGCGTTATGTGAGCGGGTTCCTGTGTTCCTGCTCCCCCAGACCCTCGCGCTCCTCGTCATCTGCGGTTCCTCCAGCTCCTTTTTTAGGCATTTCTTGACAGGCTTCCATATGGGAACGAAAAAATTCAATTACCCTTGCATAATGAGGCGGTGGAAAATGTCTGCGGAGTGACAGTTTGGTCTTAAATTCATTGGGCTATTACTAAAAAAAAGATGTTATATATGAAAGGTTTATCAGAAGTATCTCCCTCGGCTAAACGTTTGGTTCCTGTAGGTCAGCCGGGTGTGAGCGCAACAACATTTTTCTCTCTTTTCCCACTGACCCCTCACTTCCTCCTCTCGTCGTCCGTGTCCTCTTGATTGTTGGTTCAGTGGCATGTGATACATTGAGTAAACATTATGCAAACTAATTTTAGCTCCGTGTGCGCAGCAGCCTCCGAGCCTCCGGATTCGTCGTTCCTCTTCCTCAGGCGACGCCGATACGTGTTAATATGTTGAAGCCACTCTCAAAGAAGAGGAATGCGATGATGTCATGTATCTCAGCCACCCACATCAACATTATTCTTTGTGCATCCGTTTTTAAGTGAAGAGGTTCCAGTAAAGCCGGACATCTCCTTATTGGGTAGCTGGAAAACGGCTATATAATACCTATTTTATATTCTCTAAATGTAATTTCCTTTATGTATCTTTAAAATGGTAAATAATGGCATGTTTGTGTTGATCATCTGGAAATGTTCTGTTCATCTTTTATGAGCTGAAGATAAGTGACGTGAAAAGACATTTAAAATCCTGATTCAGTTAAATCATTTGGGTTAACTATGAGTTTAAATGCATCAAAACCTTCAAGAGTTATGCTTTGTGCTTTGTTCCCAGTGGAAAAATGAGACAGTCGTTATTTTTGCTGGTATTGTCAGTATAATCCAGTTTGAAGCGGCCTTCTCGCTGCTCTTTGATCTGACTGTAAACGCATCCTTTACTTTTTTTTTTTCCTGAACATGTTACAGTGCTTTAAATCCAGCGCGTGCTAAACTTGAAAGGATGACCAAAACTGCAATTTCATTTCCTCTCTGCGCACTAGTTCCACAAACTGCACTTAAGTTAGATTTGCAGAGCTGCAGTGACACCCACATACTTAAATATTATTAATGTAGAATAAAATGATTTTACTTTCACACATGAAATATAATCAGTTCAGAGAAAGCACTTGTTGGATATTGACAATTGGTTGCATAACGTTAAGGATTGATTTGGACGACAGCACATGATAGTGAGTAACACTGTCCCTGCCAATAGAGGAGATATGCCGTATTCCTGTCACTGATTTACAGTCAGTCCAGAAAAAAGTTTGTATCTTTTGTTGCTGTTTGGATAAAGAATCATCTGGCTTGCTCTGTCTGACATTGAGCCATAACTTTTGGTTCAACTCAGCTCCAGAAAAAATAAGAACCGAGTGAAAAACTCCCCTGGCGCTCCAGGAAACCATTGACACAGATAGCTCGTGGTCTGTGCTGCATAGCTGCCAAACAGTTGGCGCATATATGTGTATATATATATATATATCTATATATATATATATATATATATATATATATATATAT
>JAOXYL010000042.1:15291382-15310215 GCA_028564955.1 Terapon puta | reverse complement strand
TCAATATATATATATATATATATATATATATATATATATATATATATATATATATATATATATATACATATATTACATGTATTTTTTTTATCCGTCTTTTGTATTAAAATCTCTTGAGCATTTTTACACGGAAACACGAATTTAATAGAAAGCAGTTATGGATGTTTCTCCAGCATCTCACAGCTTCCCCTGCAGAATATACACTTCACGAGGCATATTTAATAATCTATGATTCCTCGCAGGGCCCGAAAGATGTGTTCAGGTTACATATGGGTTTCGTATAAAACTGTTATCTGCAGTATGTGTTTGATCCCGGCGTGATCTCCTCTGTGTCTCTGTAGAGTTATATTGAAGGCATCTGCTCTCAATCTTGCTAATCCTGTATGGCAGAGATATAAAGAATAACCTAGCTGTCATTTGATCGTGATTTAGATCACTCGTACTATATTCTATCTTTTTTTTTTTTTTTGGACGAAAGATAGTTAAAGGAGCTATCCACTAAATTTAAAGATGTAATAGGGTCCAGTGCACATGATCAGTCTTGCAACTTGGACTCCAACCTCAGTTTGCAATGTCGCTGTGTTTTAAGATCAGTTGGACCAAAGACACTTAAGCTTGATAACAGGCTCCCGATAGAAAGCATGCTCTGGAGTGCAATGTAAATGCCATCCATTTAACATTTACATTGTCACTGACAGTGAAAATCATGTTTGCAATCATGCAGAATACCTGTCATTATTCCAGTGGCTTTCTAAGGGATATTGTAACATGATGATGGATGAACCATTTTGGAAAGCAGAGAAACTGTGTATTTAACGTTTGGCAAAAATTTTACGTGTGCGTCATTAATAGTTTATACAGCCAGCACATTTTGCCATTGAAACAGTAGGCGCAACTTGACGATCATTATGCCTTTTGGCTGAGTCCAAAACGGCCCAATTGAAGCCCTGCAAGAGAGCTGAATGAATCACGGAGCAAGGTGGAAACCGCTCTCGGCTCAAGCCCCCACCACAGTTAAAAGCCTTTTCATATCATCTGCCTCTGCGGCGCTAGTCAGCCCGGTTTGTTTCTGACCCCTCGCTGAAGAGCGCTCAGTATTCAGCGCGGGGTTGGTAGCGCTTTGTGTTGTTTTGTTTGCGTTGTCATGGCGATTTGACTGAGAGCTTATACGCAGGTCTGCCTGGCATCTCGTGTTTTCCAGCCGCCTGATTGATGTAGTAAGAGACTGGGGTCAAACCATGACAACCACGGTTCAACCTCTGTTCAAGTGCCCTTAATTGCGATGGAAGGGGAGGGGAAAAAAGTGCTCGCCGTTTTGTCCCTTCCTGACTGCTGTACCGCTGCACTTCTCATCTCTCTTTCTCTTTTACAGTTTGAACACTTTGCGCAAGGTGCTGCAGGTGTGTATGCGTTTAAAGAAAAAAAGAAAAGAGGACTTCTCTTGACAGTAAACTGTACTTTACGGCCTCTGCTTGTGCGAGCCCAGCTGGCGTCCGTGTGCCGTACGCTCTCATGTGCTCTTGACAGATTCATCCCAGAGATCCTCCAGATTGTGTGAACTATTTCTTCATCCCGAGCTTCTCAAGTGGAGCGTGTTGAGGAAGCACAGCCCCGCCTCCCAAAACAGGAACGTGATTCTGTGCGACAGGCCTCGAAATTAAGAGACAACATATAACTCATCCCTCGTGTTTTCGGACACTTTGAGTTTACTTTATAATTACACGAGTAAGCCAATGTGCTTTCGTTTTGTGTGTTTTGCGATGACATAATGTCAGGCCCAAGTCTTTTCCATATAAGGTCGTCTATCTTAGTCTACCCTACGCAGACATGACATGCATCTCACAGGCCTTCAGCCCTCACCACAAGGCTGCTTCCTGTGACATGACTTCTCAAATGTGAGATGACAGCAGCCCTCTTCCTTACTCCTTCCTTATAATTTCACTGAAGTCGGGAAGTTGCAGCAGTGTGGAAGATGATTAATATCCCAATAGTGCTGAGGCGTTACCTTTTTAAATGTGTGCCGTTACCTTAAATGTGCCCGGGTTTAAGGGGTGTGCTGAAAATAGAATTACTCTCTGTGCGAAAGGCCTGTTGTAAAACTATTTCTGTAAATCAGTGTTTTATAAATATAACATCGATCTGTTTAGTAATGGATTCCAGCGCATTAGGAGCTTTGGCAGCAGCCTGCTCCATTTATTGGCACCGTATGACGTACGTTTAGCCCGTATAAACTACTTAACAAAGCTGGTTTTCTCTCTAGATGAATCTCTGCGTGTTGTTCTCATCAACAAATATGATCTTTTGTTTATCCTCCTCGATTTATTGCTTCATCGAGGATACGTTGATGACAGAGTAAACATCCAAATCTGAGACGAACCAGATTTTTTATTTCTTTTTTTTTTTTAATTGTTAGCTTTTTTGTCTGTCTCTGATTATGGCTGTGTACTCGATGGATTGAAGACACGTGGAAGCAATGGGCCGTCACATTTTTCTTTTATCGTTGGTCTGGTGCAAAGTCCCTCCAAATTTTCACTTCACATCTCTACAATGAGACAAAGAAAGAACAATCAAGGATCTTTTTAGCTTGTAATGTTAGAATATCCCACGCACGGCAGGATTTGCCATACGCCCTCACACATACGCCAAATAATGTGCAATATACTCAATTCAAATTACATTTGTGGGAGCAGACGCACTGACATGTGTAGTGTGAAGCAACAGGTCATTACCAGTAAGTGCACAGCGGTAAAATTGGCAGTGCGGAGAGGACCACAGCGGCACAGCAGCCACACTATTATGTGGCCGGAATCCCATTCATCTAAACACAGTTGGAGAGACACTTCATTCATTTGAGAAAGTCCAAAGTAACATAAAGCCCTCTCTTCATTTACCAAAATCCATCTTTTTGAATTTTTTTACAGTCAATCCGCCATGGATTACTTATTTGGCCCAGTCGAGTTTAAAATAGTAACTCGTGCAATTTTGATTAAGTGCACAAATGACACAATGCGACGCGGTTGATAAAAACGCGTTGCTAAAACATCGAGCTCTCTCGAGAAGGCCGCGGCGGCGCAGCCAATGTTCCAGTTCATCACTTATCTGCTGTCCGTCGTGAGCGCCTCTCTCAATTTGTATTTATGGACTGCGGATGCCAGGGATTCTCGCTGTAACATCTATTTGTTTTGTATCCATGTGAGAAAGACGAACGAGCGAGAAGTGAGCGAAAGGACGTATAAAGCTCTCTCTGTTCACCACCGACTGAAGCATTAAACACGGTTAGTGGCATATAAAACCTTTTTTCTTCTCTGAGAATGTTACAAGAATTCTCATCTCTTCATGTCTTGAAATAGTGCATATTTGAGGAAATGCCATTTATGGGAGCTTTATGGTATTGTCTTTCTATCACATCCCTACAAGGAGAGACCTCTTTTTCACTCTCTCTCTCCCTCCTCCTTTCTAACAAACCCACACAGGCATCCAGAAAGGGAGACATGGGGAGATAGAAGAATCTATGTCCCAGAGACATGCTCATTCAGTAATCCTTCAACCGCATTTTTTTTTTTTGCTGCCGTTGACCTCTGGAGCAGTCGGAGGAGCCAGCAGATGCCGGCGATCTCTGAAGGGTGCTCACGCTTCCTTTACTCGCCTCTGCATCCACGAGGAATGCGCTGTTTTTATTGAGAGAAAATGAGTCAGGGCCGACTCAGTAAACGCCAGCAGGTGTGTCTTTGCCACCGTGACGCTGAGCGAGTGAGCGAGCGAGTGAGTCAGTCGTGGCCGCGCTCATGCCCTTTTGTGAGCAACACTTAACATGTGGCTGCGCTATAGGGTTTCCAGGACGCTGGTATGCATACATCAGGCCCAGCTATGCATTCTGCACTTCCCGCTACTGATCTGCTTGATAATGACACACGGACAACGCGGCTCCAGAGGAAAAAAAGAAAAAAAAAACGTGTTGGTCACCGCCACCGCCGCTGTCACTTCCTCATTCTTTCTCTCCCTCCCAACACCCCCCTCGCTTCATTATGAGGGGCAACACAATGGCGCATTCTTCATGTCTCATTGGCTTCTTTTTAAAACTAGGGGGAAATGTCTTGTAATGTTGCCTAACCTGAATGCATTCTTCAGCGGTGGGGAGAGGGACTATTGTGTTTTTGTGTTTATCCGTCCAAATCAGGGCTGGTTCCTATAAATAACGACTCTCAAGTGTGTGTGACCGCAGATAACTGGAAAGTGAAAGGTGTTTTGCATGCATGTAAATCGTGTGGGCTGCGGTTGGTTTTTAGATTGCAGTGGTTGGAGGATGTCGATATTTTCTGATGTTAGGGGAGTTAACAGATAAAATCGTTCTACCCACCCATAGGTTTCATGCCTCGTTCATCATATTTTTCACTCTCAACACCTTCATAGACCTTACCTGAGCTGCCACACTACGTGCATGTGTGCGCTTCACGTGTCCCCATTTTGCATAAATATTTCCAGCTTCAGGCAACAAAAGTCGTGTTCTTTCGCACTCCTGGGAGGTGACGTAAAGATATGATCATGGCAAACCCCGCTTGAGATAATAAGCACACGGAGTTCTTAGCATGGCCGTACAGGTTTTTCAGTGGATTGCGAGAGAGAGAGTGAGTTGTGCGCGGCCTTGTGTAATCGCTGGTGGATCACCACACCTGGCAGACAGAGAGTCATCCCATCGTCATGGTTTTTATTGCGCTGCTTCCCGTGCGTTAACGAGCGAGTCTCGGCATGGTGGGAGGGGATGGAAGGTCGGATAAACGCACTCCCTCCACTCACCTGCCAACTCAGAGGTAGACGGAGAATTGTAGAGCTTTGAAGCCCTTGCTTCCACACTTCGAGTCAAAATGGCTCGAAGTGTTAAATGATTTTTACTTCTGAAAAATTTTATTTGATTTGGAAAATAATGCCTTAATGCAAAATTACATTACTCAACATACATATTCTTAGAGTGAGGAAAAGCATTCATTTGTGTCATCAAACAAACACTTTATTAATGACAAGAGATGCGTTAAGATTGTAAAGAAAAACCTGCTCCAGACACAGCCTGCACATCAGCACTTTTTTAGGGCCGCTGTGACGGATGAATTACGGGGCAAAGAGAAGCCTGGGGTGGTTTCACCTCAGAACGCTCTTTGGACATCCAGCAAAAGAAATGGATGTGTCCCGCATTTAAATTCTGAAGGAAGGACCGAAGATTACTATTTAAACTCTACTCTCAGAGGCTCAACAGCTGAGAGCTGGAGATGGTGGTCATCTGGTAGTTGATTTGTGATTGTGGGAATGTTTCAGCTTTTTTAATCGGCAGATTGTTTTGGTGGGCGTAAAATCCTGTCCCATGGATGTTGTGATGTTGTGGAGGGAATAAGTTGTTCTCCTATCTGACTGGAGTTACATAAGACAGGAAAAGGAAGGGAGAGCACAGCACTTGGTGATTACAAGAAGTAAATCAACAGAATATGCAAACAACTTTTAAATTTAAATTCCTTTATCTGATTTATTGCACATTTTAACCAAATTTCAAATGCCATCACAACAAAATCTTAAATAAAGCACAAAAATCAGAGTAACTAAATGCTTTGTGATTGCTCCTCTTTGTTTGGTGCGAATATGTCTCTGATAAGCTTCTTTTCAATTTCTTTGATGTGTCCTTGCAGCTCACTGATGGAGGCAAGGCGGCCAAAGCCAAGATGAGCATTGGAGACATCATCCTGTCCATTAATGGCATTTCCACGGACAGCATGAATCACCTCGAGGCCCAGAACAAGATTAAGGCCTGCACAGACCAGCTCAGCCTCACTCTACAGAGGTAACGGTTACACACAGGATCTCTGTCGGAGAACAGAGGGTGCAGCTTGTAAAACCCCCTGAGGCAAATTGGGATTTGAGATACGGGGCTACATAAGTAAAAACTGACCAGACTCACATTCTCAAATGGCCTATGAGCACATTTTTTCCTACAGTGTTATGTATGGACCTCCCAGTGTGTTTTACTACTTTTCAGTGCGCGGACTAACAAAATGATCTTTAATCTGCAACAGTAAGCGTGACTATCATATTTAATTTGTTTATTCGCGCTGTATTCATTTTGCCGTGACAGTAACTCCTATTATGCTAATTCAAAACAGCACAGTGTTGCTGCCGCAGCACATGTTGTGGCCCCGAGGTCCTGCAGGGAGTCCGGGAACATTAAAAAAAAAAAAAAAAAAGGCTCAGTTAAGCATGATGCTTCTTCCACCATAAAATCTGATTTTATTTTTTGTGTTATTTGCATTATAATGTAAATGCATTTGCATTAGCATGATAATGGATTATAGTGATTCCCTTTAATGGTGCAGTTTACAGTATAGAATCGCACTGTAGACCATGTTAAACACGTTAACTAATTGGGTTGAACGTTATGTCTCAGTCATAGTGCAGGCCCAAGAGGTGGAAATCTCTCGTTGGATCACCAGAAAGGACTTGAGACTTGAATATCTCCCCTAAAAGTGACAGCAAAAAACAAAGAACCATCTGAAGTACTTGCTATTAGAGAGTACTTCTTAATGCATGGCTTCCTCGCTGTGCAGCGTGTGGCTCGGGATCTGTGAAAGTCTTCAGATCCGTTTTGTTTTAAACATGCTTAGTTCATCAGCTGTGCCTCTGCTTCTCCCATTTGACAAAAGGAAGAGCCCCGGTACTCTGGGGCTCTAAAGTGTATCAAAGCGCAGTAGTGCAGCGTTAGGAGCACTTTGAATGAAACCCCTCTGTTCCCGTATACACGCTTCAAAGAAAAAAGAAAGCAGGGATTAAACTGAGGTCCACCAGCCTCAGTCCAAACAACTTTTATAGTTAATCTACAAGATGGCTAAAGCTTCCCTCAGAGGGACACTATGGGTTGCTTTTGTAATAGACAGAAATAACTCAAACTTGACTTTTTGCAGGCTGCACTGAACGTCCAACATCAGTTCACCCAGTTCAGAACTTGCTGTGTGGAATAGCTGTTTTATAGTATATTATCCTCAAGAAGATGAATAAAAAAAAAAAAGAAAAAAAAAAGAGTAATCCCTTTTGATGAACTTCAGTCGAGCACTTTGGCCAAACACGATATATTTTGTGCAGCCAAGCGTAAAGAGGAGTAGCTTTAGTGTGAGGCACAAACAAATGGAGGCGAAGCACGCACTCCGTCCAAGCTGTAAAACATGTTGACAGAAAAACTCAAAGCCTGGTTTGCACGTCCTGTCATTCCATCACCACATCAAAGGGGAAAGGAGCCTCTGTGCTTTAATCGTGGGAAAATAGTCCTAAAATAGCGCCGTCCAACAGCTGCATGTAATCTGCTGTGGGTAATGGATGCAGGGCACAATGAGACATCAAACATCCTGGTCTCATAGTACAAGTTAACTGCTACAGAAATCACCCACTAAACAACAAAGCTTCCTCGTTACAAATGATACATGATTGTAGTTTACTGCATTTCTGGCTGCTTTGTGCACAGTGTTGATATTGTAAGTCCTTATTCAGCAATAGAATAATTTAAGAGACACTTCACTGTACATATATACTATAAATGTCTATTTTTTTAATAGGTGAAAATCAATTTGATATTCAAAACAGATACTTTTTTCTTGGGAATGATGTTAAATTGGTGCAAAGAAGGCTGAAGACAGCAGGATTAGACAGTCACGCTGACCTTTATACTATTCTTGTCACTGTTTAATTTGAACAGGTCTCTCGATCACGCAGCACTTTCTCCCTCCGTGCTCTCAGATTTGATTCATGGCTTTGATGATCGCTGATAAGACTATCGGGGTCATAATAACATTCCAGGAGTGCCAGGAGGTGATTAATGCGACCGCAGTTTAGGGGCATTATGTCACTTTGTCATAGTTCACATTCTGCTGGGCTGTTCCTTAATACACTTGTACGTCCAGTCCAGCGTGGTGCAGGTGTGAGAAAGTGACAACATTCGATTGAGAACATTACAGCCCTGCACAGAAATAAATAAAATAAGTTCTTAAACAGAACACATATATATGCTGTATCTGCACAAATGCATTCAGCTGTAAAATTGAAATCATCATAAATTTGAAGCCTGAAAAAACACCTGCTGTTGTCTATGAACTAGTATACATATAATAGTATTTAGAAATGTTGTACTATACAAGAAAAAACAAACTAGTTTAGCATATCATGCAGTCTCTCTGCATTGTTTATTCCAAAAGCCACTCCTGCTCGCTGATGCCAATATGTTTAAGTTATTTTCCCGTTGCTAGGTGAGGGGAAGCGTGTTTTCATCAGGGAGGAAATGGACTCTAGTTTTGAGAGCGCTCTCCTCGTCCTGTCGCTCCGCAGTACAGTAAATCCAAACAGGACTGTCAGGATGAGTCTGAGTGAGTGAGGAGCTGTTAAGTGTTTTGCGACATGGGGAGAAACCGGGTTTTCTTTTCCAAGACTGCGGTCTCAGCGAAGCATGTGAACGCAGTGTGACACTGCGCGCAATAACCTTTATTAGAACATTAGTTTTCATGACCAAAACGGGCTGCTTGACCAGAAGTTTGGTTTGCGATGCAGATTTTTGTTTCTTATTTTCAATCCAATCATGTTTTCCGATCTTTTGATGTTCTCGCGGTTGATATGAGCAGCGGCAATCAGTGAATTTTATGGGTACTTTTTGTTCCACTATCACGGAAATCATGTTTCTGCCAGTTACACCAGTCTGGCCGTGGGAAGTGTCCTTAGGAAAGTATGATAATTGATGTTTATTTGTTGTCATTGAAATATGCAGCACAGCGCAATGAAACCCCACTCCCCAGAGGTTGTGGCTGGCTGCACCTGGTTCCAAAACCTCAAAGATAATACGGATCAGCACCGCGGGCCCCTGCGATCCAACCATTTTCTGATGTTTTACACAAGAATTCGTGTCAGCTCCCACAGCAAATGAGTGCCTCAGATTTTTTGTGTACTTTCCACTCTGTGTGTGAATTTGCCTGCCAAGAACACGCGCTGTCCGTGGAGGAATGAGGCAGTGTGAAGCTTTCGGGGGGTGTCAAGTTTTCGCAAAGTCAAAAACCTTCATGAGATGAAGGGTGGAAATTACACAGACCAACATATTACACTTTCAAGATGCCCTCTTACTCTGGTTACACTTCTTATTTAGGTTAAATAACCTCCTCTCTTCTTTTCTTCTTAACTTAAGATTTGATTTTCCAATACTGCAACCTCATTTTAAAATATATCTCATGGGTTGTCAGCGCTGTAGCTGCAGTATATGATACAGATGTTATTTTTCCCCCCACAGGCCACTTACTGTTGCAGAATAGCTAAACAGTCAGCTAGGCGGCTGTGGGTTAAATCTACAGATACACTCATACACGGCCAATGAACACCCAGTGAGTCCTATGGAACGGTTATAGCAGGGTGAGGCAGAGGACAATCCAATGCAGCCCGGAGCCCCCGCTGACTCCTGGCTGCCTTAGCCAGATGTGGTGTGGTGGTCGGAAGGAAAGTAAGAAAGGATGGGGGCTTGTTATTAGATTGCTTGGACCTGCATTAGAAAAGACACTTTAACTAGAATTGCAGTTTATTCTGCTGTGGTCGCTGTGTCCAGAGATCCGACCTCCTTCATTCCCCTATTTTTTTTCATCTGTCTGGTTCCGATGCAGGTTGGACTATTAGATGCAGTTAAATGCTAATTCAGATATCTTTATTCTAGTCCCGTGGTTAATTTTTTTTTCTTTTTTCCATTATTTCCTTGCCAAGACGAGCACACATGGGCAGGGAGCTTCCACTCTCAGCCAAGCACTGCAAAGGCATGACAAGGCGCAGGGAAACGAAGAGTATGAATGCCCTCCATCACCGCCAAGCATGTGACCGCTGATAAGTGCACGGGGTTCCTACTTGACACGTGTGCGGACACTTCAGACACGGGCGGTAACCACGTTAACCAAGTGTCCAGGCAACTGACAGGCGCAGCAGGCCGCCCAGTTACATGTTAATAAGCTTCAACTCTGGAAATAGAAGTCACGTTGCCATCGCCGGGCAGCGCTGTCTTTGTATCTCTTGTCTCTCTTAAAATCTTCCGTTCAAAGTCTTTCCAAACAAAGAGCTCCGCTTTAAAAGGGGACGGTTCCCCCCTGTGCTAAATCTTGGTGAAATATGAGGGTGAGGTGACGGGGGTGGACATGGAGCGTCAGGAGAGAGGCCATGTGCCCGACGCAAGCTGTGAGTTTTGCCACCGAGCGGGCCGGGCCAGCTGCGCAGAAAAACAGAAATACTCAAAGAGAAGTTATTTTCCGCGCCCGTGAATCCCACATCCCTCTGTTGGAGTTTTTGTTTTGCTTTCCTATGTTTTTTTTTTTATTCCTCCTTGTTTTCCTTCTTCTCCATGCTTCGGTTCAAATTCTCATGCAGTGGTGTATGTGAGGGGGAGAAAAAAAAAAGAAGAAAAAAAAACGCTGTGTTTTCCAGCTCTCCCACAGAGAATGAGCATTTATCACGAAAGATAAATATTAGAGGGCAGAACTTGTTCGACAGTGTTTTGGAATAGTGTAACCTGCGCGTGACATGAATAGCATATGTGAGCTCTGCTTATCTCCATCCTCCCAGCGGTCATATAATGTCCGTACAAACCTCCGACTCCCAGCCCGCTTTGGTGTCATGAGAGTAAACAATAGGAGAATAAAGCAAAAGACTGTGACAGGTGTTTGGAGTCAGATAGTTACTGCAGAAGATTGGGATAGATGGATCTTATCTATGGAAAGTTTTCTGTCTCTGACAAAAACGCGTGCGAAAAAGTGAAGAGAAAACAACGCAGGAGGAAATGAAGGGCTTCTTTTATTTATGCAGCTTTCCCTTCATGGTACAAAAAAAAAAAAATCATATGTGAATCTGTAAGCCAGTTAGACACGTGCGTGTTTGTGGTGAGAAAACTGTGTCTATTAGCCTCGCCATCATTCAGTCAAATGCCAGACTGTTTCTCTTGGCCCTCAAGGAGACACGGGCAGGGTGGAAATACGTCAGTCTGCTTCGCCCTCGGGCTTATTCCTCCGGTGAAACTCCTCTTTCTCTTATTCCAGAGCCGCGTGTGTGTGTGACAGAGTGGGTGCACAGACAAGTCTATGTTGATGAAAACCACACTCAGCGACTTCTTTTTTTTTTCCCCCTCCAAGTACACTTTTGCAGTCAAGATAATCAATTTATTTATTCCTTGATCGCATTTATTCGTTTTTCTTTTAAATGTACGTAGTCCATAAATTTGGTCCATAAATAAGTCTTGCAGATAGCAGCATCTATAATCTAATCAGACGAGGCATCCTGATTAGATTAGGAGGAACCGACCGAGGCTTGCTCTGGGCCGAGCCACGAGGCCGCGTATCATAACGGGCAGGATTTCACCGCGTTATGAGCACATATAGAAGCACAAATTGTACTTTGACACACAACAACAGCAGTCTGATACTATAGATAGAATTATAAAAGTTTTCTGTGCTTTCTTAACTCTACTTTAATGTAAATGACACACAGGGTAAGGTAAAAAAACAGTCTCTTCTACCTCACACATTGCCACTGCAGACATATTCAAGATTTTTAAACAGAGGCCACTCCAATAGCTGATATGACAGCGAGAAGACGCCTTCCGGTGGATATCAGGACACCATCCAGTTGCATTGAGCCGAGCCATGCGCATGTACGTTCGGACGCCAAAAAAGTGAACATATACCCAGTGTTTGGCTCCGTGTCATAGCAGAACAAAAGTGCGTCCAGCTCGGCAGGACGGCGCAGAGGGGCCGAGCCGAGCAGATGTTCGCGGGACCACCCTCGCAGGTGTTTGTTCAGTTTGCTCTGGGAAAAAGACAGATAGAGAGCAAATCCGCCCGGCGGCCCGACTCGAAGCCGCCGATGGCAGACACACACTGCCTCATTGTAGACTTTGTCCCGTTCGTAATGGAATGCTGTTTGATCTTTAGACCTTTCGCTGTTTTCCCTGGCATGGCGGGATGTTTCTCCACAAGCAGGTCCAATAACGCGAGTGCACTGGAAAAAACGCCGACTCTCTATATTAACTGCTAAGTGGAAACTGTAAATGCGAGCATGGGCACGGGTGACCTCAGCATCTGGTCGGAGGGTGGGGCTCCTTAATAACCCGGTGCCAGGCTCGCTTTGTCGCAAATCTGCTCTGTCAGAAAGTTAAGTGAGTGTTTGTTGACTGCCTTCCTAATATGGCAGAAACAGGAAGGACGCCAGCGAACATACCGTAGCTCCTGGTCCGGAACCAGCCTTGCTGACTCACTGTCCTCTGCTTTATGAGGAATTTGGGACACATTGTCTGCACGTCCAAAAATAGGGCACATTGTTAACGGAGGCATCTGTCTGCATTTGGCTTTTATAGCGTCACTTGTGGAATCGTTTTAAGGCATTTAAGTTACCTGATGGGGAGGTTTATGTGCCTTTTGTGACATGATGGGAGGTATATTGCACCCCATGCATAGGCAATAATGCATAATCCATCCAAAGTTGTGTCTTATTTAAATTTTGATATATCGGTGGACAATGCTCACAGTTATTAAAAATGAAACAAAAGGAGGCGATGAAAGGTTTGTTGGAGAGTTGCCTGTTTTTATCCGGGACATCTCAGGAGGACAGACCACCCTTCCTCTCCCATAGGTGATAAAAGTGTGGCAGCTGCTTCGATCATAAGTGTAAATCAGATGTACGCCACACCTCAGCACCAGTCTGCACATGGACACACACCCAAAAGTACAGCGTGTTCACACATACTGGTGGTTTTGCATGTTTTAGCACCTTAACTGCAAATTACATGTAATTATTGTTAAGTTTTCCAAAACAGAGAGGTTTGAACATTTCCTACTTTCCAGGCTAACATTTGTTTCCATTTATTTCAGTGGACAACAAAGTCGATTTCTAGAGTTTGAACCTTGCTTGAAATCAGAAATCCATCAAGATTTTTTTATTTTTTTATTTTGAATAGTATTCCTTTTGGGGATGTTTTAAGGATGATCCAACATCCAAGCTACAACCACGCACCCCTGACAAAAAGAAGAAATTTTAAATTGGCTTTGTGAATGAAAATGTTTTAGCATAGAAAATAGTGTGAGTAGTGTTTGGCCAAGAAAAAAAATGGTGATTGGCTTCTACTTGATCTGTGTTTTAATAATTCTCTCTCTCTCTCTCTTCACAGGCCCTCCAGTGTGCCTAAAGATGGATTGCCAAAGGTATGAAGTAAAATATTACCAGAAAAAAAAGTTCAATTTCTTTCTTTCATAACTATTACAGCAGTTTATTAAAAGAGAGCATGCTGAGTGTGCCCTTCTGAGATTATGTCACAGCACAGACTGGCTTGGCATGAGAGGCCACATTTCATAGCACCTCTTAAACTTGTAAGGCACAGGCATGATGTTGATTCATGCGGCGCTGTGAAAGCACAGTTGATTTAGAGTTTTGATCGCTGTGCGGCGCTTTTGGGAATGCTTGCATGAGTTTATTGTGGATTTGTCGTGCGTGCACGCTGTGTGTCTCCACCTTCCATCCAGGACGAACCTCAGGAAATCATTAAGCCTGTCCCAATCACTCACGCTGCCCCAAGCTCCGCATACACCAAGCCGGCGAGCCAACCCAGCCTCGCGTACAACAAGACAGCCCGGCCTTTCGGGGGAGGCAGCGGCGCCGCCACTTCCTCGCCGGCTGCCCCCAAAGTAGCCTCCATCCCCTCCGAGTCGTCCGCTTTCACGCCAGCTGCCCCCTCTCAACCGCCACAGCCGCCGTTCCCGCTGAAGTCGACCGCCGCTCCCTCAGAGTCCAGGCCCAGCCCCGGTCGCTCCGCCTTCACCTCCCCGTCTGCCTCTTCCTCCTCGTCTAACTCCTCCTCTCCGGCCCGAGTGACAGCCCCCTCCTCCCATCCTAATGTCCCGCAGCCCTCCGTCTATAACACACCTATCAACCTCTACTCGAGCACCAATGCATGTGAGGTGGCTATGGGACAGAGGCGAGGTCTTTTGGAGAGCCAGGGGCTGTCAGAGCACTTCAACGGGTAGGTACCCCTCATCAAACCCGGTTACCATATACATGCTTTCTCTGGCAATGTCTCTTCTTAATCTGCAGAGTCAATCTCAACACTCACTGCTGATGTGTAGTATAAAATATCATCAGATTATTTCATAGTATAGGCGCATCATGTATTTTAGTTAGGCAGAAGTAGTCCTTTATGCTGTGCAGTCCACCTGATGGAATAGATTACAGAAAATGAAATATTCCTCCCCGCTCTTTCTATATTATCCCATGCCCTATTTCACCCCCAAATATGTGTCTCATTTGAAAAGCTAACACTCAAGCAGGCCGTCACCTATGTTTTCACACAGCTGCGTACGGGAGAAAATCCCGAGCCACGCCGCACATCTTGTTTAAATCTTCCACAGGGCAGCTGGAAAGGGAACAGAGTCTAGACAACATGCTAACTGATGCTACCGCCTGCCTATCTATAATTGACAGTGGGGTTCGCAGCCCTGCCAAGCACACACAGTCTGCCCGACAGGCGCTGCTGGTGCAACACTTGTTTCTAATTAACCAGGATCCTGGCAGCCCTGCGCTTCCAGGGACCAGGGACAGAGCTAAGTTTGGCTGAGCTGGGCTTCATCAGCAGGGTTTGGCTCACCGGTTGGGTTACAGTACGCTCGGCTAAGTGTAAGCGATTTGCCACTCATTCTGTACTCTCTGTCACCTGGAAAAAGAAATGGGTCACAGTGATCTTTTTTTTTTTTTTTTTGAAATTGGCTTTAAGTGAGCAAGTGGCTTCAAACTGATACACATCTGCGAGGGAGAAAGGTCTATTCAGGGACGTTTAGACTCCACTTTTAACTTATAAGAAATGTCAAGAGGGAGAACGAAACGATTCAGAAGATGTGATTAGGATGAGATGTGAAGGTGACACAACACACAAGAGTTTGCTCTCTGTTGGATGAAACCTTGGACCACAGGGGACCAGAGGTGGAGAGCGTGAGCATGTGTGTGTTTGTCCTGCATGCTTCGCTTGTGCTTTCTGTGATTTTTCTTTTTCTTCATGCGCATTCTCTCAGAAGGGCCTTTTCCTTAAAAGTACGTGAGTTTAGTACTGTGGTCCGTTTCTATTCATCCTCCTTCTCTGCTTCAACTCTTTTCCGTTTCCCCCCCTTTCTTTGCCCACAGGAGGAAGAAGAGACAGACACCAAGTTAGTGCCGTGAATGATAATACATGTGCTGCAGTCGCGTTCTAACCACTCGGAATGTGATTACAGCCTTCGCATCTCTCTGGTTTATGATTACCAAAGGCATGCTTGCACCTCTTCGCTTCTAAACCCTCGCAAAACCTCACATCTCGCGCTCACCCACTTAAAGTACATGCTCATTTCAAGGGCCGAGCAAAGCCATGCAAAACCACGGCAGTAATCCATCCAATCCGAGGCACTGCTGGGACACCCTGTTGGGGTCAGCTCGCACCGTTCGTTTATTTTCCCAGCGGCACCAGGCTGTGTGTCCACTAATGCCGTATTTACACCCAGTGCAGCCGGGCCTGTCAGCACACCGGGGCGCCGCAGCCACCCGGCTCTGCATCTGTCTGGCTCCGTCTGCTACCGTTGTCAGCATGTTTACTCGAGGCCAGACAAATCACAGTCGAGCGCACTCTGCCTCGGCTAAAAATAGGCCGACTTGTGCTGTCTTTGATCATCCTTCACCTCCACTCACCTGCACACGTGTGTACACACACGTAGAATACAAATTGCACACACTTGGACTTTTGACGTTAACTTGACTCGCAGTTTGGAGGAGCCCTTGAACTAACATGCGCATGTAAACTCTCAACATAAATATTATTGCATTCTAGAGTACTGTCAAGCTATTTTCGGAGGGAAAGCTGAACCTTTATTTTTAAAGCACATTACTGCCACCTTGTGGCCCAACATGATCACTGTCACTTTCTCAAACCCTGCAGTCTATGTGTTTGAGCTCACCATTTTGATGAAACTAATAGCTTTTTTACTGTCATTAATCAACACACTTTAGACAGGAAGATGATTTTTTTTTTTTTTTACATTTTTAAAAAATTATTTCATGGCTGACTTCTACTTTGGATTTTCCCTTTCTAATAGTGAGCCTCAGAGAAGTCTTAAGTAAGTATAGGTCAGATCAGTTTCTCTACTTTGACATATAAACTTTACAGTACGGCACACTCTGCACTGTATGTGACTTTCCCTTTCTACCCTCTTGCTGCTCGCCTGCAGAAGTCCTCCTCCAGCTAGACCTCGGAGGTAATTGTGAAATCTGTCGGTAGATAGGTCACACTGTGAAACATGTATCTACAAGCTGCACCTTTTATTGAACGCACTCATTGCATAGTACAGCATACATGCACTGTGTGTGTGTTTTGTTTGTTGCTATGGACGTGATCTCTTTGTGTGTGCAGAGTTTGGAACAGCAATCTGAACGGTTAATACTCAACAGTGTTTTTTTTTTTCTTTTAACATGACCTCATCGATACATGTTTGAAAGTCAGATGCTGTTTTAATGACATCACCTTTTTCTCGGTCGATCCGGCCGTGCAGGAAACCGGTGGAGGAGCCTGAGAATCACGCGTCCCCGCTCAGCGATGCCAGCAAGAAGCGTCTGATCGAGGACACGGAGGACTGGCACCCACGGACCGGCACCTCCCAGTCCCGCTCCTTCCGCATCCTGGCCCAGCTCACCGGCACTGAAAACGGTGTGTACAGACCTCAGCGTGCTCAGACGGCCTTAACACACACAGTCTGAGCCTTTAACAGGTTGTTATTGGAGGCCTACAGTTCTGCGGAGACTCACTACTGTTTAAGCGCTGAAACTGAATGAATCAAATTATAGGAATTATCTAAATATTGTGCGACTCAGCTTTGGTACTGCCATGAGTTCATGTTAGTCCTATTAAACCACTGTTGGCTGGGCTGCATGACAGATTTATCTAGAAGTTATCCAATTTTACCGTAAGCCTTTGCAACATATTTTCATTATAAGCTTTATATGACTTTAATGATGTCCCTGTTTTCTAATCATATTTCTTTTATCAAAACGTCATTGCCTCCCCAGATTACAGTTATATTATAGTTTCTTTGGCCTCCGAGAGCTTTCATCGCCGAATGATTTAATGTATTTTTTTATATTACTGTTTTGACTGTAAGCGACGTTGATGGTTACATGAGCAGGCTGCGGCTTCTGGCCTCACTCCATTCGTAGGAGTTGTGTGTGTGCGTGTGTGTGGATCTGTTTAACTGCTGCAAAATGACATTTACAGTAACTCACTTATTAGAAGGAAGTAAGAGGAGAGATATGTCTTTCTCCTCCTCTCTTTATGTCAGATGGTGTTAGCAGACTGATGCGGAATATTAGATTTGATGTATATTTGATGTACGTCCAACCCGCCACGGGCGTTTCTGCAGCTGTGAACGATTGGGGGATAGGTTCCAGGAAGTTGTGGGGATTGCACTGACCATGACAAGACGAACCTACAGAAGAACGAGATGGAGCCGCATCGCTTTTACTTTAAACCCTCTGTGTTCTCTCTGACCCTTTTTTGTTAAACATTTTACTTCACTCTCATCAGTTTTTTTTTTCTTTACTGTTACAGAGCAAGCTCCAGAGAACGGCGGAAAGAAGTAAGTGGTTGGAGTTTTTTTATCTAATCAAATCTGGTATGTCTGTGAGTACTTTTGCAGGAGGTAAATGTGCGCATTTCATCATTGGCGCTGTCACCGTTCCAATGATTTCGCGATCATGGTGGTTTCATGTTCGGAATTGGCAATCGGAGCACCCAAGTAAGCGTGTCTGGGAGCCTGTGATTCAGACTTAAACCCTGATTTCCTGATTTTACGGTCCCGCAGTGTCATGCTTAATTTAAGGCTTAATTTGGAGGAACCACATTGAGAGCTCTTAGAGGAAGACGGCTGAGTGGAGACAACCATAGATGCAGCGCAGGCTGTGATTACCGCTGCTGTTCTCCGTCTTAAGTCGATTTAATCTGCAGTAAACACAGTCTGCCCTCCGTACCAGATCCCCAACCAATCATTGTGTCACTCACTGGAAACTGTGGGTAATTATGTGGTATTGTGGGTAATAGCAGGCCTGCCAGAAGGAGATGCCTGCTTTCCTTCTGAGATTTTGTTCAGTGTACTCTTCCTAAAAAGAGAGCAGATACATCTGCCATGATTCAACACAGAGAATCTTGTTCCGCATTCATCTTCAAATTAGCTCATTTTTCTTTTGGTGCCACCGCTGTTTACCCCTCATTTCCACCATGTGCTTTTCCTCTTGTGTTATCTTTTGCTTTTCTGCTCCATCTTAACCTTCCAACTTTTCCCCCTGTCTTTCTCTTTCCGTCCTGTCTTATGGGGCCAAATCAGAGTGAACAAGTTGGACCCAGAAGTTGTAGGCCACAAGTACAACAAGCTGAGAGACTGGCATCACGACGTTTCCGCACGGGTGCTAAACGTGTAGTCGTCACGGTTTTCTTTTGTCGTGTTCAATTTGTTCAACTTGTTTTATTTATTTTCATTTTGACCATTATTGATCTTAAATTGTCTCCTTTTACTTACTGACATTTTAAAGCCTTCATCATGCACACTATATAATAACATTAAATGTCCCAATACTGAAGTTAAAACAGCACTACAAGTGAAAAGTAAATGAGAAATATTTTTGCAAGTTACACAAAGAAACAAACTAATTTATAAAAAAGTTCTTATGCAATAAGATATGCAATGTTTATGTTTCAAAATGTAAATGAAATGCATGGTATTTTACAGTCTGTTGTACCACTACGG
>JAOXYL010000042.1:15262035-15279166 GCA_028564955.1 Terapon puta | reverse complement strand
AGAACACGTTTCCCGTGGCGGGTTTTGATCTCTCAGCGGGCTTATCTTCAAAAGATTTTCCCCCGGATTCTCGCACGTCGCGTCCCCCGATCCCGCGGCCGAGCCTCACGCCCCGTCCGCCAAATCGCAAGTGACAGCGAGTGCCACTCTGGCTGCGGGAGAGGGAGACGGAGGAGCAGATGAAATCAATTTCTGCCTTGTTCGCGTTTTTTGCCCAGCCGCTCGGGCCTGATGACAGACTGCGAAATGGGTTTCATGTGTGCCTTTCTCTTTTCTCTGCAGATCCAGGAGGGGGGGAAAAAAGGGCAAGAGGGCATCCGGAGTCCTACCTGTGAGGCCTTCCGCAAGGGAGGGTGGGGTGGGGGTGGGGTGGGGTGTGCTGACATCAGAGCTCTCCATTTTAAGCCAGAGGGAGGACGAGCGGGCGGGACGCTGCAGTGACGACGCACAAGGAGCCGGGCTCGCGTAGATCGCACCAGGTGAGCCCGCCCTCGGAGTGACATCTCCCATCGCACGCTAATCCTTTAATTGGAGACTCAGTCGCATCCTGGAACGAGGAGGACAGAGTGGAGTGCTCTGTGTATTAAAAACATACCTTACCCTAAACCTGATTACCTGGTAATGACAGGAACGGTCGGCTACGATACCGTCCGCGGGGTGTTTGTGTATTTTTTTGCTTCTATTGCAACGTTTGGCTCCCCCGGTGGCACACTCCTTTATCTGGAAGTTACACACACACTCTCTGTCTCTCTCTCTTTCACACACACACATGCACAATACTAAATCGCACTACAACCCCTGTCAGATTTTGGCATTGGCTCTAGGATTAGGGAGCCAGCCAAAACAGGTGACAGGTGACAAACTCGTGTCAACGCTTCACGACAAGGACTTAAACACTGGATTAGCAAAATTA
The DNA here is from genome assembly GCA_028564955.1 of Terapon puta. Lineage (NCBI taxonomy): Eukaryota > Metazoa > Chordata > Actinopteri > Centrarchiformes > Terapontidae > Terapon > Terapon puta. The sequence goes on along the minus strand of JAOXYL010000042.1, from coordinate 15,278,253 downwards.
CTGCAGCAAACAAAAGGTGAGTCGTGTTACTGTCGGTTCCATGTCAGTTTTCAGTAGCTGTCAACCCCTGTTTGCAGTATATGCGTCTGCTATATCCCCCCGTGGGCAGTTTTTGTTCTGTGACAGCTGCTGTTCTTCGTTGAAGCAGTTTGCGTCTTGGCACGAGTCGTCATGACTTTCCAGACTTTCCCCAGTGACATTTTAAAATGTTTTTTTTTTTTGTTTTTTTTTTCTTTTCAGTTTATATTTGGCCAGGTCTCCCACAGTTTGGGCAGAGATAGTTTGTCCTCTTTGGAGCTCTGTTACGTGTCTCGTGTTACTTTGAAAATATCAAAGTGCAGATGGTTAAACCTGTTTTTTTTCTTCTTTTTATACGCTGGTGTTTAGCCGAACGTGACCCACATCGGGAGCAGTGTTTGCAATTGTGATTAAGTTACCTCAATTCTATGCTTTGTTTGTGGTTGGAGCGGCAGAAAGGTCACAGGCTTCCTTGAATAAATGACTTAATCTCGTGTTGGGTCTGGCCTCGATTGACCATGTGGGAAAACAACACTTTCGGCAGCTTGATGGGCTGCCTTTGTTCGACCCCGTAGCGCTGTAGTGTTTCATAGCTTCACCGTGCCGTGATTGATTTCAGCGATGTCATCGGCAACCTTGCAAATAAGCGTGTGACACTGCCGTTCCGGCTGCTGCCTTGAAAGACCCGATGCAGACCTGCGGAGGATTTCTCTGCTTTTCAAATCAACTCTTCGGGGCGGAAAACGAGTTAGCCACACCAATCACTCATTTGTCCTTCATCTTTAGCCACGGCTCTGTCCGGCTGAGAGGAGCCCGGCCTCCCTCCCCTCATCTTTCCAAGTCTCAGGCCTCTTCGGTGGCTCTCAGAGCTTCACGAAGAGGAGGTGGGCTGGATCGGGTTACAATGAAAAGAGGGAGAGAGAGAGAGAGAGTAGCGGCTTGCTGGCCTGCTACAGCCTGAATTGTTATTGCAGGTGTCCGAGAGCAGACACAGCTGTTAATTACCACTACGTAGCGCCGCACGTGGAGCTGCAGTCGCACATGATCGGCCACGTACGAGTGCACGTCGGCCCGCCAGAATACACAGATTAGGATTTAAGGATCAGACGGTAGTTTCAGGGGATGAAATGCTCTCTTGGTTTATGGAACCCCCCGGTTGAATCTCCTGTTTGCTTTGGCCTTCTCTTTTTTCGCGACATGTACATGTGTATGCTTTAGGAAGGCTCAGTTGCTTTCTTTCCCGCAGCCAAATGGAGTTAGCCACATGTGTTCACAGAGCATTGAAAATGCATAATCTGGAACAATTTCTGTGCTGTTTGAATGACTCTGCATGTGAGTTTGTGCGCGCACATGGGAGCGAGATGAGGGAACACACGAATTTTCTTGTTGTGCATCAGATAGAGACAGAGTATGTTTCCCCTTCAAATTTGGCGACCAGTTTGATTCTTTGCTTTTAAGCGATTTGACATAATTTATATACATACTTAACGTTATTTATCGGATTATTTCAGAATTCATTAATACAGCTGCTTGGATTCAGCCCGTATTTGTAATAAATTAGACTGTAGATACATGGACGTCATTTTCTGCCTGTCATTTTCATGCACGGGAGCAACAGGAGCGACAAAGACTGGGGCGTTCATTCACTGTTTAGCTCATCTCTGTCTGTCTGTCTGAGTGTTGCTCCAGCTCCGTCCTCAGCTTGTCAACACAGCTCTGTCACACCATCAGAAGCCGAACCAGCACAGGGAGGGTGAGGAGTTTTTTTGACAATTCATTGTCAAAAGCTAATTGAGTATCTGTTAAATTGAGTGGCTGGCCTGCAAGTGATACTTTAGATAACATAGCGGCCTTATTTGAGAAACATTATAAGTAAGTAAGTAAGTAAGTATGTCGACAGTATTTAATCTGCATATCGAGTCAAAAGCAGCCCTTTATCACACACACGTCTTTGTTTGGGAGCTCGTGCTCAGTTCTTAAACTTTTACGAGGTGTGTGCGTGTGTGCGCTTTTATGACAGCGCCTGCATTTGCGTTGGTGAACAGCTGCTCCTCCTCTCCTCCACCTGTGTAGCGTGGCAACGCAACACAAGTTGTCTTGTACTTTTTTTCTTGTTGTTGTTGCAAAGATCAAGTTTAATTAATGCTTTGAGCAGAAGATTCTCTCCGGTGAGAAATCGGAAGATAAGCAGCTTTCGTCTCAACCGCCATCCTCTTGTGGCTTCATTGGTTTCCTGATTTGAGCTTGAGATGAAAATGCTTGATCTGAACACACACACACACACACACACACACACACACACACACACACACACACACATGCACAAACACATTTTTCCTACAATTAAGAACTGTTTTCTGCTCCTGGACGCAAAGTGGTCAAGATGGTGGGTGTTCCCCACCTTTTAAAACCTGTGTTTGTTTTACTTTTGGAAAGTGCTGCAAATTAAGCAGTCAGTAACCCCGGGTGGACTGTTCCATGGGAGTACACGCTGGGTGAGAGGGAAGGGGAGAGCAGAGGGAGCTGAGAGAAAAACCTCAAATGTGAAACTGACTGGGACTCCGAGGGTTTTCAAAACAGGACCCAAGATTTCATTACACATACCTGGACAACTGAGGGCATGGAAAAACCCCTCCCTGTGCGCACGCGCGTGCACACCCGCACACATGTACGCACTCAGCAGCTGGACCGGTCAGAGAAATAATACGAATAATGTTAACTAAATACAACAGAGACGACTCCCAGCCGGCAGAGCCAACACGTGTCAGCTTCAGAAATATGCAGAACCCCGGTCATCAATCACAGACAGGAGGCCCTCAGTCTCGCTGACAGGCTCGGACAGAGAGGGGGGGGGGTGGAGTTTTTTTGGCCGCTCTCCGCGTGTGGACGAGGCCGGTGGCGGCCGCGTTCCCAGATCTGACTGCAGCTCCTCGGGTCAGGTTTGGCCGGAGCGTTCGAGACTGACTGACGATGAGGCATCACATCAAACCAACGTCAGCAGCCGAGTGAAGCTAATGGTCTTCACTTGTCAATAAGGCCTGTTGGCAGCGTTCACGTCGGCCCTCCTCGGTGTTGTTTTATTAGGTTTCAGCGTCGGTGTAAGTTGCGGTCCATGGAAACCATCTATGTGAATGTGTTGTGGGAATATTCTCATGGTGGCTTGACAGTCTACTGGTAACAGTATAACTTCAGGCAGTAAATTGGCCTAAACCAAGCAAAACAGAGCAAAGGGAGACAGACGGTCCTGAGGGGCCGAGCAGGAGTTTAGTCCCTAAGATTGAACCTTCGGCGGGGTTCAGAAGGACGAGGAGGGATGGAGGGACGTGGGGATGGAGGGAGGGGGGTTGGGGATCCCCTGGCAAGGACAAAGCCCTCAGGGTTTCTACTCTGAGATCTAACTTGGTCTGTGTAAACACGTCTGGAATGACACACTCACTGTGTGTGTGTGTGTCAAGTGTACCACATGTGAAGCCTGTTGAGTGTTTTTATCTGGAAAAGGGGAGAGGAAGGAACAGTCGAGATACAAGAATGTTGCTCATTTTTTTTAATCAGACCTCTCGGGGGGTTATCGGTGAAGTTTCGAGGCAGTTTTTCAGGTTTTTTCTTTTTTCTTTGACACTTTGTTCTTATCGTATCATAGAAGGTGTGCTTTTGTGCACTTGATTGATAATTATGTTTCCACATTTATACATACCCACTTTGTTATTTCACAGCTTGCCTGTCTCACAGTGGAAGAATCCACCTGCTGACACATCGTATCTCGTGTTCATAGACTTCCTGGACTCTCCTTGTTGCCTGGGCTGAGCCTGCATCCACTCTTTATGCTCAGCTGAGCCAGTCGTCTCCTGGCTCTACCTTAATATTCCGCTACTCTCGACAAGAAGGCGCGTTATAATTCAATTTATCGGCGTGTATGAAAATGCAACCACCGCCTGTCTTTAGACCATAAATTAGACGTTTGGGAAGACTTTGAAGATACGGTTCTTGAACTGTTCGGGATCTTTCGTTTTAGTTGATCTGTTGCAGCAGAAACCCAAGCAGGCTGTATTTCTCTCGACCTCAGACGGTTAATGCTGTGGACGCAGTACAAACGGAGTTCATCGTCATCCTGATGTTCTCAACCCCCCCGTGAGTTGAATGGATGTCTCACTGCGTCCAATCGTTTCTTCACCCGCCGTCTGTCTATATTAGACACAGGGAGACGGGACAGCTGTCTCCGTCTTGGTCATTGTGTGCATGCACAAGGATGCATGTGTGCCTCTGCAATAGATCTGGCATGGAAAATGAATGTTACGTGGTTTGTTTGGCTGAGTAGGCTGTGTCCCTGCTGCAGGCTCTGATCCTGACATTGGACCCAAAAGGGGAATCATCACCAAAGTATTTGGCAGGCTTTGATCACGGGGCTGTCCAGGGAGGCTGCGGGTTAATGCTCTGTGTGAAGAGAAAAACATGACACACTCATCGCAGACCAAAGAACAGGGTTATGTGTGACACAACGGCCCATAATTATAATCCACACAGTGGAGTGTGAATGCGCGTTGTCACTTCGGCAACTGTAAAATTGCCTCCAGCGGTCAGCCGTCAATCACATGCAAGCACACCGCTTCCTGCTGCGATACGCAAATAACGGGCGGACAATTATGACTTCATCTCGGAGGCCAAGAGCCGCAGATGACTGCCGTAAACAAACATAAACCATAATGAGACTGTAATTGCTCGCCATGAGTGTTTACATTCTTTCACACAGAGCCTTCAGGAAGAAGCTCAGCAGGTCATCGGAAAGTCAAAACTGCTGATTAGCGCTCGCTAAAAAAAATGATAAACGCACTGCAGCAGATCGTCCTGACATTCAAGTGACACTTGACCCAGTTCGCAGTCAGCCCGAAAACGTTTACAAAGCAGGCGGCGCCCAAAGAATCCCTCTAACAGCATCCTCACATTAATGATGAAGGCAGGCTCACACGGTTAAATTTGAAAGCCTTTTTTAGGAGCTGCAAAGTGGCCAGCTGCTCCGTTGCACGTTGTAAAAATGATGATACCTGTGGTGTAGTGCCCATGGAGCTGATGGGAATATGGAGTCTTAAAGGGTGTGAAGACCCAAGGTTCATGCTCCTGTGCTAAACTGGGTATCGGCCCCGAACACCAGCAAAAAGATAAAGCTCTCTGGGAGCAGAAGGCCTCTAGAAGAACCTGCAGAGTTGGGGGAAATGGCCATCGATCATGGATAGCACGTGATGACACGGCTGACCCCCTCCACCCCCTCCCACCTCTCTCTTTCTGTTCTTCTCTTTCCGTCTCTCTCCAGACACACAAAATGCTGGTAAGTCTGGCTGCCAAAGCTTTACCTCAGATCACATTGTTTCCTCATTTAGTGCCATTTATCACTATGTCTCAGCACAGACGGGGAAAAAAGATTTGTTCCTCTCTGCATTTTACATTGACTTTTTCACCCTGAAAAAAAAGAAATAATAATCTCAATCATGCCGAATACAGCTGTGGCATGACAAAATATCAGATACATTGCCCTCTGACTAAATGAGGAACAGGATGGATGGCAATACTGCAAATGTGCTGAAAAAAGAGCCGTCAGCTCATATGAATCAGTGTGATCATCCAGTGACTGTGAACTTTTTCCGAAACATGACCCACAAAATTACAAAAGTTTCCACTCAGTACGTCCTTGAGGCGAACACCTCCCCCGACCTCCAAGTCTTCTCCTCTGTGGCCTCGGCAACAGCTTGCCCACCCCCCCCTCTGGAAAGCAACCAAGGTTAAAAGAGAATTTCCAAACCTGAAAATAAAAGAAACTGATACGGCTGGCTTTAAGAGTGACGAGCTGTTATTATGAAAGGCGGTCACGTACCACAGAAATCCAAGGATGTGCATGTTTTCATACCAATGCAGTTTATCAGCGTAAACACAAGTCATATTGCAGTAAAAAAAAAAAAAAACTCAGCTGACTCTGAATCCTGCACGGCACACTGATCCGAGCTCTACTTTATCACTCAGAACTGAGACGTTACATGGAAGTGCCAGCGAGGAATTTTCAGTCAAGTGTTTAAACTTTCCTCTCTCCCCAGCGAAGACTCTTTTCCTCTCCTTACACATGTACCGAACTTTACATGTACCCCCCCCTTCCCCTCTCCTCCTCCTGCCTTAATCCACCACAGCTGCTCGACTGTAAATACAATTAACCCCAGTAATTGTGTGATGTTGACTTTGGGTTTTGTACACTTTCTCACTCGCTCGCCGGTAGCCCGTGCTCTCTCCGGATGACATCATGGTTCTCAGGTTGCCCGCTGCGGCTTCGGTTTCCCAGGGGGGTCGGGGAGGAGGAGGGGGAGCCTGAGCGCAGACCTGGAGAGCAGCTCCGAATAGACAGTCTCTCTCTCTCTCTGCTCTCTCATTCCCCCCCCGCCCCTCCACCTTTCTTCTGCTCAGACACACGCAGTCGGCTGACCTCTCCGCCACCTCCCTCTGAGCTCAGAGTTTGTTATTGGCTCGGTTATGACGTGTTGACAGATGAGGCAGATGTGTGTTCCCCACTCGTAGATAGTTTGTCGGCGTTGTTTCCAAAGTTGAAAAGCCCCCGGATTTAGCTGAGTGAGGACGATCGCGTTGGCTTCGTGGCAGTCTGGTCGGATGGTTTCTGTGTCCAAGAAGCCTGTGGTGTCAATTAAAAAAGACTTTGTTTTGTCTATAATTCTCCGTAGTCGTGTGTGTTTCGTCGAGGTGTCTGCAGCGTGTGTGGGTTCTCTCATGTTTTTAAACCCCCCCCCTGTTTTCACATGAAGGTGCTAACAGCTCTCTCTGGAAGACAGATGACAGTCTGCGTGTGTTATTGCATGTAAGGTTTGAGCTTTCGGTGCTCCTCTGAAGAAGAAGAAGAAGAAAATGCGGTGACCGGAGCCACGTTAAAGGCTGTTCCTTTGGCCGGCATTTTTTAAAAGCCACTTTATCTCTGTGATTCAGAACAGAAGTCAGAAACTAAGGACAGTGCCTCTGTTTGCACTGTGAGCATTTAAGAACCGCCGAGGCAATGAGGCGGGAATTATTTGCTCAGGATCACTTCCCTCTAATACGGCGAGCATCCAGTAAAATATGAGACCATATTGCGGGTTAGCCTTATGGATGTTTTTTTCTCCCCCCAGGCAGCGCAAAGCGTGCTCTCCCGCTTCACCTCGCCGACTGTCAGTCATTCTGTCAATCATCCGATTTGGTTATTTAAAGTCACTGGAGCCTGCAAAGTCAACCTCTTCCACTGTGATGTCAAATAAGCAGCGCGGGCCAGCTCTCCGCTGTTCTTCTGTTTTATTTTTCCACTCCCTGCATGGACACACCTGGTGACGGCAGCCGCACAGACGCACACACACACATACGCTCGTGCATTCAAGACAAATGCATCTTAGGAAGCACTGACTTTCTAAAATTTCATTTGCTCGTCTTTTTTCCTGCATGGTACTTTTAATGTTGTTTTAATGTGATGGATAGAAGCAGAAGTCTGACTGGCGCGCTGGAAAGTTCTGAAATCACCTGGCTTCACGAGGGAAAACCTTTTAACACTTGAGGATTGTGCACATTTAAAAACGGGGTCTGAAGGGAGGGGATTTGTCCGTAATCCTGTATTGATCCTTCCTAGACAGGCTGTCTGGTGGACCGACGCTCTGCCATACCTACCGGCACACGGCCACAGTGGCTGCGTGCCTCACCACATCTAACTATAGAAGTAAACACACGCCGAGGCCAATTTGTGGCCGATTTAATGGCTCATAGTGGCGTCATTATGTTGGGTCGAGAATGGCAGAATTGCACATTTTGTTTTCCAGTTTAAATGTCGGTCCCAGAAGTCAGTGCGTTATTAGCCGGGTGTAAGTAAAGTCTGTGTGTCCTGGATATTTCCCTGCTGCTGACTCACACACTGCATCCATCTATCCTGACCGAGCCGAACTGCACTAGAGGGAGAGCTCAGCTGTATTAGGGAAAGAGGCCAGTTAAGGTTCAGTGTTTGCAGGAGTCTCTATAAATAAGCTTAAATGTAACCCCACTATTACTTATTGTCTGCTATGAATTTTGCCTCTGGTTTGTCTCATTAAACAAGAGCGATTAGAACTAATACTGCTTCTTAAACCAGCCACCATCAGGAGACAAGTAAATAAAGGTAAACATTAGCTGACGCTGGCATCTGTAATGATTTTATATATTCTATTGCTAAGAAATCCAGTGTTGTGGTGTAGTATCTACAAAAATATGTGAACTTTAACAGGATAAATGAAACCACATATTCTTCACCGTTAAAGTTCCTGAGCAGGAATTGAACTTTTATGATGATTGAACAGCTAAATTAACTTGACTGGATAGAATACAAAAATTTAGAGTTTATAGGGTTTATAAATTATTTTTCTAAAAACAGTTCAACCGCAGGAAACATTTTGTTTCAAAACCAAAAATTCCATCCTGCCTCACTGAGCTTTTTAAGCCATGGCGAGTTTTTGACCAGATGTCAGGAAAATTACATTCCCATCAACCTCAGTTATACTTTTAGTTTAGTGTAATTTGTATCTCTAGTGTTTAGTTGACTAATTGATTGGCAAAAAAAGAGAATTAGCGTTCACTATTTTTTTTTAGAATTGATTAAATTTTTTTGTTATTTTTCCAGAAAAGAAATCATTGCATTACAATAAATGTAATATTTTTGAGATTTGGGTGTGGTAAAGTCATCATACTGTAATGGCAATTTTCACTGGTCTCTAATGTTTTATATACTGATTATTAGGTTAATTGAGAGAATAATATGAACACAGTTGTATTAATCTCATAGGACTACTGTTCCTACACTGCTTCTCATGCTGCAGACTCCCTTATTCTTATTCCTTATTATGCATTAATAAAATGAATGCAAATAGCAATGTAACTAGTTGTAGCATCAAAAATTTAATTAACACAATGTCAAGTTAAGAACAGAATCAAATGTATGTGAGGGATAAAACATGTACAAGAGATATGCGTTGAAAGAACACAAGGTGTCATTTAGCGACCAGGTCAAATGTTGAAGCCACTGTGTCTCTCTTTATTAAATCTCCAACTTTGAGCTTGCTGGAAACTGCGTGCATTTTGATTGGCCGAGAGGACTGGAGGTAAAGCAGGTGCCTAAGAGGACTGCAGGAATGAACACTCCACTGTAACACATGACTGTTTACAGTACTTTTTATACACAGGAGTGGCCTGCCAATACCGGTGCTGTACTTGGCTAAATGGTGAGAAGCCTGGTTGTGCGTAGCTGCCCAGTGATGGAAAAGGGGAAACTTTACACCCATTATTGCATCTTAAAGGTGAACTGAACACAGGCACATTCATGCACATTTTGCAACACAACAAGAAAAAATATAGTTTTGCATTCTTTTTGACAGATAAGAACAATTTCTCGTTTCTCGTTTCTTGCGAAACCCCTTTATCAGAACATAAGCTTCAGGAAATGTTTTAATACAATTCCTCTGTGATGAGCCTCCCTTCCCCCCATTTCACACATATGCTGATTGTTTTGCTGCACGTGGGTGTTGAAAAAGTTAAATAAGCTGCAATTTCTGAATGTGTCTGAGTACACAAAGTATGCCAGAGCATCGGGTGGTTTCCTAAATACCTTCCCCTCTTTGGTGGAGTAGAAAAGACGCAGCCACGTAGGGAGCGGCGTTCAGGTGTGCCGTCAAAAGCAGCTGTCAGCGCCTCATTGAGGAAGTGTCAAGGAGCACTGAATGATCTGTGAATGAGAATCCCAGTGAGTCAGTTTGAGGTAGAAACATTTGGCTGCAAGTTCCCAGAGACCCACACTGTATAAACTGTGATTTATGGAATGAATGGAATTAAACTGGATTTGGCAGTGGATCAACTAAAGACACAGAAACGCTGCTAATGATCAGAATTTGGCTGCAACTGGTGAGCTTTTAGTGCACACTTTCTGAACAAATGGGCTCTGTTCAAGTGGAATTGATTTCAGCCATTGGATATAAAAAGAAAAACACTGCTGATAAGCTGACTTAAAGACCCTGGAGTTTTATGTAATAAAGTTGTACCAGAAATGTACTGACAGGGTGAAAAAACATACACGTCGTCTCTTCTGCATGTGTGGAGGAGGGTTTCAAGATACAAGATTTTTAATGTAATTTACACAGATAAAAACATGTTTCACTGCACAGCGACATTCTTGCTTTGCTCTTGTCTTCAGTGCCAAAGTGACATCACTTGAAACACTCAACTCAAATATTAAGTTGTGAACTGATGGCATGGAGTTCAAAAGGAAATGCCCATTTCTAACCAGGCATTGTTTGCAACTCAATAGATTTTTATGTTGCATTGTTAGAAGTGAATGATCCAGCATCTCTAGAGACGTCTGCACATCTCGGACTCTTGCAGCAACAATTTAGATTTAAAAAAAAAAAAGCAGAATCTGTATACAGCATGTCCCCTAACTTGATGAATGTGCTTCATAAAAAAATAATAAAAGCATAGTAACAGTAAAAGTCAAACTGATGATGTCAAACACCAGTTTGTGTCAGTCGACGTTTAATTGGTAGATGCGACCTTCGTGTCTGACACACCTGTCTGCAAAAAGTCCCCATCAGTCAGTTGGAGCAGCGGCCTTGGTGACCAACTGCGGTGCACCACTGCTTTACAACTAAATGCATGAAAGGGAGCGAGGGGTGGGCGGGGGGGCAAGAGGGATTCCAGCTCTCACAATAGAGAGAATCTTAATCTATAAAAGAAAACTTGCGGACGTAAATCAGGGCAATGACGATTAACTGATGAATATGCCGATAAATATCCGCGGTATGCGTCTGTACGTCGTGCGATAGAGAGACGCTGGAAAAAGTAAGGCAGAGACGGAGGGAGAGGACAATGGCTGGAGTGTGACTGAACAGCCCCGTCGAAACGTGTGGTTGCATTCTCGCTTTGTTCCATGAGATCACAGTTGTGGCAGATGCAGGACAGGCCGGGAGCAGCTGTTTTGCTCAGCGTTCTCCAGTTACAGAAGCTGGCACTGCCTGCACTCTGGGGATGGGCACGGGGGCACGTTGTTGAGTCTTAATAGCGTTTGTTCTCCGAGGGTGGGCACAAAGAGTCCTCAGACCCGACAGTGTCACCACCCCCCCCCCGTCCAGTATTCTTGGCATTGGAAAAGAGGGACGTGGCCGAAGGTGTCAAACGGAGCTGGGCTGGTGACAGGACGTAACACGCAGCTGGTCCCGCTCCCGCAGGAGCCGTGGCGCCATTAATTACTCTGCGGGGGACTCGAGATATTATCGGAAAAACGCACTCATTTATTGCTCTTGTCAGTGGGAAGTCGGAGCAGATAAGGGTGGCGTAAAAAGCTCTTGAACTGACAAATATAACGAGCGCATGCAAACGAGCAAGAAGGAAGAAGCACTGAGAAGTCACCTGGCAAATGTGGCCTAACGAGAGCTCGCTTTACTGCAGAGGAATGGGAAAAACTGGAAGCTCTAATGAGAATTGAGGCGTCCAGCTGCCTGACTCAGTGCCACGAAGTTGTGCAAAAGAAGCTGTTATGATCAGGCGTCTGCGTGCAGGATTCAAATGCACTGGGTGTAGTTTTATTATTTTTTGCTCTAAAATTTAACAGAGCACTAAATACCAAACTAACACCAGTAATAACATGTTCTCTGTGCTGCGCTGATATGGTTGACTGGGCTTTTAAATTTCCTTCACACTCTGTGTAAGTCCATGCTGCGCGTACCTTTACGAGCATAATAGTTTCCTTCGCCGCGGCTCAAGCCGAGCTTAAACCGTACAATCACAATAACCCGAGACTTGCCGTAATTGCTGTTGTGTATTCCAGCGGCGTACGGGTGTCTCATAACCTTGCGAAAAAATATTCAGAGAGCAGAAGGCTCGGAGTTGGAAGCGGTCTAATGAGAAGCTTCTGCCAACAAGTTTCCAGCCTTCACAGCCAGCAGCCCGAGTCGAGAGAGCAGAAGACAAGCGAATACAGTTATTTACAGAAAAATCGACACTTTTCCATGGAGTCAGAGTGATTTTACGAGTGCGCGCTGACCTGCAGGCCGTCTCGTGTTGTGAGACAAGTGACGCTTCTTGGCTTACACCGTTGAGCGCTGATAAAAGGAAGACATACTTGACTTGTAGTTTTAAGGATTAGATGAAAGATAGATAAATAGGTGCAGTCACTTCTCCTGTATATCAGACACCTTCAGATGTATCCAGGACTGGTGAATCACGACGTGTGAATCACCGATCGGAGCTTTTTCCCCTCCAGTGCTGCTGAGAAATATCATGAGTCACGCAAGTTTCTCACAACAATGGTTTTCAACGTCCATAAACAAAGCTGTGAATCTGAAAAAGTGTCTTCTGCTTGTCCCCAGCAACAAACGTGAGACTATAGAAAAGACTGGTCACAGATGAGATAGTATATGTAAGCAGAAAACATGCAGTTAAATAAAATTAAAAAAAAAGAACATTGAATGTCACGTTTTAATGTTGCTTGTTTAAGGCCTGTATGTCGTTTTATGCACTCTTTTTATAAGAGGCCCTTGTTAAAATGCAGAAAAATTTTATTGGCTGACGGTGATGATTCTGGATTTTTTAAGGCCGATATCAATATTCAAGAATAAAGAAAAAAACTAACTGTGCTTACTGGCGGACAAACTGGACAAAGTTTTTCTATGACCTAAAGCACACCTTTGACATTTTAGTACTGCAATATCCTGTTACTAACAGTATTGGCAAACATATACTTGTGTATCAGTGTGTCTGCAACAAGTTAATATCTGGTGATGTATTGGCCGATTTATTGGTCTGGCTCTGTCAGAAAGGCCCGGGGCTTTGTATTTATTTCCTTCTGCACCTCCATCTCAGGTCAGGTCATTAAGATTCATCCACGATAGACGTCAGACAGAGTTTTTATTGAGTGAGAAAATAAATCTGTGTTATATAATATTATATTCCAGTTGCACTTTCTTGTCAGTGGTATGGTTAAGAGTTCAAGGAGTTACAGCTACACACTTACCAGACTAATTGAGTACTGTTCAAATAAAATACCCTTGGAAGCGCTGCTGCTGACATCATGCGTGACTCAAATTCTCCTTAAGTTGGTGTTCGTCCACGTGCTCCAGAAGGACCCTTATTTAAAACTGGACGACTTAGATTAGCTCTCCCTGCCAGCGGATCCCTCTGATGGATTAGTCGGTCACTATTGAGTAATAAAAGCCAACGATGAAGCGAAGAGATGTCAGCATTTCAGAAATATTTGAGAAAAGCGCATATTATCGTACCATGAAAGCGGCTTGTGTTTTACAAACGAGAGGCAGATTCAGACGCGCAGTCTGTCCTGGTGCAATCTTAGTCGTGAAAACTCTGTCTGTGGTCGCGTCTGATGATGCTCGGCCGTGGACGGGGGCCGCCTGGTGTTGTCTTCCTCCCTGTCAGCAGTGTGGGGATGGTGCCCACAGTGATGCGCACTTACAGTAAGTGAAGGAGTGATGTTTCAGAGATGGATAGCATTTCCAGTATTTATCGACTGCTGCGCGGCGGCCCTGGATGACACTGCATTCAGATACATTAGCGGCGGAGGGAGACTTGACGGCCTGTCGGATGGTGAGAGGGGGCTGAGAAGTGAGGAGGGCAGACGTTAAGACATCACCTAGCTCGCAGTCGGGACACGGAGGCATCGATCGCAGCCCCACTGCTCTCCGGGCTGCTTCCTGTGTTTTCATTGCGCCATCATTGGAGGAGAGCAAACAACAACGTCAGGGGGAAAGGCTACTGATAGCTCCGTATATAATGCGCTCGGATCTCCAGGGAGAGAGGTTTACATGTACTGTAACGCCTAATAACGCAGGTCTGGATGCCACTGGAGGAGCTGAGGCTGATGTGTATTGTAGGTCATTGACAAAGAGTAGTTATTGTTTCAGATTTAAACTTTAAAAAATCAAGATTTTATTGTGCGCAAAGCGATTACATGACGTTGTTGTTGTAAATTCTTGGGTCTCTTACACCCTAAAACAATACTCAAAATTATTTAGAAAGAAAAACCTCACAAGCAATAAAGATAAATAACAAGCTTAAAAAGTAATAAGATAAAAAAGAAATCTAAATGTGGGTAATATAGAAGAGTACTGAAAATACTCTTGGCAGTATGTGCAGTGTTTGCAATTAAGAGGGAAAATTAAGATTTGATCATTGGTAATGAATCCAGCCTCAAAGATGTTAGTTTGTCATTTACACTTCTGGAAGCACTGCAGGGAATGTCATGTCAGTTTTATCATATGTATGAATTGGCTGAACGGATGAAATATGATCAGTAAGATTTCAATCTCATAATCTATACGCAGAGTAAAACCAGGAATCAAAATAGCTGTTAAAATGAGCATAGTTATCCATATTATCTACTACTTCTAATCAGTTTCCAATTTCCCAACCTGTTCCACATTTTAGAGGTAGGGCTTCACATTTGGATCACAATTAATTCCTTTAATTGTGCTGACAATTGTATAGCTTTGTCACACCCACCACTGTTATTGTGATTATAGGAAAGATTACTGTGTGGTTGTGTGTGATATGCACACAGTCAGGTGAGGAATTCCTCTAATTTGTGTGCATAGATCTTAACAAATTAAGTGTTATTGTGCCTGGGTTTGTTATGTCTTTGGGTTTTTCATTGGATATGTTAATCCAATAGTTGAAATAATCACTTGAAGCCGCTTGTCTGCGAGAAACATGTGCGTGGACTCCATGATTCCTCACCACTGCGCATGAATTACATCCGAAGCACTCCATAATATCATGCAGATGTGAACTATTAGGAAAATCTATTGTGTAGCTCATGTGGCACTCCCTCGCAGAGCGTCCGTCAGAGACATCAAACACGTCTTCTGCTTTTCCCACACTGAGGACATGAATATTTCAAATTATGTTCATATTATTTTATTTTTTTTTTTACTGCATTCTTGCACCTCAAAAACAAAATGTGGTGCCTGAGAAAATAAATATTCTGCTTCAGACGCATTTATTTTCATGTGCAGAACAGGACTGTGAAGTGTTTCAAAGACTTTTTTTTAACAGCATCAAAGAGTTCAGCGTCCTCTTTGTCTAACATTTGTTTCAAATCTGCTATTTCATTTCACGGTGGAGCCAAAAAAACAGGTGTCAGTTTTTTTTTCCAATGTGTGTTTATTGTTTGGGGCCGAGATAAATGAGAGGGAGTACCGGACGGAGAAAGCAGCGAAGCGGTTTTCCCTCTGACTTACATGTTTCTGCTGAGGATCAACGTGAGCTGTTGGACTGTTTCTTCTAATTAAGGGAAAAGGCGCCTGATTGACAAATGAGCTCCGGGGTGAGCCAGCCAAGCAGATACAGGGTTTTCCTGCCAAGACCTCATGGCCCGTGGGTTTCTCATCAGCCAGGGGAGCAGATGGTTTAACACTTAGTCAAACCTTCCTGGAGGAAAACGGGGGACGTCTTATCTGCTGAGGGATCGACAGGGGCTCTCCCCCGAGGGTTAGCGAGACAAAGCAACATGTCGGATCACTGTACAAAAAAATAGATGAGGCAATTTGTCATTGATTGATCGCCGGTATTGATTGAGAACCTCGTGCAGTCAATATATAATTTCTGAACTTGTAGACTAAGTGCACAGGGTGGAGATTTGATTTTGCACTCAGGTTACACTTCAGACTTGACCTTCGCTTGGCCTCGTGCTTCACTCCAGATTTCTGACTCGTAAACTGTGAGCGACTCTGTCTAAATGACTGTTGCGTTCGATGGAAAGGCAGGTGTCCTTAACTGTGACATATTTCAAAGGACAAATCGGCAGCAAAGTCTATTAGATCAATTCTAAAGCTGCAGTTTAAAAAAGTAATTAATGCATCGAATATAAAATCTTCCTGGGCTTCTGTGTTTTCCTTCACTTGCATCAGTCGCCATGCAGAACATCCAAACATCCACATCTGCTCTGGCCGATCCGGGCTCACTGACTGTGGGCTGGACACGGACAGCAGACAGATCTGTGCTGATGTTTCTCTCTCAAAGACGAGAAGACCAACAGCTGAATGCGGAGGACTTTGTGGGCTTCTGCAAATCCATCCCTCCTGGACGCCGGGTTGGAGGAAATCCTCAAAAAGCGCAGGCTTAGTTAGAGTGTAGTGATGTGTGTGTGTGTGTGTGTGTGTGTGTGTG
>JAOXYL010000042.1:15223778-15237710 GCA_028564955.1 Terapon puta | reverse complement strand
CACACACACACACACACACACACACACTGAAATCCTGCCCCACTTTAAAGCGCGAGTGGCTTTTAGAACGGGCTCATTCAGGCCTTGCTGGGTGGTGATGGGTAGTGACAGTTTAAACTGTTACAAACCACAGTGTGGTGCTGGAGCGAAGTGGCACATGCTGCTCGAGGGGTGGGATGGTGAGGTGGGGGGGAGAGAGAGAGAGAGTAAGAGAGAGAGGGAGGCGAAACAGAGCCTGCAGCCATGGCTTGTTCTCTCACCCTCTAATGAAAAGGACAGCCTCTCCCCAGGGCCTGCTTGAGTTTCTTGCCTCGGGACGGATGTGAGATATCTGTCCATCTGTTACTCCGCAACACACCAACACACACGCACGCAACTTTTCTCTCTCTCTCTCTCTCTTTCACTCTCTCACTCCCTCTCGTGCACGCTCCCCCGTCACGGTCACACAATTACAGTTTTACGCGGCCTCGCTCGCGTCGCTTTGACCTTCGAGCAAACAGCGACAGCCTGATTTGTCAAGTCCATTGGAGACAGATTAAAGATACTTCAATTGTTTTTCTCACATTTGTAGTTTAAGCCGTCATTTCTGTTGGCTGTGATAACACACCAAACGAGTCGCTGAGATCTGAGAACGTTTGTGCAACACGGTCAGACGGGGGAAGAAACGTCATGTAATCAGTTTAGATTGTATTCAAAATATTGAAAACACCTTTATTCAGGGGTAAAATTGAGTGCACTGGAAATTGATAATGCACACCTGAGAGCAGGTACTGTTATGTAGTCAGGTCGCTTTTATTTCCTCTTCCAAAAATCGCAGACATCCTTTAACTGTGTGAGCTAGCAGAGAGCTCATAAGACATTCTGCTGTTCACGCAGTTTCCTTTTGTCCACTAGGCCCTCTTACTGTGTGTGTGTGTGTGTGTGGGTCCGTGCACGCTGTGAAGTATCCTCAGTGTCTGTGTTTGTGCGTGTCTGATTGGCAGGAGCGCAGCAGAAAGGCTAGAGCCCCAGAGCTGCTCCGGGCCTCTGGGGTTTCTGTAGCGATGTCAGTGTGACAGCTGATCTGTGGGATTCAGGAAGGGGATGTGATCGATCACACGCTGCGAGAGGGGGGGAGTGCAGGGGAGGGTCAGAGGGAGGAGGGGATGAGGGGTAAAAAAGAACCTTGTCTCTGCCAATGAGAATTAGAAAAGATGGCGGAGGAGATCAACATGAACAAATTACTGTCACCACATGTTATATTTTCTTTCTTCACATTTGAGGGTGGTAGAAAAGTAAAAATGAGATGAAAATAGAATTCATCATTCATCTCATTTTTTTTTTTTCAGATTATGTCGACAGCAGTATCCAGTACATGGCTCTCTTCATTTCAATCACAGTCTTCTGTGTCATCCTTGGTCTGCTCATCTTCTGCTACTTCAGGTGAGAATGTTGAAGATATCTGAATAAATTCCCACGTCCCCATTGTGCAGGTAGTCAGCTTTGCATCACCTTCCTCTGTTAGGTATAAGCGGCAGGAGTCACGGCCACGCTACAGTATCGACCTGGAGCAGGAGGAGACCTACATCCCCCCTGGGGAGTCCCTGAAGGACCTGATAGAGCACTCCCGCAGCATCGGGTCTGGCTCTGGGTCAGGACTCCCTCTACTGGTAAGAATTAACACATCTGCCTCAACATCTCAAGCTTAGCTACCAGCAGGAATAAATTATTGCACACTCATACTTTTACCCAGGGCTGACTGTGATGCACAGAATCTGCCAGACTTAGGAATTTGCTTTTTTACAAGCATAAATATGTATTACTCTTTCCCAAATGCATGTAATCACATTAGCTTTTAATGCAATGACATTAGAAGATATATTTTATTAAAACCTTCTACACATTAAAGATGTAATTAAAATCATTTTTAAAAATACTTTATCATCACCGTTCATCAATTTGTAGACTTCACAATATGATCTCCTCGAAAGTCATTTATCAATAAAATATTTATCCAAAGATGTTTAAAATAGTGGTTTTAAAAGGGGTTTTAAAGTGAAACTGCACCATAACTAACTTTCCTTTTTGCAATAACTTGATGCTAGGTGCAGCGCACTATCGCCAAGCAGATTCAGATGGTGAAGCAGATCGGAAAAGGGCGATACGGAGAGGTCTGGATGGGCAAGTGGAGAGGAGAGAGAGTGGCCGTTAAAGTTTTCTTCACCACAGAGGAAGAGAGCTGGTTCAGAGAGACTGAAATATATCAGACCTTCCTGATGAGACACGACAACATACTGGGTAAGGTAATAAAAGTGGAGTGTGAAGCAAATGACAAAAAATAAGGATAGGTGTTGGTGTGTGTGTTTGCCTGAAAATGGAAACAAATCATTTGTGTTTGTGTTATTTTATGCAGACATGTGCACATTTCTCATCATCCCTTCTTTCCAACCCCCAGGATTCATTGCAGCAGATATCAAAGGAACCGGCTCGTGGACTCAGCTCTACCTAATCACAGACTACCACGAGAATGGGTCTTTATACGACTACCTCAAGTCCAACACCTTAGACATCAAGGCTCTGCTGAAGCTGGCTTACTCCTCCATATCGGGCCTCTGTCACCTGCACACAGAGATCTACGGCACGCAGGGGAAACCGGCCATCGCGCACAGAGACCTGAAGAGTAAAAACATCTTGGTAAAGAAGAACGGCTTCTGCTGTATAGCAGACCTCGGACTGGCTGTCAAATTTAACAGGTACAAAGTAGATTTTTTACCTTTGAATGCTCATTTTAATACAGTTTAGGAGTAGTTTGGACTGAGATATCTTAAATCCATTTCTGTTTTTTTTTCAGTGACACCAAAGAGGTGGATATCCCGTCCAACCTGCGAGTTGGTACGAAGCGCTACATGCCGCCTGAAGTGCTAGACGAGTCGCTGAACAGGAGCTGCCAGTCTTTTATAATGGCTGACATGTACAGCTTTGGCCTCATCATTTGGGAGATGGCCCGGCGTTGTATCTCCGGAGGTCAGAAAGAAACGCTTCATTTAATACCGATCCATACATGTATAGATGTTTTCTTAGTGATGACGTGTTCAATCGTATATCTGTTTTTTCCTGAAGGCATCGTGGAGGAGTATCAGCTGCCCTATTACGACCTTGTGCCCACCGACCCTTCCTACGAGGACATGAGAGAAGTCGTTTGCATCAAGAAACAAAGACCTTCATTTGCCAATCGCTGGAGCAGTGATGAGGTAATGTTTTTTAATGCACGGTATTAAACATTTATTTATAGAGCTGTAATAAGCCATTAAAACAGGACACTTGGGGGTTGCCAGGTTGGGTACAAATTTATTTATATCTGCACAGTCATATCTGCAGAGAGAGTGGCTTATTAAGATGTGGGTGTGCCATGAGTCATGGGTTTTTCACATAATATAGAACCATCAGGTCTGCTGTAAATGGTGATATTAAGTGGTTAGTAAATTCATTTAGTGGTGGAGAGTTTCATTGGAGGTGGTGTTTAATTAAAGTGCTAAATAAAAGTAAGGCTCAGAGTTGTCCTCTAAATGGCTTAGAACTCATTATGATGGCATCTAATGATTAATAAATCAGCTTATCACAATTTGCAACCCCTTATTAAAAGGTATAATTGTGTTCTTTCATATTGTGTGTCTCCAGTGTTTACGGCAGATGGGAAAATTAATGTCGGAGTGCTGGGCTCAAAACCCGGCCTGTCGCCTCTCAGCCCTGAGGGTGAAGAAGACCCTGGCGAAGATGTTAGAGTCCCAAGACATCAAACTGTGACGGAGAGTCAAGAGAGAGGACGCGCTCATCACCAGAGACTTGTCACTGCCACTGGCACAGCGCCACTCACACTGGCCAAAAGAAGAAAGGGAAAATTTAAAAAAAAAGAGAGACTGTGAATGATAGGGCAAAGGAAACTGACAGGGAGAGTGAGTGATAGAGATAATGGTCGGCAGGGAGCCAGAAAAAAAAAAACGAGAGGCAAAAGATTGACTACGTCGGGGGAGATCTGCGCCACCTCTGCCTCAGACCAGGTTCAGGTTGTGCTTTCTGTGAAAGCTGAGCGGTAGTCTGGTCCACACTGTCCGCGAGGGGCAGGCAGACAGGGACCCTTTTCCAGGGAGGGGAGCGCTAAAACGTCTCTGATCAGTTCTAAACAGAGGAAGCTCTTCTAAAGCCATAAAGCAGTATTGTAAGTGCGGTCTTTTGTACTGTCACGGCTGCCTTCATGATCCTTCTTTTGACTCACAGTCACAGTCAACTCCACCCACAGCTGCTGTCATCCATCCAAAGAAATTTCTAATTCATGCTCAGTGACCTCATTGTCAATTATTATTGTTATTAGTATTAATGTTATTATTATTATTGTTATTATTATTATTGTGATTACACAGAAAAGCAGAGTAAAACCAGATTAATGATATAAAAAAGTATCCAGCAGAAACTGTTTTTTTCTATAAAGTATTTCTATGTACACCCTGTTTCAATATTAAAATAAGAAATCTGGCTAAAACTCTTATGTCATTGATGAATTTGTGAATTTTGGCCACCTCTAGACCTGAGACTGAGGCCTCTCCCCTCATCGTCTCCATTCATTATTCATCTGTAAATACTCGAGCTGAAATCTATTGATTTATTAATTATTGTCTTGCTGGATGTTAAAATGTGGTTTTTGATGATTTATCTGTGTACAGAATACGTCCCGTCCACTCTACCACTACGGCTTGTGCCTTATTTAATCTGTACATAATGTGATTAATGGGTGTATGAGTGGATCTGGATAACATTCCCCAATAAAAAGGACTCTGCGTCTTGAGGGTTTGTCTCTTAACACTGCAAACACTGCTGTAAAATTCACGTCATTACTCTCACAGTTCAAACAAAGAGGCTCCTCGTGCTCCGTGTTCAATGTTGCATATAAATATAATTTATTATTAGTCTTAAAAATTCTTTCTTACACTTTGTACAATAACTTGACAGATGAAATGCAAGCAGTTGCGAGGAACATCATGAGTGCCAGATACAGACAGGCTACATTCTCACTATACACAATAATAATCATAAAGCTGAAGAACAACTAGGGAATGCAAAGGCTAGCCCACTGAGAATGTAAAGATTGTTTCAGAAAGATGCAAAGTTTGCATAGACGCCTTTACGTAGAACTGAGACGACTGGCATTAAAAAATAAAAAGAGTCAAGAACCAACCAAGAACACCTGAAAAGTCACAAGTGCTGCTGCATTTACAACTATCACTAATTTGTAAGCACAGAGTATCAGTGTCATCGTCACATTGATGCAGTCTGTCGTTAATGTACAAACGCACTAGTCTGAGTTGAGATCTCGCATGATTCACTTCTGAACACAAGTGACAGCTTTTGAAATGGCATTTGATATTTAGATGATCACCTTCCGTATTAAATTTAACCTCATACACTGTATGTCAATTATTTGGTAAAAAGCAGTTGTATTCAGTTGCATTGGTCCTACAAAAATATACTTATTTGATTCCCTTTTTTTCTACAGTATCTACCTCTCCTCTCTGCCTGGTCTCTTTAATGTAGATGATATCATCCGGAACAACATACAAATCATCAGCATCCGTCATGACTTTTATTCAGTTTGGGCAAATGGTCCTGATCACCCTCTATGCAGGGGGTAACAGACTGGTGTAATTAGCCAATTGACCTGGTAAAAGACATGCAAAATAAGAAAGTAAAGAACAAATCATAACCAATGCAACTTATCAAAAAATATTTTAAAGACTTAAAAAAAAATCATGTCAAACAAACCCACGTAATTAAAAAAAAGAATTGTACATAACATGAATAAAACGTATTAATAGTAGTTACGACAGCAACACTAAAACTGTAAAATGATTACATCATTGATTTCCTTCTATACATGTCAACGTGGCCCACAGGATGAGTCGTTACTGCGAGTGTCCACCAGGAGGTGCTATGATACAGTCAAACATGATGAAAGAAGAAACCAAAATGTGAAGACACTGCAAAGTATTCCATAACAGGCTGCATAAAATACAAACAAAGATATGTATAAATAGGCATATTATTAAATACTATGTTATCACAGAACACATACTCGTCCGTGGAGTTGCTATGGAGACCGGTTTTGGAGGGTGATAGATGCTTCCTCTGATCCAGGCCTTGCTCCTTTGATCCTTTGACCTCTGATAGTGCCTCACTGCTCGCGCTGCCGTCCACGGCAAGGACATCATCCACATATCCGCGCAGTCCATCCAAATAACCGGACAGCTGTTTCCAAGGAAACTAGAGCCAAAAATATCAAGTCGTTGTACCAGATAGCGAGAGAGAGAGAGAGCGAGCGAGAGCGAGAGAGAAAGAGAGAGGGGAGCAGCCAGAGAGAAATGACTGGCAGAGATTCTTGTTTACCCTCCAAGTTTTTACACCCTTTGTTGCCAATATTTAACTGGGTCATGGCTGAGTAGACCTAGCTGTTTCTATCGTCTTGCGTCTGAGTGCAGTTATCTGTGATTGTGTTTGTCACCGCGATGTCAAACGACTCGCCTGCTTTTGGGGCGTCCCACCCCCGCCGCCCCCGCCCCCTCTCTTTATTTTCTTTTCACGTCTTCTTCCTCCCTGGAATGTCGCGCTCCCCCGGCGGGCAGATGTCAGTGTTCAGTCGCCGCAGGAACAAGGCTGTCATGGCGTCCCATCTCCTCCAGTACCTGGGCCAGGCGGCTGAGGTTGCCGTCGGGAAAATGCTGGGCCTCCCACAGGTCCAGGATCACCCCCGTGGGACTGGATTTGGTGGCAAAGTAGTTAAGGTACCTGGATGAATGATCGTGAAGGAGCGGAGAGGGATGGGTCAGAACATGAAGGCGAATGGTTAACAAGTGAGTTTACCTGAGTTGAAAGACAGGACTTGGTTAGTGTGTTGACATGGTTGGATTTCAACAATCTTTTAGCTACACCATCTGTACATGTGTCTCTTTTTCCATTTTTTCCATTTCCCTCTCTGTGGTCAATAACCTTTCTCCTCAATAAGGAGATAAAGCAGACATGACGGGAAACGGAGCATCGGTGTCTGCGCCTGTATGTGTTGATGAGAATCAAGTCAAGTTGGGATAGATGTCTTTATGGAGACAAGGTGCAGATCCGTGTGTTAGTTTAGTAAATTACATTCTACAATGTACTTTTTATGAAGTTAAGAGAAAAGTGTGGAGAATATGCAAATGAGCCGCTGATTATGCAGAGCCTTTAAGTAAGTAAAAAGAAATTAATCAGAGCATTTTGCTGCAAAGGATATTTTAAAAATTCCATTTTCCATCGCATAGATATCTTTTTTTTTTCTAATCCATTTATCGCCCAGTTTTTGATATTCAAAATAAACACTTAAATTACAACATTTAAATTAGAAAAAAAATGAAATCTAATGAGCCCCATGCACACACTGCTGCTCTGTTCTGCGTCCTGACTGTGGGCTGTGAATGGGGGGTCGGTTCGAGTCTCTCCCTCCCCTCCCCTTCCTTCACGCCGCACTCTGTCAGTGGTCTCGTCAATCTGCAGCTGCTGCCTGCGATAAGGCCGCCCCGCTGAGCTGGGACCTTATAAATGGACACACGCCGTACCTCCATCACACACACCATCAAAGACACGCCGGCGACGTTAAGAAACGAGCGCCGCCGCTCTGTCTTTGTCTCTCTCTGTCTCTTTTTCGCTTTCTCCGTCTGTCAGTCCGGCTCAATTAATCTCAATTCAACAGATGTTTATCAAACTGAGTCACGTTCCCACAGAACGATCAAAAACCAATAAAAACAGAAGAGGAGCAGTTTGACTCCCCTTGTGATTTTGTTGCCTTCTCCTAATACAAAAAAATGTTGAAAAATATTGACAGCTAAAATTGCACATCAACAACTTGCCACACAAACGAACAGTGAGGCTGTGTATTTTGGTTCATTTCTAAAACAAGTCACTCTTATTCGTTCATCTAATCTCTTTCATTTTCCCCTGAAAAGCAAAAAAAGAGCAAAGCCTGATGACAGCCTGTTTCTGTGGCCAGACCGTGACCACTAAGGGCCCAAATCCGAGTCACTGTCTGACTCCTTTTCTCCCTCCCTCTCTCTCTCTCGAGCTGCCCAGCTCCTCCACCCACCTGTCAAGGTTAAGTTTGTGGGCCAACATCCTCCAGTCATTTCCCCTGGTCTGCGGCGCATCCAGACTGCCGCACAACTTCTGTCGGATGGAGACGGGGATGCGGAAGGCGTTGGGCCCCACCAGTGTGGTGATGTTACTGGCGGGGTCCAGCAGAGACGTGTCAATGCTCTGGGAATCCTGCAAAGAGAGAGGCAGAGAAAGAGAGCGGGGCTGAAGCGGAGGCGCAGACTGTGGCGGTGGCAGTGTTTCCTGGGTGCATGTACATAATTTGTCACCGTCTCACAAAGCAAAACAGAATGTAGCTCAAATGGATTTGTAGCGCGGAAATGTTCCGTTTCTGGGTTGTATAAAAAGTGAAAATTATTCATTTTATTGCCATCCCTTTATTGATGCAAGCTGAGTGATTTTCAAATACATTGCATCTGGAGGATTAAATGCTGGAGGACTGCCTGCAGAAACCAGAGCGAGACCCAGAGACAAATGAGCCAAGGCCAGGCGGGGACACAGTTCTGCACTGCGTGTACTGTAATTCATCTCATTACTGAGCACAAAGCCCGTGTGCTCCTCCGTCCCTCAAGCTCTATTCTCCTGGCCAGATGGCCTTTGTGAAGCAAGTACGACACGACTAGCGGGTGATTATTCACCCTCTGCTCTACTCTGCTCCGCACTGGCCTGTCACAGGGTGGCCCGTATGACGGCGGCGGGGTCGAGGCTCCCCGTCATCCGCGCTGTCAGTCTTTGTGAGCGTTGGGAAAAAAACGAGGGAGGACGACACGGGAGGAGAAGGTAAAATCATTCCAGCGTCTCTCAGAGCAAAGAGGTAAAGGGCGCAAAATTCAGAGTTCAGGCGACAAGAGCGCCCAGAACTCGCAAGGATTCTTTTAAGTTAAGTATCGACCCCTCCCGCCCCCCTACCTCTGACAGCGTGGTGTCCAGCTGAAAAATCTGTCCTTCTCCCTCCACCTGGCGCACACATATCTTACAGGCCAGGTCCACGGTGCTGGCGGAGAATCGCTCCAGGGTGAAGCAACAGTGGAGGTTCCTCTGTGAGCCGGTCCACACTTGCTGGAAGGAGAGTTCCTGCAGAGAGGTGGAGAGGGCAGAGGAGGGGAGGGGTGGGGGGGTTGCTCAGCTGTCGAGAGAGCGAGCGGAAACATTTTAAAGTTCCAAATGGGGGTGCGTGGCCCGTTTACCTGGTACTTGGCGAGGAGCTTGCTCTTCCACAACGTGTGGGGGACGTCGTGGATGGAGAGTCTCAGGTTGTGGGTGCTGTCTTTAAAGTTGAGGGTCTTTGGTTCGTCCAGCAACTTCCCGCCCATTTGCTTCTCCATCTGTAGGACTTCCTGCACGCACAAACGTACACTTGTTTAGGATATTAAGTTTAAGATATTAAAATCTGCCGTTGTGCTTCTATAAACTGTTGTTATATCTTGTTTGCTGCTGCATTTTCTTGCAAACACTCAAATGACAAAGGAAAGGGTTTTCTTTTCTTTTTTTTTTATAGCATATTCATCACATTTCCTCCAGGCTTTATGAACCTGAATCTGGACCTGCCATCTGAAACCAACTTCAGTGTCCTTGCAGCAGGATCACTATCACATTCTCATTACCCATTCCCAAACTTAATAACCGTGTTTAATATCCCCGCTCAGTATAATAATCCGTCCTTATCTCCCCTCCACGTAGGTAGATGGAGGTATTAAACAGAAGGAGGGATAAATGTAGCTTATTTTGTGTTGGGGCAGCAGCTACGGCTCTGTAAGAGGAGCGCTGCTATTCAAACGCAGGCGCTCGCCACCCCTTATTGTGGCACACCAACACGCAGATTTCTCATTCTGCCTCCCACATCTCATCTGCCGGCTTTGCCTAAACACACACACGCACATTAACGAAGTCAAAACGATGCACACACACAAACATCCTTCCACACACACTTCATTTCTGCCGAGCAACCTTTTGCAAACATGCGCCGTCTACCTTGAGCGCGTCCTGTGTGTCGTCCAGGCAGTAGACTCTGATGTGATACTCCATGGCGGGGCAGGTGACGGGGCCGAATATGGCTAGTTTGAGGCGCTTGGTGGTGGCAGCGCTGAGAGACTGGCCCTGGAGGCAGTAGGTGCCCAGCGTCTCCGTCAGGATGTGGCACGCCTCGTCATCCATTTGGATGTAGCACGGCGTGGTGAAATTTTCCTCCCCTACCACCACCACATCCTGCAGCGTGGACGGAAGGAAAGAGAAGAATAAAGTGACACACGTGTGGGAGATGATAGGCAAACGGACAAAAAGAAAAGGCCATTATAGAGAGGAAAAAATGAGAGGGAGGCATGATTAATAGCATTTCTAATTCTGTTGAATGTCCTATCCAACTTCCCTGTTGCAAAAGCACTGCCAAAGTATGTACATACACAGCTAAACAAATACCATATTTTCTACATCTAATTCAATGGATTTAAACAGAAATAGCAGGTTGAGCTCAATTTATAATTTTACTTAGTTAGACAGTCAATTCTACATTTTTGCATATAATACTGAACATATCAATGTGTGTGTACCCATCACTTCAAAAGCATAAAAACAGTCACAGTTTGCTTCCTAATTTACATGTTTTGCTTTGTGTGTTTGTAAAAAAAAAAAGAAAGAAAAAACTCGACTTTTTTTTTTGCTGTAATCATTAAATCGTTCAGGGGAAACTTCCCTGTGGCGTGTTCAATAACAACGTGGATGAAATGAGTTGACGGTTAGGTTGGAAGCAGAGATGTGAAGCGTGCCTCATTTTGTGTTTTTTTTTTAAATATAATTATTTATTTACAGAAGATTTCAATTCCGTTTAAGCAGAACCAAACTGAATTTAAATGCCATTTTAATGTGGCAAAGTACAATCAAGGGTCATGGCCTTTTCACATGGGCTGTGTCCTTTGGATATTACATTTAGCAAGTGTGCATCGCTAATGTCCAGACAACCTGCCATTGTGTATGTAATGAATCGGAAGAGCGACTATCCGGACCATTTGCAGTTAACCTCAGTAATAGCAGTAATGCTAAGACATATTTCTCTTTCATTAATACCGTCTGGTCTGAAGACGCTTATGTGCCCCCCCCCCTCTCTCTCCATCATCCCTTCGCTTGATCTCTCTTGATCTCGCTTCCTCTCACTCTGTGTCTTTCCTTCTCTAATCCAAACACTCCTGTGAGCAGCACATTGGCATTAATTCAGCCTATTATGAGAGACAGAAGAGGAATTACAGAATTTTATTGTGAGCTAGGCCGTTTAACAGCAGTATTATGGCTGATCATTAGACTCTTTAACGGCTCCTGGGGGGACGGCACTGGGGCTCCTTATTGGGGGATAATTAGAACACACAGTGGAAAAGTAGGCTTTTGCCTCACACGTATGTGTGCAGGCGCAAAACAATCAGGCATGTAAATGCACACACACTCACACAGAATAATTTATTCACACATTTTTGACATCATCAGCAGAGGAGGGGTTTTTTTTGCGTGGGAGGATAAATCTTTGTCGGAGACTTACTGAAGCAGAAAGCCCCACATGTTCCTCATTATATGACCTGCTGTCTTCATCATCATCACAACACCATGTTTCCTCAGTGGCACTGTGTGTGCATTCAGACGTGCGCGCGCTTGTGTGTCTGTGTGTGTCGTACGGGGGAGGGGTGCGGCAGCCTGGATGCCAATGGAACTGATTATTCTCACTGGGTGGTGATGACTATATATATATAAATATCCCTGAATTACTTCCTCAGAGTGGCTCATCCCTCCTTTTTCTACCGCATTGATGAATACATATTTTGACAGAGCATGTCATATAAAGCAATATTTCAGACAGGCAGCGTGGAGGATGGCCTCAGTGGGTAGAGAAGCTCATATAAAGGAAGCCGCCGTCACCTTCGATATTGCCATCTGCATTTCTGACAGGTCAGAGATTTAATCAATAGCAAGCACGTAATCGCCACGGGCTGGGCGGAGGAGGGAGGGGTTCACATCACCACCAATATATATGAAATATGGAAATATGTCTCCCGCAATATTTGTAATTACCACACACGCCATCGGAGCCTTAACAAACTGAAGGAAAGCTATTAAGTTTGTCCTCAATACTCAATGTTAGACCCACTCTGACTTACACTTAATATGTAGAGTTTCCTCAACTCTTCTTGTTTATATGTCAACCAGCAACAGGGAACACAGCCTCCAAACGTCTGATTGAGGATTTCGCCCTTGATCAATAGTCAGACTAAGTCTACACTGAGCTCTGTTGGCTGCTCACGAGTAATTCATCAATGTCACAAAGGCATGTGGGGCCGGTCTGGCGGCTTCTTCCTGCTCTCTAAGTCATATCATCACATCAGCAGAGGAGACTGTGCAAATACTCCCTGAAAATGATGTTATTCAAGGAACTACTCAATAAGGCGCTGACAGGGGGCAATATATTTGATATAGGCCTTTGCTAAGTAGTTGGATTTTTGATGGTCGGTCTGTGCTGCGCGCTTGCATGGACTCCAGCTGGAGCTTCAACGTTTTTCCCCAAATAAAGGCTAAAGTCCAAAATTCTTAGGATGAAGACACATCCTGTTCTGCTTTGGCCCTCTGCTTCTTTTTCATTCAGCTCGCAGTGGTGGGCCCCGCTGCTGCGCGAATGCTTATGTTTTTTTTTTTCTTTTATATTTTGAGCACTTTTCCCCTTTGAAAAGGTCTCAGTGCACCCCTGCCTGTAAGAGTTCATTAAAAAAGTAGTGGGAAGAAAAGCGCACCCACAAATGCTCTCCTGACAGGTGAGAAAAAAACAGTAAAAAAACGCTTGCAACAAGGTCCGTCGTATTATTATCTGAGGTGCACTATTGATAGAGATTTTTTGGGGAGAGAGATGACAACTGGACCATTTCTAACCACTTTAAAGCGGCTTTTCCGATGAGGGAGGAAGCGTTGTTTTTCTAATGATCTTTTTGTGGTAATTGGACCGCGCTTGTGTGGGTGTGTACGTGCGAGTGTGTGACAGACGGAGAGAGAGAGAGCGAGGAGGAGAAGTAGAGGTGGGGGATAGGCAAAAAAACATTCGCACTGCTGCCCTCAGCAACCCAACTTATCATCATCAGCACTGTTAATGATGGGGCTCGCAGGCACAGGGTTTTCGCATACAGCACACATTCACACGCGAACAAAAATAGGGATTCATAAAGGTGCACAAAAAAAACAAAAAAACAAAAAAAACAGTCTGGGGAAAAACAGTCCCAGCCCTTTCTCAGCTATCAGAGGTTTACTATTTCAGCACCTGGTTTCAACAGGGGTTTCCTCTGAGTGCTGAGCTGCACAAACAAAGCAGGGGAAGTTGATCCTCCTCACCTCCTCCGCGCTATCTATCCTCCCAAGCCATTTCATCATTTTGTTTTTCACGTCTTTCCCCTTCATTCCTTGCTGAGTGGAATTACCAACCAACCAAATGCCGCATGGTTTATTATTTCAGGTGGCGATCACCTTAATACTTTGCATGACTTTCAAAAGCACATTTCAAAACTTGACCGCAGCGACAGACATCACGGTTATTTTCGGCGCGCATCCCACATCTCACCTCCCACTGATTCTGCTGCGAAAGGCTCTTGAGCTGGATCAGCCAATCCTGTTGGCCGTCGCACACGGCACAGTGGTGCATGGTGATGATGACGGGCCGAGTCAACAAGGCCCCGGGGGGTCCGCAGCTCACCACAGGGCCCAGCACTGTTTGGCCATCTTCCACCAAGGGCCTGGAGGTGCACGGAGAGCAACACATACAAACACACA
>JAOXYL010000042.1:15202063-15223678 GCA_028564955.1 Terapon puta | reverse complement strand
CACAGGGCCCAGCACTGTTTGGCCATCTTCCACCAAGGGCCTGGAGGTGCACGGAGAGCAACACATACAAACACACAAACACACAGACACACAAACACGCTGTTTAGTTTCAGTGTGACAGCAGTCTCGGTGTAAGGGTGACATGGCAGAGCTGACAGGGGTAAACACAGCTCCGGGGCAGTGATGTGGCGGGCGGCACTGTGTACCTCATGTTGTCCTTCCTCTGAACCGTCACGTACATCTCATACACTCTGCCCTGAGGAATGGCCCCCGCTGGAATAAGCAGACTCACCCCTGGGGAGCACAAAAACAGACACACAAACAAACCGACACATATTGGAGTTGTGAGTTGTCAGGTAGACTCGAATATGTGCTGTCGATGCTTGTCATGAATTTGTTGAACAGCTTTCTCCTGCAGCACAAACAGGAAAGTCAGACAGAGAACGTTGTTACATTACAAAACTAATAAACACACTCTGATCCACAGTATGGAAATTAAGGTCCCTAATGCTTTTACATACAACAGTAAAATATTTTTGCCATTTTGCCTGTAATGGATATATCTCAATGTATTACAGCCATAACTGTGCCAGTAATGAGGAGTTAAAGCCCCGGTGAAAAGTGATAATTATTTTTCTTAGAGAAGTATGGTAATAATCGCCATTCCTCCCAGCCCCACATATAAAAACTATGGCACTTTACTGCTTTCTCTTATGGCATCAGGAAATGATGTGACATTTCATTTCTAAAATCAATGATCTCGCTACTCTTCATAACGTTCTCATATTGCTGCAGCCAGCATGATTTACATTTTTCCATCTCAGATTGATTTGATATGATGTCCTGTCCGATGTGTTTTTTTGAGGACCCTACCCCCCACATCCCCTCGTACACACACGCGTGCGCGCGCACACACTCACACACACACACACACCCTTTGCCTCTCTGGAGGGGGTTTCTCAGATAGCTCATTGATTTCCCATGTCCTTGTACTGAACTTTTCAAAAGGTGACAGACAGCTTCTCTTGGTAGCTAGCGAGAGGCAATCACAGCTCTGCCACGGGGACGTCTCGCACGCTGCCACTCTCCCTCACAGCAAAGCTTCAAAGAGATGGGAAATGCATTTTAAGATGCAAAATACCAAACAGCCACGCTGACAGTGCCACAAAATATTTCATTACCCAGACACACGAACAGATCAAATATCAAATGTGCTCTTTCCCTCTCCCTCTGCCTATGTAACATGATGAGGTGGCTGAGCGCAACCAGCAGCTGAGAACATTTTTACAGGAATCAAAACGGAAAAAGAAAAACTTGGGAAACTTGAGAAGTCGGTGTATCCTTTAATGTCTCCGCGAGTTTGTCTGTGCCTGTCAACATGCATCTGCGGCGCGTTACAAACAGTCCACATGTGTTTGAAGTGAGGACAGCGCGGCTAATGCGGGCCGCCTGAAACAGAACACCTTTACGTCAGTACGTCTGGGTACCTCAGGTATCCATCAACCCTTGTCGCACCGGGTGCAGTCCACACACTGATAACTTACATATGGTTTAGCATATTATTTCAAAGTCACGTCTGTGTGTGTTAAGGTTATCCTAGTAAAGATGGCGAGCTATTATAAAGGCAGCTCAGATCTCATACATCTAGGATGCAGTTTACCCTGTAATTCATTCCATGTATAAGGGGTCATTTTTAAAGACACATCACCCTCCTGAAGTTAGAAACAAACATACCAGTACATTAATATTAGTCTCGGCACATTGTCTATTGATAAATGTGATGTGAGTAATTGGAGCTGCTGTTAAAGGTGTTTTTCTAGATGTGCTACAGAAAATTGTCTGTTTTTCACAGAAGATCTAATTTACCCATCTCTCCATTATTCACTGACTGATAACTTCCCAAAAATTTGAATCTGAAAACACACAAACCACTTTCAGCATCTTCTGTGTGAAGGTAGATTTTCACTTTAAAAAGAAATGGTGTCATTACTTCCTTAATGAGGTGTATTTCTGTTTTGAAACAGCCCAGTGAGGTGTCAATCGTAAATTGATAGTTAGTCATTTTGGGAAGTACGATTATTCACCGCCTTGCATAGAGCTGATGAGAAGCTCGGTATCACTCTCATGTCTGTCCGCTAGATACGAAGCCAGGAGCCGCTTAGATTTGTTTAACATGAAGACTTAAAACATGCGGAAACAGCAAGCCTGGTTCTGTTTGAAGGTGACGCTCGCCGATAAACATGCTACAAGTTGTTTGTTTAATCCGTATTAAAAGCAAAGTGCAAAAAAAAAATGTAGTTGTATATTGTATTTTGCTGGGGTTTTCTTGGCGGTGTGGTTGTCGTTGTGAGTTTATCAGGCAACCAGACACCAGGAAGCTGCTGCACCCAGTGAGGAAACAGTCAGGAGTTTGAAGTGCAAGTTTCACGGGATGTTTAAGGGGTAACATTTGTTGAGCTGAGGATATCACTGCCAAGCCCAGTGAGTGAGCGAGGAGCAGCCGGAGCGCACCGACGGGAAGGGCTGACGGATAATCTGCTCGCTGTGTCAGGCAAGACAGCGGAGAGGAATTTATCTTTTCAATGTGCGCACACACACACACACACACACACACGTGCAGACACAGTCACACACTCGCACACACAAGTGGATGGCTCATAAAGCATTAAGAGGAGTGCCACTGAGTAAATGAAAACATGCATCTCCAATCAAAACAGACAAAAGGCAGCTAATGTGTTTCAAGATGAACTGTGGCAGAATTTGCTGGAACTAGCAGCTCTCTCTCTGTCTCTCTCGCTCTCTCTTCCATTAAGCAGACCTCATTTATCCCTTTGTTAAACGACATTTATCTCTGCATATTTTTAAATACACAACTGACTCTGCCTCGTTAAAAACATCAATACGCTCCAAATCACAGATCAAAACGCACAAACACACTTCCTCTCGTTTTTTTTTTTTGGTTCGCTTACGGTACCTGAGTTGGGCACAATCAGATGCCCCCCCTGGGAGCTGAAGGAGCCCACCGCGGTGCAGGACGGGTCCCTGGTGCGGAGCAGCGTCTGGGTCTGCGTGCGGCGGCCCATCGTGCTGTCGCCGCCGTCCAGGAGGCAGTGGGGCAGCTTGGGCGACAGTTTAGAGGAAAACTCCCCCCCGAGGTCATCCTGTGGGGTCACTAAGCCCGAGGAGTTGTACACCTTAATCTTCAGGTTGGGAAGAGGGTCCAGCAGAGGGGAATTGGTCATGGGGATTTTGTCGGCCACATCGTGCAGGGCGTAGACGGGGCCTCGGTACATGGCGGCCGCTGAGGTCAGGTCAGGGGGCGCCGTTAGCAGATCAGCTGGGAATGAAACGAGAGTGGCACCGGTCAAGCAGAGCAAACGTTACGAGGAGAACCGCGGCGGCCATCACGTGCACTCTCGAATGTGGGAGAAACCGGTAACTTGAGACCAAAATAACCACGAGGAAATGAAGTGTTGGCAGCAATCAGCAAGAGTGCCGCCTGGCTTTACTCATTTGTTTTTCACTCATTAGGGAAGTCCACTTCACCACCGAGAAACATTACTCAGTCGGAGAAGTTAAAGGCGCAGCTGTGATTCATGAGTAACAGATGGCATCTCTAACACTCAGTTCGCCTGGTAGGTACAAGGATGAATGTTCAATCGCCGGGCCGAGTGGGTGGAGCGATGGCAGTGGGCGTTCGCGGCCCTCCGGCCCCTCCGCCGCCTCCACCTCCACCTCCACCTCCACCCCCTCTCTGATTTACAACAACCCAAAGTTTATAAATGATACAGACGCCGGTGAAAGTCACAAGAGTTGTTCAAATGAGACAGATAAGATGGCTGGAAAATGGTTTATTCAGCGGCAGAACAGTAGTTGTAGTATCATTGCGGGCTGTAATGCTTATTAAAAATGCTTTTTCGTAGTAATTGTTGGAAGTTGGAAGACTGTTAAGCATGCAGAGATGGGAGTGGATACATTTTTAACAACCATCTCCTAACCACTTTCTTCAGAGCACCTGAGGTTTGATGTGTTTTATGTGTTTTTTTCCTTAAACTAAGCCAGTCTACACAGTATTTAAAATGCAAAAGGCCTAAAATGGATAAACGAAAAACACTCTCCTGTCTTCACTTCAGTCATCAGTTTCAGACATGACTGTTTGGAAAGTCAGCTGCTAATGCCATTTTTTTTGTTCACTAACATCTTTGCCCGTTGGTTTGGTGCTGGATAAGAAGATCTTTGATATGATTGAGTCACACAGTGACACGGATAAAGACAAATTTTGGCTCTAAAACACAAGCTGGGCATTTGCTACCCAAGCAATTATATGTGGCATTTTAAATCTTACTTTCCTGTCTCTGCTGTCTGTGCCTGTTGTTATAATTTTATGATTATTTTCCCCCCTTTTTTCTTTTTTTTCCTGTTCCCAAAACCTCAGACAGACCATTTACAACACAATTATACTGATCTGTTGGTTTCCCTGCTGTCTTTCTGTCCAGCTCACCGCCACCTGTCCTGGTCCCCGCGGTCTTACTTTTAAGTCCTGCGTCACCGACCAGATCTAATTGCGGTTTAATATGCGACATACTGACTGGCCTTATTATGCCTTAATGAAGGGGCATGGTTTTTGCCTCCCATCACAACGACAAGCATTTTAATGGTTTCATCACCTCGCCCGCGCAAACATGCCGCCTGCGTTTCTCGCGCACACTCATCTGCAGCGGAAAAGGCCACATTTACATCCGCATCATCACCAACACGTGTGCTACCAGAGCAACTGAGTCGAACGCATCTCGCCAGGTTAATGCTGTGGGTTGCTAATGCAGGTGGGTCCAAGTGTCTGACAACGGAGGTGTGCCATCTGTGTACACACCTGCCAATTACCAAAAGCTTGAATCGGACAGCCTGCCAGATTCATTTAAGATTAAGCTTCAGTCAGATATTTGCTTTACTTTAATTTTAGAGCATGTTAAAGGGCAAAAAAGTAACATTTTGCTCTCTGGTTTAAAACTCAATTATTGTATATTTAATGATACTGAGCCTCAATTGTGATGTAAAAGATGGGGAGTTATGCATGCATTTGAAAAACAGCATGTGCAAATACTCGCATACATAAACAAAACACGCATCTATCCATCCTGGGCCCCACCTTTGCGGGCAGTCTTGATGCTGACTGGCTGGAAGCCCCCGTTGAGGGCGGAGGAATCAATGATGTCGGAGTCGAAGTCGCGGTGGTTCTTCCTGTAGATGAAGAGCGCCACGACGACGGAGATAACCAGGCACATGATCACCGCTATGACAATGCCCACGTACAGAGCCACGTCATCGGTGCTGGGGGCCACTGGCGGAGGAAGGGGAAGGGGAAGGGGTGGGGGAGGAGAGACAAAAAGAGAGAACGAGAGAGAGAAAAATAGTCTTTTAAGATCTCATAAGTTCACATCAATGGTGTTAAGCTTTCTTTCTCAATATGCAGGAGTTGTGATGAAGCCATTATCAGCAGACTAATATCCTGGTTTAAGATTGAGCCGGATATTAATAACCATCTACTGGGAAATAAATGCACACAGTATATCTCCTGTCTTTTTGTTTTTTTTTTCGCGGTCAATGCTACGGATAATGGTGCGTGTAATCCGGAGGGCCGTGAGAGACACACAGCAGCGGATCTTTTTCAACTTTCAGCTTCGTCATCAAACATTCAATTTTGGCTGCTGCTGTGCAGTGAAGGCCACGCGAACAACGTGATTTTCGAAAAAGTCACAGATACTATGTCGTGGGTGAGAGAAGGGCCGTGCGTCTTAAGAATATTAAGAAACAAGAAATAAACGATAGCGTTGATGCACCCCAAATTAATGAGGACGGCTACCCCACTGCAACCCAATGACACACTGTCCTAACAAGCAGCCGCTCAGAAGCGAGATCAAAAGTTTCGAAGACGGAGATATAGATGTTTTCATCTTCAAATTACCGTGCTCTGTGCTGGAGTTCAGAGTCTGTCTCTGTCTTTGTTCTTACACACTGCAGATAAGATCTAGACATAACTTGCATTTCTCAAATTGTCTTTCATCTCCGTCTCCCTCCCAGAGTCTTTCTGTCCACTTTCCAGCTGGAGAAACCTCTGTGATTAGTAGGCCTGGCATGGGTGTAGTGGCTGTTGGAAACGCAGACTCAGACAGGCACGAATTACAGATCAGACCTTTTAATGGATGCCTACTGACAGACCCAACTCTCTGCGGTGTTTGGTAAAGAATGTCCTTCACTGTCACCGAGCTGACGAATGGGGAGAAACTCTTCTTTGGAGGTAGCGAAGTGCCAGAAGGCGTGTGCGAGCCTGTAAGCCTGCATTGTTGAGCTCGTGAGGGACACGCAGCACACGTCAGGGGGCTCCGGAAAAACCCCAAAGACCAAGGCATAAAAAAGGGGACCCTTCCTTGGAAGAGTTAGTCTTTACCAAGAGTCAAATTTCTGTTCTGGGGATAATTTGAGTATGCAAATGGCGCAGAATCTCCACCAGCAGATGGCAGCATCAGCCACAGATCCATACGTGGCGCTTTTTCAGGGCATGCATGACGCCCGAGCATTTGTGTAAATTAGCCTCATGTGTCTCAGGGATACAGATGGCACTCAATCTGTGTCTCTTGGGTTCTCTCGCACAAAGGAGGAGAAAGGAGCAGAGGGAGAAAAGGGAGAGAGGGGAGTGCTTTTGTGACACGAGTTGTGTGTTATTTATCAAATACTTGTTCTCCCAGAGTACAAGCGCGTACCCACTTTTATTTTCTCCCTCTCTCGTTCCTTGATGTCTATTTATACGGATAAATAGGTTTTCAAATTTAATTAAACAGGAGCACCATTCAACAGTTACTCAGTCTGAAACACATTTGATTTCATTCCTGCGGACAATCTCTAAAAATTGAAATTAAATTGTATGACCTTCACCTAAGCATCCCTTTCTGTTAAAAAGGTAAAAAAAAAAGGTAGCTAGTTTCTTTAGATGTACTGAATGCCACAATTAAAGGGGCTGGGAGGATTGGTGGGGGGGGACTCTAACACTCATACTTCCCTCATTCCCCAGGAAGGACAAGTGTGGCCTGGCCCTCCCCATTCATCCTTAACTGAGACATCACATTAAAGGGGAGTGTCAAGATACATCCTCATATAGGCCGGGCCTTTAATCTGTCCTCCAGCACAGACGCGAACAGAAAACAGAGCAGGGAGGCAATGATGAAAGTCTGAAAATGTAATTTCACTGTGCCTCCTCTGCCAAGCTTCCCCGCAGTTATTTAACATATATCCCCCTCAGTCGAACAATCTTCCGTCCGCGCTTTGATGATAAAGACGGCAACCTGCTAAGTGTACGCATTAAAATGTATCACTTAGATTAATACATCCCTTTGAACATGAGCCATTGTCGGAAAAAGGGAGAAAGTACAAGAAATGGAAATGAAAGGGATTATTGAACACTTCATTCTCCGTGAGGACGCGGAGATTTACAGGGGGAGGGGGAGATACAGAGAGAGGGAAAATATTACAGATGTACACAGGGGAAGGCAGTGGGTTAAACCCTTTGCCAGTGGCTGAGCTGACAGCGAGGCAAAATGTCAGGCTGAAGTTCTGGAGGAGCAACAGGGTGAAGGGCAGCGTCAGCTCCGAGTTAGAGAGCGGTAACGTGGCCGTAAACAGGCAGCTGGCTGACAGAGGCACATTATAGGGAAAGACAGAACGGAAATCAAAAAAGGAAATGCCCCGAGGTTGTTGTCTTTAAAAAAAAAAAAAACAAAAAAAAACCACAGAGTCGCAGTAAAACATAGATGAACATGAAAAAACAATGTGTTTTTTTTTCTTGTTTGTTCTTTGGTTTAATGCAAAAATAATAAAGGTGGTAAAAAAAAGTTTTCCAATAATTTATCGGAGAATATGAGTGTGCACAACCTGCCAACGAGGATGAGAAACAGAGACAGACATGAGAACGAATGTAGGAATTATGCAAATAAAAAAAAAGAACGAAATGATAAAAAAAACAAGAACTCACATGAATTGCCAATATCACTCTTGCCTTTTGCCTCAGAGGACTTCTGATATAAGGAACCTTGAAGAGAGGAAGGGATGGTGGACGGGAGGAAGAGAGGAGGGGAGGCGGGTGGGGGTGGGGCAGGAGGGGGTGGGTGACGGGAGAGGGATGATGAAAATCAAATTTAAGGCAACAGAAAAACAAACTCAACAAATGAGACAGCAACAAAGTCATGAGTAGGAGTGATGACTTGGGGAAGCGATCTTTCTTGATTTTGCCCCTCCTCTCCCGATCTGTGTATAGAGTATAGAGATGGATGAGAGGGGTGAGTGGGTGGTGGTGGTGTGTGTGTGTGTGTGTGTGTGTGTGTGAGGGGTGGGCGGGGGCATGGAGGTTTTGTGCAGGAGTGGCATGATCCATCAACTTGGCTTAGAGCCTCAGCAGCAGCAGCAGCAGCACTGATGCTGGCAGGTAAGGGGAACGGAGGGGCTGATGAAGTGCGAGCCCCAACCGAGTCAATACAACCAGCAGCCTTGCATCTGTCACTGGAAGGTGGATGGAGGAGGCAGGGCACGGCATAAAAGGAACAATTATGTTAGGAGGGCAGAAAATTTGGAGAGGCTGAAGGACAGAGATTTTGAGAAAAATCTTCCACGCGGATGTTTTTTTTTTGTTTTTTGTTTTTTTTTTTCTCTCGTGACCTGGCTTCACTGTGCTCAGGTCACACGCCGGAGTGGCCTAGAACGTCAGCCTTGGATAGCGCACGAGTACACATAATATTCAGCCTCCCTGGGACATCCATAAACAACTATACAAACAATGAAGTCCTTATTGGAGAGGGAGAGAGCCACAGGCAGACAAGTGAACCGACAGGAAAATCAATGGCTTGATAGATGGGGCTGGTGTGTACATGTAATCAGGCGACGGGGAGGCCGGGCCGGAGTAGGGGGAGGTGACTGTCAGGGTCAGTCTAACTGATGGCCCATTTGAACCCATCCTGTAGAGTTTCTATTCATCCGTCCGTCCGCAGTATAGCCCGAGTAAAAGCATGCATCACTGGGTGGGCTCCGGAGGAAACCTCAGAGTCCCAGACAGACAAAGATTATTCTTCGCTGACAACACAGGGCCGGAGAGGAAGGGGGACTCGTAGTACAGGAAATAATTGTCTGTGTTTCAGCCGTCGCTTCCTTGAATATGGCAGATTTCCAAGCTAAGAGAAAGATCTGTCATCTGGCCCCACCGATGTCATCACCATTAAAGTTAAGTTTTTTTTTTCTTTTATGACCACTGATGATTATACATCAGATATTTATTTACATTAAACCCGAAATTTACTGCAAATGACATCATGTTTTTTGGAAGGTCGGACTGAACCACAGAGACGTGATTTTCCAGCCTCCTGTGTTTGATAGCAATAAAAAAGCGTTTGCCCTTGCTGCTGTACGCGCTCCCCTTTCTCCACATCAATATGTCAAGAAAATGTCATGTCTGAGAGAGCAGGGTTACCAAAGGCTCGGAAAACAACATCAGAATCAAGGAGGACAGGCCGGGGAGGGAGCGCAAAACAGAGATTTAGACAGGTCAGCGTCAGCGAACTGTGAAAACTACACTCTTGTGTCAGAGTTGGGAAGTTCTATCTGAGTGCAGCCTCTCTAGATCACTCTGTAGATGCCTAACTTTGTTAAATCCAGCCCCCACCAAACTCACTGACAGCCCAAATGTGATAAACAAGCTACAAAGTAAATTATAACACAACTCTTGCCTTTTTGACTCAGGTCAGTTGTGTTTTTACAGCGTGCAGCAAGGGAGGCTGAGCACCACGAGTTCTATTTCCAGACCCGGCCGTATCGAATTCCTTTGCCAGATTTCTGCGATGGATTGCAATTGAAGTGATTTAAATAAATTCAAACAACAGAAAATAAGATCAAGCTGCAACGGAATCCAGAGACACGTGTTTGCCCAGATCCCAGACCTGCACTGGAGGGAGCAGATCAGTGGGCCGAGGTGAGTTCGGATTGCACACAACTTCCATTCCCAATCATATTTGCCATAATGTGAGCTTTTAGATAATGGGCCGTTCTCCTAAATGCTGGTGGAAATGGTCATTAGCATTGACATAAGTGGCTTCACCCTCTTAGCTTCCAAAAAAAATCAATCCCTGAAATGATCCTAAATCTATATCATTATGGCTTTATATTCTCTGCAAACAGGCCATCAATCTACCGAGAACTAATGCTTCAGAGACGGGCTGAGTCGCGGGGGCGTGCAGCGTGGCGGGGGAGTGCGGGTAAACGCATGTTGCGCCACAGAGGTAAATAAAATAAGACAAATAAGACAAATAACAGCAGGTCTTCTTGTAGATTGCTCCCATGCACTGCGGACGCAATGCCCTGCCTTTAAAATAAGCGAATGGATTTCTCCGAACTTAAATCACTGAACGCTGAAGTCATAGTTTCCCGTCAGTCCTCGGCACATACGGACGCTCAGCGCGGTAAAAGTGTTTACTTTGGACAGAGACGCGCAGACCCGTCAGCCAGCTGCGTCCAAAGATCCATATTGACCGCCAGTGTGATGTCAACCATAAGGTATAGTACATCATGTCGACACCATACTGCAGGTAGCAGTTTACAGCCCCACGGCGCAACAAAATCTCAGATCAGCTGCACTCAGTGACGGCCAGCTGCATCAAATTTTAGACATCCAGAAGCCGAGCCTCTGTTATATTATTAGTGTCACAGTCGCCATCTGTAGTAGGTTATACACACGATGGAGGCATCTGTGACAGTGTGTGGGTCTAACACCTTCAAAGATGTTTATTGGAGAGGATTTTTATTAAACCAGACGCAGAGTTTAACTCAGTTACTGTGTACTCGAGCTATCTCCTCCTCTTTCTCTTGTTTCCGAAGGTACAGAAAAGGGCGCAGAGGAAAGATTTTGCAGATGAAGCTGAAGGTACCAAATACATTACCCTTTAGCTTCTTAACACTGCAGTTAACACACACGCATACACTCAAACAGACACGTGCACATCAGAGCAAC
Source organism: Terapon puta (assembly GCA_028564955.1). Classification (NCBI taxonomy): domain Eukaryota; kingdom Metazoa; phylum Chordata; class Actinopteri; order Centrarchiformes; family Terapontidae; genus Terapon; species Terapon puta. Next base: position 15,212,637 of record JAOXYL010000042.1, on the reverse strand, counting down.
GGCAGATTTCGATCTGTGAATGTATTAAAAAGCGAGAGGGAGCAAAATGTTTTGGCTCAACTAAACTGCGCGGCTGTTTTTAACTTGCTGGAAGAAAGAAGAGCAAAACAATTCCCCGCCTGCAGAGAAATATCTGGCTGCACCACAAACTGGTTTTGGCCTTTTTTTCTTTCTTTTTTTTTTTGGTAGCAACTAAACAGTAAAACCAACAGAAGAATTGTGATTTATGAGAAAGAATTGCTGGTGCATCCTGGAGTCTCTTTGCTCACTTTGAAAACATCGTAGATTATTATGTACAATACTTGCTCACTCTCCAACACATGTAATTGCCAGCACTTTGTGGCCTTGTGTTTCCTCTCATTGGACCGAAGAGATCCAGAGATTTTAAATTGAGGTAGTAATCAGTTGCAGTCTGGTAGTTGTGACCCCCCCCCCCTTATGTAATTACAATATAATCACTTATTATTATTTTAAATATAACTCCCAAATGCTTAGCCTGTGACAAGGGTAATTACTTTGACTGCTTTCCCATGTGGCCAAGTCTATTTTTTTTTAACATATACTTATATCTGCAGCAGAGCGGACACAGGAAAAGATGTGCGGCACTTTTTTGCTTTTATGTAACTTTTATCCAACAACTTTTGTGTATTATGCATGTGCAAATAAAGAGAGCAGAGAGAAAGGAAGGCGCTTTGGCGTGTCTTATTCTTTATGTATGAGTGAAGTGAAACAGAGTGAGTGAGAGACGGGGTGAGTGTATTATGTGGCGATGTGAAACACAGCGTGGTGATGAAAGAGCAGGGTGAGACTCATGGTCAAAAGGGTGAGGAAATTTCTTTGGTTGGCAGGTCAGAGAGAGTAGCAGAGGATTAGTCGGGTACTCACTCTGCATGCACAGCCCATCGGTGCAGTTCTTGGACTGGAGCACCATGCCCTCACAGTCCTTTCCCCCGTTTTTGGGTGCCGGAGCGCTGCATTCTCGCCTCCTCCAGTGGGTGCACTCTGTCCCACAGGTGGACCACTTACTCCACTCTGTCCACAGGCCATCCACTACCACAGCAACAGACAGAACAGATGAGGGCAGAGTGAACGAAATGGGCAAATGAGGAGATGAAGACAAAAGAAGCGCGCGAGTGGGTGAGCGGATCCGCGATTTTGACAGCGAGAGATATGTGGGAGAGAGACACACAAGTAAGGGTGGAGGCACAAACAGAGCGAAATATGCAAACACAGATTTGTATCGCATTTTATGTATTTTGTTTCTGCGCACCTACACCCTTTCCACCCACCTCTAAGTGGGCGTATTGTCTTCTTTTTTCTTTTTTTTTTTTCCTTACCTGGGCAGAGAGGATTACATGCCAGCTTCTGGATGCCTTGCCCTTCGCAGATGGCGCCGCCGTTGAGCGGGGCCGGGTTGGTGCAGCTACGCGTGCGTTTCTGGAAACCGCGGCCACAGCGGCTGTTGCACACTGACCACTCTGTCCACGTCGACCAGCCACCATTCACTGGAAGACAGGGTAGTGAAACACGTTGACTCCTGTCTGTTTTCTGAGTTCATCCTTGAATGGCTCTAGGAAATAGTCATTTATAAAACATTTTCAAAGTGCTTTATAAAGAGGACATAAAAGCTATAAATTGCAGAGATTAGAGTGAGATAAGATCCACACAAAACAAGATTAAATAAAACAGTTTGTGCAGGAAAAGCAGAGAGAGAAAGAGAATAAAAACATTACATTTGCATTTGAGTAGGTTTTTCTTCAACGTGATTAGTACATTATTAATTGGACATCTCGATACACAGTCACTTGCCCGTTGTAAAATGTATACATAGAGATTTTGTGTTTTGACCCTGAAATCTCGGGTCGTTACTTTGCCATGCAGCCAGACAGTAAATTCTGGTCAGATTGCTGCATTTTCCATTCACTGATTCCTCCTAATGCCTCTCTTCCCTCTCTCATCCATCTCTGTCAGTGACTAAATCCAGTGCAGAGTGACACCAGGGCTTGTGGCTGAGAACAAGTCTGTGGCATTTGAGATGGTGGAACTGGGCCCCTCGGAGCCTCTGACTTTCAAATGTGACATGCTTATGAGCGAAGCCCAAAATATTGGACTCTAGAGGAAGACCGCTAAATCCCCACATTTCTTTCTTACTGTCTGCTTTCTTTCCTCCGTGGATCGTGGATCTATCTGTTCTCTCCCCCATTTTTTTTCTCTCTCTCTCTCTCTCGCTTTTTTTTCTCTTTTGTTGCCAGCTTGCGCTCCTGTTCCCAGTGTCCTTGTGGCGTGTTGCGCTGGAAACCACTGGGCCAAAAAGCACAGTGCCTGTCCTCACTTTTTCATCATTGTGTCAGACACAAGTGTCTCTTACCCTCTGGGTTTCTCATACAGCTTCATGGAGTATATTTACGTGCCCGTGGAGTAACAACTGGGCATAGATTTTGGTTAAAGAAGCAAGGGCAGCACAAACGGATGCAGCGGCTCTTTGTCCTCTCTCTCAAGGCTGAGCTGACATCAAAGCAGTTTTTCTGACACTTAGTCCAAAAAGGCTGAGTTAGTGACAGGAAAGCCTTGTGGAGACAGCAACCCTTGTCCCCGAAATCTGCCCTCTTGGATTTCCAATTTGTGTTTCTACATCGCCCCTACATTGATCCCCACTAGCCACATTCTCCTCAGTGTTCACTTAACCGTAACTAAAGTAGATAAACAAACAAAACAGCTGGCACGATAACGACACCACCACTCCTACGTCAAGTATTTGAAACCTAATCCTGGCGAAGCTATCGGTTTCCGGCATGGGTTCTTGTTTGCCTCGCGTGTATCCATCCACACGCGTGCAATGCCTCTTCACTCAGGTCTGACTACGCACCGCCTGCAGCAGGCGTTGAAGTTCAACTCCGCCGCCGTGCTGCGCAATAACAGTCGTGTTAGTTGATGTTAGGGAGACACTGGGTGAGTCTGTGTGAAACCACAGCAGGGGTCTCTTTAAGTGCGGCTCAGCCACATCAGCACCTTGCTCACACTTCAGAACATCACAAAATCTTCCATTCTCCGCACACCTTCCGGCAGGAGCAAAATGAGTGAATGTTACACGCCACGGGAGAGAGGGGGATTTGCTTTATGCAGAGTGACTTTGAAATTTGTTTTATTTTGAGTCGAGCTGCCTTCTTGCAGGAATTCAACCCTTTTTTTTTTTTTTTTTTTTCTTCTCGCTGCACTCTGTCTGACATCGCCGATATCTCACGCGGCCAGTCAGAGGGATGACTGCTCGCCGGTCCGGAAACGCGAGACTAATGGCGGATGTCCGTGACCGCGCCGCTCGGCGTCGAGGCGCGGACGGGCGGGCTCACCGTAGACGATGACCGTGGCGGTGGTGCTGCGTCGCTTGGCCACGATGTTCTTCGCCACGCAGGTGTAGTTGGCGGTGTCGGAGAGGCGGGCCTGTTTGATGATCAGGTTGTGGTCGATGGTGATGTAGAAGTTTCTGTCGTCGGCGGGATCGATGACCTCCTCGTTCTTCAACCACTCCACCTAAGGGGAAGGGGAGCGCGGAGAGAGAAAAGGCAGACGTTTCAGAGACGACAGAAGAGCGTTTTCAGCAGAAGGCACGAGAGAAGCTATAAGACAGGTTGACCTCATTAAATGCAAGAGAAATCACTGCAAAGTGTTTAAACAGCTATAGTTTTTCTTGTCCCCTGCCCCCCTCCCCACCGAACCTTTCAAACAGCAGTGAGTGCCAGGATTAGAGCACAATTGTTTACGTCTCTGAGGTCCTGCTACAAAAAGTCAATATCTATCACGCTCTTTTTATTCTCCCCCTAGAACAAAGCACTACAGTGGCAGCAGGATTGTCAGACAGCAGAGAAAAGAGAACTCTCCACAATTCCTGACGCTGAGAGGCTCTATGACCTTTCCTTATGAGTTTAATTTCTCTAAATGATACTGATATTGAACTCCTGGCGCTATCACAGAGCAGGGGACCGTTTAGAGCCTTTATTTGGCTCTAAATCACCGAGATCCTTCTTTTTTTTTTCTCTTGAAGAGGTGTTAACGGTTTGGGAACGAATAACATGCGCAGCCCCGCGCCCTGCAGTCACTTTGATTCAGAACTATTTCCCGGCTCTCTGGTTTTCTTCAAAGAAGCTGTCCGGTGATGAGGAGGCCTGCGAAATAACAGACTTCCTGTGTATTGTGATATCCCATGAGGAGCAGGGCCTGATAAGAGATAAGACACTAAGGGCAAAGATAAGCAGTGTTTATGAAAGGGCATTTCTCATGAGAGATAAAGTATGTCAAAAAAAAAAAGATTGAGGCAGAAACCTGATATAAGGCCTGCCAAGACAAAACAGTGTGTGGGTTCGCTGTTGTTGTTAGATTTCTTGAGAAACAACACAGAAACGGCATGTGGTGGCGCACAGATGTAAAACACGGCGACCATTGTTGTCGGACGGTGGGGGGGGGGGTTGTTAGAACTTTCTGAAAAGAGAAGATGGTCTGATTGTGACACTCACTGGGTTACATGCATCACCAGCTTCACTAGTATCTGTGTTAGCTCGCGATGACAGATATCAAAGATGCCATCAGCGTCACACCTGAGCGAGGCTGCCTGCTCTCTTATCCAGTGGGAACACATTGGAGGGGCTGAGAAGAAATACTTCCAGGACTTCGCAATCATTTCCAACACAGCCCTCCTTCAAATGGATGCGTGAAAAAAATTGCTTTGTACAGCCCGTAATACCCCTATCCCTATGAAAAACATATATATGAATACACAAACTAAATGCAAACTTAATATCAGCAGAGCTTTACGGTAAACCATCGTTCATGCGGTGTTTTTTCTCGGCTAATTTGGCGCTTATGAGTGTTTCCCCCCATAAGCATGTGTCGGCTGAATCTATCTCATGGAGCCAGGAAGGATGCGATTCCCTGACAAGCCGTCTACCAGCTGAAATTAAACCTCTCTCTCACACGAGCACAATGCAATAAAAGTGCAGGATAACATGGGTTGCGATCTATGGGAGATGCATTACATGCAGCGCGTCAATCACCCAGAGATTGTTTTTAGACATCGTCTTTGGTCCTCAACACGATGCTACAGCGTTATGAGTCATTCGAAGGAAGCAAAGAAAAGGTTTTTACATTTGCCGCTGATGATTCCTTTTAATTTATCACTAGGCGCAAAATGAAAACAGCGTCATTACAGCAGAAGCCAAAGAGAACTGCACGTACAAAAAACCTAATCTGTGTTGGAAGCAGATGTGTTGGAATTACTGTCGTAGTGCCATTTAGGCAGCAAACGAAGTCACTGGGAAAACTGCACAAAACATCATTTTACAGACAAAGTCAATTCTTAAACTTACCAATATTTCAGTCTCAGGGTTAGAAAATAGAGCAATTGTTTATTTGGCACACCATAAATTTAGAGCAAAGCATGTCCACCCTTGATAGGTTTATAGAAATATTTCAGTATTGTGCTATCGAATTGGCTTCTGTTTTAAATTTTATGGCAACTAATCTGCGTTGACATCTGCTGATGTGGCAGTTAGACATCTGTCATGACTTTGAGGATTGGAGCACCAGAAGAATCCGGTAATAACTCACTAAACTGCAGCTTCAGATGTATTCAGCGAAAATATATGTCACAAGTTTATCTTATTATACACACACACACACACACACACACACACACACACACACACACACACACAAATAAAGTAAATAACTCCTGTGATGTCAAAACTGTAATCATGGCAACGATGCATCAGTGCCACTGCATCATTATAGATTACAAGGAGGGTAGAGTGATTATAGCGGATGCTTCAGTGTATTTATTGAATAAGGTTGTGTTGACTGTGTGTGTTGCAATACCGCCATCAATTTTAATAGTGAACGAAACAAATGAATACGACAAACATGACCGGAGAGAACGACCCCATATGTTGAGAGAACAAAGATTTGACAGTGATCTGATTGCCATTTTGTGCCTCGCTCGGCCATGATGAAAAGCGAGGGAACACAAGTCCGATAAAACAAATAAAGATGATGCAAACAAGAGAAACGATGGGTTTTGTCGACATGATAAATATTTTGTCTTTTAGCGCTCGCATCTGGGCGCGCTGGGCAACGGGGCACCGGGAGGTAAAAGGTCTGCTCTCCGAAATTACAGATTGACAGTTGATACAGAGAGGTGGTTATCCAATTTTGCACCAATCACAGAGGCAGGCTCTCCAAACGTGCTGCATTCAGATGTCAAGAGCACTTTCATATGAGAAGGTAATTAAAAATTGAACAAAAGAGCTTTTCAACGCAGATGGAGGGGTGGGAGGGAGACGGAGTGACGAGGGATTGAAAGTGGTAGAAACTCATGTCAGGAGTGGGAACGTGTGTCTCTGTGTGTGTGTGTTTGTGTGTGTGTGTGAGAGAGAGAGAGAGGGAGAGAGCAAAAAAAAAAAGTGAGCAACAGTTCACCCATCATTTCTTCTGTACAGACTATAATTGGGACTCATTAATAAAAGCCGAGATGAAAAGGTGAGCCAGTCTCTACGCCGCACTTGTGAAAAGATTTCAAATGATTAAAATTCTGCAGAAGATTACATCGCATATAGCACTTGTCCAACTTTCTCCCGTGCCAACAGGCTCGAACATGCGCACGGAGACGCGCAAACTCCCGCGCGGGCACGCACACACACGCAAACACGCGCTCGCAGCTCGTTAGCGTCTGATTGGCAGCGAAACATCCGGAGAGGTAATTGGCACATTTCTTGTCATTAACGAAGGGAAATTGCCACATGTCAGCTGTCATAAAGAGAGGGAGTCTTCCTGTCTGGTCAGAGGCAGCCAAGTGACAGAGAGACAGAGAGAAAGAGAGAGACCTGCACCTAGAGAGGAAGGGGAAGGAGACAGACAGGTGGGTGCAAGACCGAGAGGAGGAGATAGATGAGGGAGAAAGAGAGCAGGTGCGCTTGCAGGAGGACAGTCGCCAGCGTGCCAAAATATACATGATACATCATCGCAGAGACAAGGACGGACAAGACAGAATGAAGACAGGGGGACGGGGGAAGAAAGGTTACAAAGGGCCGACTGTGTCTTGGAGGGGTGAGGACTTTGAATGAGTGGGACTGCGGAGGGAAAGACTAGGAGGTAAACAAAGAAGAAAGGGAGCTGACTGAGAGGAGACAGCTTTTTCATCTTTCCAGCTCGGGAAAAACTCTCACACACACAGACCGGGATATATCGGGGCGGTGGAGAGAAAAATAATAAAGACAGGTTAGAAAAAGGGGAGACGTCAAGGGGGGTGCTGCTCGTGGTGGGCGAGCGTTCATGGTGATGAATCAGTGACATGCATACGTAGATACGGCATAACGTAGCAGGTGTGCATACAGTAAGAGCATACAAACACATTAGACACACGTGTCCCGATTGATTCGAATGGTCACGGATCAAAGGGGCGAGAATAAGAACTGTCAACGTCTGATTTTTTTTTTTTTTTTGCTGCAGTGACTCCTGTGTGGCAGCGCCTTTCACACAGGCTGAAATTGGTTCCTATTTTAGAAACTGGAACCTCTGACGTTTGCGTTGCTAGACCAAATATGAAATAACCGTTCGACAGGGCTTTTTTTTTTGGACATTTGAAAGGCCTCTCCAAAGTGACCAAGTAATGCAGCTTTCGTTTCAGGCATTGTGCTCTGCTCAGTTCTTAATGGATTTAATGCATTTTCAGCTGAACCTCATTACAGTTATGAAATCAGCGAATATCACATGACAAAGCTGTACCAATTAAACTAGACCATAAAATAAGCTGTATGTAAATATGGGAATCCATCATTATGACAGAAAAGATACACTTATTACCATTTACCATTAAAAAGGTCTCATTCAATAGCATCATTATGTGATGTAATTCATGTTTAAACAGAGCATTCGATAACAAGGGATCAAACATGTTAACCAAAAAGAAGTGTGATTTGATGAAATGGGAAGTGGGATTGTTCAAAAAACTGTGATTACTGTATTGTTTGGACTTTATATCCAGTAGTACCGCATGCAATCTCCACTGAAGATGCAATGTTTTCCAAAGGTGTCTATTCTGTGGCTGCAATAACAGATTTTTTTCCTTTTCTTTTCCTTTTTTCATTTACAATTTATGGGCAGCAAAAAAAAGAGTGCTTCACACAAGACTGATATATTGGTTTGCAGATTGGTGTTTGCTGCGTTCAAGTTGTGTTGGTGTCACACCTGAGTTATGTAAGATGAATATTCACCCTCCCGTTAGATCTGTTTTTGGTCCTCTCACCAACTCCACAGAAAAACAAGTCACTCTTTGGCTTCTAAATGCTCCATTATGTTTGTCTGGGTGCCATTTGCTGCTGGGTGGCATACAGTGTTTTTTTAGTTTTTTGTTTTTTAATACTATTTTGTTGAACAGCTACATCCTATGGCTGCAAGCGATGGCTGTGAGGGTGGCAAAAGTTAACGTGAAAGTTAAGAAAACAATTACTAGCTGTAATTATATACTATCCTGGCATGTTTCTACAGTATATGCCTCACATCACACCTTGAACTGTAAACATATCTGTGCGGCTGAGTTGAGATAAACATGTTAAGCCTTCAGGTCTTTGAAGGCACCAGTTGTGGTGGTATATCCAGGAATCCTCCCACTGTCACTTTGTCTCCCACAAGCAAACAAAAACTGAGTGCAGACCTGGCTGTAGCAGCGACGTAGGAGTAACCAGTGAGTGGGATGTTTCTGTGCTCTGCCAGGGTGTGCCAGCCCAACATTAATTAGCCCAATATACAGAACACACTGTATACAATCCACTCACTTGTTAAGAACCAGTGCAAGGCAAAACCATTCATTACTCATTGCTGTTGTGTCAGAAATAGAACGTACAGCAGAGTGTGGGGGTGGAAAGGGGTGTGAAGAGGAAGAACGGGTGGGGGAAAAAAAAAATGTTCCACAGAAATGTGCAAGACTCCTCTACAGAGAAGTCATTATGAGCTCTCCTGCTTCTCCGCATGAAGCCTAACTATCTATCCAGTGTAATTTATTCATTTCCCTTTTTTCTCAGCATATATCCGCCGCAGCCTTGAATGACACACCTGGAGAACGAGCCACAAAAGGTTACAAACTGATTATTCAATCATTCACTATGAGACAACAAGCCATATGCTCTGCATCTGCCTACATGACAAGTATGGAAATGTGAGGTGTATAAATATTAACGAGCTGAATTGCACAAAGGTGTGATATCTTGAGATGTGATGTGAAAAATGTTTGCACGTTTGTGTGTGTATGTCTGTATTACTTGGTTGTATCTATATCTGTGCGTCTTTATGTGTGTGGGTGTGTGCAGAGGACCCTCGTATGGGGCGAGGTGAGCTAACGGAGGGGAAGTCGGAGTGGTTACTCCTGCAGGTGTCCATACAGTAGACGGATCACTGAGGCTCGAGTCGGGAGAAATGACCTCCTCCGGCTCAGTCCCGCCTAAAGCCCTCCACAGCCCTCTGAAGGAGAGGCCATTTCTTAAAACTAGCTCCGAGCATAGGCCCGACTCTTCGCCGCTACAACACAACTCTGTTTTCTTCTGCGCGGCTCGTGTGCCGCTTAAAATCTGATTCCTACGTTCACTCACCGCCCACAGTCCCACTGACATAAAGGTGGGGGAGTAAATATTTTCTTCATTCTCTTTATGTCATGGAGGTCTTAAAAAAACACTACTTGTTTAAAATTTGGCACACAAGTCATCCGTGGTCCAAGAAACTGTTGATTATATTTGAATGGTGATGATGTGAAGATGGGATTTCTGCTATTTTCCTGTACATTTTCTGGCCAAAATTTCCTAATGCATTCATGCGTGGGTGGACAAATACAAGTTGGCTGCTGAGAGACATGGCACACACGCGGTATTTTATGTGAAATATTAAATGATAAACTAGTATAAACCATTACTAAGGCTGCAGCTTTGCAAGCAGAAAGAACTGTGTGATGCACTCTATGCATGCAGTCCTTGGTCTCCCCGAGTCTCCTCTGGCCTTTCAGAAAAAAGCTTAGTTGATAACTCCACCGGGGGAGTGGGTTTTTGTGCACTGATAGAGGTCAGAGCTCTCTCTGTATACAGTACAACCTTCAGGAGCAAGGATAAAAATGCTGGAATCGATTCACAGGTTCAGTGCAAACAGCTCAACAATCATTTTAAAGCGATAAAGCAACACTTTATACCAAAATGAGAACTCCCTCGTTCAAGACTTTTTCCGACGTTAAATGGAAATACCACCTGGCACCCAACAATTTAACTTACATACAGTTGCAAGCTGCATAGGGGAATTTGATTTCTTTAAGTAATCTTATGCCCTCATAAGATTAAGCTCAACAAAGAAGCTGAGTTTACCTCAGTGCGACGGGTAAGCCAGTGAATAGAAAGGGGATACGCAAGTTGGTCTTGTATCCTACATACAACACGTAGTCCTTTCTTGGTTTTCCGTCCTCCTATAGCCCCAAGCGGTCCCCCTTGTCTCTGTCCTACAATGAACAATATTTTCTTTCCCTCTCACAGGTGGTCTGGTGGAATATATCCTCC
>JAOXYL010000042.1:15188969-15201963 GCA_028564955.1 Terapon puta | reverse complement strand
GCGGTGCAAAGTTTTACATGTAAATGTTAGTTAAGCCCTGACCCACCGGGGGTAACAGTAGAAAGGGCAGTGACTTACAGAGGACAGCGGTGCTCACAAATGTCGGGCTATTAAAGTAAATGACCGCCTTTGCACGGTAAAAACTGCAGTGATTGACAGGTGAGTGCCGGAAGGGCAGTCTTTGGTTGGTTGCCACTGGGATTTGGTCTGGCCTCTCGACACCTTCTCTCCCGTGGGTAACCTCAGTGAAAATACACTTCCTGTTTGAATGGGCACTGAAGTGTTGTTACTCTTGACATTCCTGGCCTCTCTCACATCGACGCCGTGCACAATTTTGACGGAGAGGAAGCACTCAGATGTTTCTTGACAAGGTGACCCGACGAGCCGCCATTCACTTCGCCCATTAAGTGGAACTCGGTCTAAAATCAACACTATTAACTGACATTTACATGGTTTGATGTGTGGAAAAGGCGGATGCCGGCTCTCCGCGAAGCGCCACGGTCAAGATATTAGAGCCAGATTGGATTTTATAACACAACGCTCAATGCTGGGAGTGATTATTGGTACATTTAGTCAATAACAAAAAGCGAGGAAACATAATTTGGACTAAATAACAAAATCTACTGTCCATATGGATTCACAGAGGCACACTCTTGAACGTGGCTGTGGCTCCTGTCCCAGCTGTCCAAATTCATCTGACTTAGTTTTCTCACTTCTCTGGATGAGGGAGTGTGAAATAAAGATCCCTGTGTTTCCTGGCTCCCCTTGCAGTAAAGCCAATGGACTTAATCACGGCAGCGGGGCCCCCTTCCCCGCAGAGCATCAATGACTCGTTACCCATGATAACACGGCAGGACCCCGGCTGACTGAGGAGATGCCTGAATTAAAACCCCGCTTCCATGGAAACAGGCTCAGCAGCTCACGGCGCTGCATCACCTCTGAACTCTCGTCTTTCTTTCACGGCTGTGACAAGTGCTCTGAAGTGGAGATGGAGACGGAGGGCATGGCGGGAGGAAAGAAAAAAAGAACAATAAAGCGACATTCTTTCACAAAGGAGATTTAAGTCCATTTTATGAGCCTGCCACATATCCTTCTGTATGAAAAGAGGCCACTGTTACATCTGCGCAGCCACTTTAGATGTTGATGAAAGAGCTTCATGGAGGTATTCAAAGAGGAGGATCTGACGGAAAGTCCTCCGTTCCCATCTTTACCTTTATTACTATTATATTTTTGTAGGCAGCGCTCAGCAAGTGACACAGAAAACAAGCCTTTACTGCCAAATCATTCTCCCTCTACATCCTTCCTAGAATAGCCTCAACAGTTACATTTTCCTTCTGCTCTTGATTAAGTGTCTATCAAATATTCATGGCTGTGGAAACGTGTAACAATGACTTTTAGGGAGCCTGGTGAGTGTCTAATGTATTCAGACCATACCAAAAAAAGTGCAGATGACTGAATCCTTGTGCTATTTCAGAAACCTCACTCGCAGTATTTCAGTCCTCTAAGGCCAAAGTTCCATTGGTAATGGTCGCAAAGAGAGCCAAAATAAATGCCTGCTGCTTGTTTTCTTTGAGGTTGTGTGTTTTCGAGTGTGTGTGTGTGTGTCTGTGCATGCATCTGTGCTTATTCCACAGCTCAGGGGGCTATCTGTGCACCAGAAAATCAATGTATCAAAGTGTGAATAACCTGTCAAAAATAAGAGCTAGGACACCTCTGATTCAACTCCAAATATGAAAACTTCTGCGGTGTCTGAAGGGAACTGTTTCATATGTTCTGTTATGAAAAGTTTCTGCATCATCACAGGAGAAATCCCGATTATTCAGCATAATGTTAGGTTCTTCAGGGCAGCGGGCCCCCACAGAAATACCAACAAAGACTCAAAACCACTTAAAGAGATTCGCAGAACGTCATTACTGTGGTAAACCATTTGGAAGACCTATAATGTAAATCATGTGAAAAACGGGGGGAAGACAAAGAGGGAACACAAGACTGACACTGGATAACATCAAATGGCGCGGCTCCACTTTGTAATCTGAGAACGAAGAAACTAATTGTGATTGACTTACTTTGATACTTCAGAACACGGGCTTCGTCTCTGGCTCTGAGACTGTGTGTGTATGCGTGTGTGTCTGGGGGTGAGTTACTTTGGAAACCCATCATCTAAAAACACCTGCAAGCATTTCGCATCATAGCGGATATCAACAAAATACCTTCTTAAAACTGAAGCATAAACACTAACAACCTCAAAGTACCACAAAGTGCCGGTGGTTGCAACAATTAAGCAATTATGAGGTTAGCCGAGAAGATACTCCAACAGCAAAATGTCATTTTAGTCTCATCACGAATGACAATAGAGGATGGTTACAGCTCCCTTCGCTTTGTAATGTGTGCAGGCTTGAGCAGTTGTGATGAGCCCAAATGAATCCCCATAAAACTCTTTTCTTCGAGTGTGAAAAGAGGAAGCACAAAATCCTTCTTCCAGTTCATCAGTGGTGAATATTTTCCTGCCAGCTGGTCAGCCACAATCACGCTGTTCTCCTCTATAGAGCAGATGAATGGACTTTCAGCACTCAGTTGAGATGCTGGCAGCGTGCGCGCAGATGCGTTCGCGTCTTTGACGGTGCTCCGACACGCATGTGGAAACGCGCGGACGTGACCGTAAAGTACACGCAAAGTCCGAGACAGCGTGTGTGTCCTGCCTGTCTCGGACATGAAGGAAGAGCTTTTGGAGCGCTGCCACACAGCCCAGCATCCATCACACAGTCCACATGATTTAACAAAAGTGCTTTAAGAGTTTGGGTTTTATGGCTCAGCCACAGCCTGCCATCCTGCCAGCCTCTCCCTCGCTCGGCAAAGGCCTGCATAGGAACCACACAGCGAACTGACAGCCCACTGGAGGCCTGACAACAACCCACTGGATCCAACCCCGACAAACCTCAACAGCTCCTCTCCCTCTGCCATCAGCCTCTCTCATCCTCTCTCTCTTTCTCTCTATTTTTTTTTGTCTTAGAGTGGGTGAAATATGACAGATCTTTCCTTCACAACGGCTGCTACACATTTCTGCAGATTCATACAGTATGTAACCACAGACTTAGCCCATCTGCTTTTTCCGAGGCTTTTTTCTCTGGCGGGCTTGTGTGAGAAAAGGCCTGACAAACACAGATGAAAAAGCAGCATTCAGTTCTGTCCTTTTTCCCACTGAGGCAGCTGTGTTTGAGTTCAGGAAAAAAAAAACGGAGGAAAAACAACTTGTGGAATGGAACTGTTGTCTTTTTTTTTTTTTTTTTGTAGCCGTGAGGTAAGTGTGAGTAATTAAAGGAGCTGAAAAAGTGCCTTTGTATATTCAACTAAAATTCAACTCGATCACAGAAGGATAAGCAAACAGAGAAAACAATCACTGCTCTTAGTTGGAATACAGAAAATGACGCATGCAGGGAGAACTGTAAACAACAATTCGCGCTTTTTCCTCTAGAGGAGGTGAATTACAACAAATGCCACACATCATTTCCTGGATGCTGACTTAATACCGTAAAACCTTTCCTTGTAGAATTTAACTGAACATGATTTTTCCTCTCGTTTGTTCAACAGAAAGGCCGGTCCAGTGGTGGGATATTAACACAGCTGTACACAGATGCATACCTTTACCCGGACTGGAAGCATGGATGATGGGAAGTCTCATATTTACCATTCATTGCACATCTGGGCTGGCACAGCAACTCAATATATCAGAGAGCAAAGATGTGTCATGATTGGACCCCGGAGTCTATAATCGCTGCACGGAGCCAATCCAGGACTGACAGGAGAGACCTCAGACAGGCGGGAAAATCACCACCACTATACGGCCGTTACAGCAACACCATCAGACTGAAGCGGGATTGTATAAGGCGAGTCTGCGAAGTGCCTGTCCCAAACTTTCGTCCATTTAGCCTGTCAGCACTTTCGGCGGGGATAAATGCTGTGCAGTTCCACTCACTTAACTCGGCTTTTCCAGGTCAATCACAAGCCTTTACAGAGTTCAGTTCCTACACCCCCAACTAAAAAAAAAAAAAAACACCAATGCCCACCCCCCCACACCCATCAAACCACCCTTTCATCCTCTATTTATGTTCCTGCAATCTCAACTGAGCCTTTTCAAATTCAGCTCTAACAGTGTTCTACTGTAGGGCGGGGAGGAAGTAGAGCAGGGAGGAGATATTAGCTGAGCTAAGGTAACACAGGGACACAAACTGGTTTTATTCTTTTTCCCCTCAGCAGATAATTGCAATTTTCTCTCCTTGGACCAAATTGCAGTGACTGGCTGATGTTCAGGAAATACCCAAACAGCTTAAATAGCCCGGGCAGTGGTGGAAAAATGTCCTTATCTGGGCGCTGGACTGTGTCAGATTTATTCAGTGTTATTTCATTGCAACCAAAAATGAGTTCAAAACTGAGGCGGATTCGGCAATCAACACAGTTTTCACCTTTTTATGTGGCGTTAAAGAAGAGAACCAGTGACTGGCATTACCACAAAATATAACACAGCCTTGCAGACACATAAACTACACATACAATTACGTAGGAGGTAAGACATTTTAGCTATATATCATATACTTTTGTATAAAAAAAAATTTTAACTAAAAATGGTGGCAATATTTCAGAAAAAAACAACCTCAAAAAGTCAGTGAAGCTTTTCACATAAACCTCTTTTCAGAGCAGACAGTTTATTGGATTTGAGGCGCGAACTTTTGGCTGGGCTTAGTCTGGATAATCACAAGGGCCTGCATTTCTTTGGGAAACCTGTGGAAGTGCATATTTTGAACCTATCTTTTCAAACAAATAATCTAATTATCCTAACGGCTTAAGTGTGGCGGCTCAGCGAAATGACCTTACCTCAGCTGCCGGGATGCCTTCGGGCGGCCGACACTGCAGCAGCACTTCCTGTTCGAGTGACACTTCCTTCCCAAGAGGTTCCTGGTCAAATGTCTTCCTCAGGTCTACAAAAAACAGACATGAGTCACAATAATAATATTAAATGCTGGGTCAAAAGTTAGAGTAACTCATTCATAATAATTGCCTCTGTGCAAAAGTGACAGTCTGTCTTTAAGTGTCAGAAACAGTAACTGTGAGCTTTTATTTCATCTCACCTTCAGCACATAGATAAACGTGAAGTAGATGAAAAACCAATATTTTTGTAGTGTGAGAGTCCTGATAGAGTGGTGCAGGGCAGGGACAGTGGAGCTGACAAGGCAGGATTACTGAAGGTGTCATGCTACACTGGAACCCAAAGCCCATTAGACATATATCATCACCTGCTGCACGGACAGACAGCAGCGGCCATCATCCACAACAACAGAGACGAGGAGAGGAATGAATGGATGGTTAGGAGCATGACTTCACTGATACTATTTCCACAGCTTTTGCGATGCTCTTGGCAAAGACACTCTTTTGCCTTTTTTTTTTTTTTTACAGACACGTTTAATCTAAAGCAGAAACCACATCCACCACAGCATGCTCTGTAATAAGTTTTTCCTACACAGCAGTTCTACATATATTTGAATCTATTTCTCAAATGTAAATGTTTTCAGAAGGGAAGAGAGACACGCGCACAAACGCAAACTCTCTTCCACAGCCTCTAATCTGCGAGAGACGGACTGAACTCTGAAACTAAGCCTCCACTGAGCAAAGCCAGTCCAACTTAAAAAGGGTAGAATGAATGGAGATGGGGGGGGGAAAAAACGTGTGGAAAGTTATAACAGTGCTGTAAAATCAACAACAGCTCGAAGAAAATTGCAAATGCAAAACAAACAATGCAAGAAGCAAAGTCTGCATCTAGTTACAATCTCTACAAATTTCTGAATGCAGTGCATTTCACTAATAGGTTTCTTTTGCTACCAACACATAATAATGTCCATGGAAAAATATAGAGAAATGACCCTGGTTCAAGTAGTTCAATCAGAGGAAAGGATATAATCATAATCTTCTTCAAAGAATGCTGTTAATATATAGACTGCTATTGACATTGTGTGCTGGAATATATCATATATACATACAAAACAGCGTATTGGCTCTGAATTCAAGATTAGATGTGCGTATGCTGTAGACGTAAAGCATCGGCAGATGAAACGCACTGTATGGCTTCAGAAGTTGAAGCAGACTGCAGATAATAAGGCTAATGCTCGTGGGTACAATGGTTGTTGTGTAATAGGCTGCAGTACCCACATCAATCATAGTAAATAACTGTTCTTCAGTGTATGGGGAGATTGAAGTACGTGTACCTATGTATACACACACACACACACATATATATAAATACATACATTCATACATATATATACACACACACATACATATACAAATGGGCATAAGCACCTGAAATGAAAAGAAAAAACATCCCTAAAGCCTGATTGAGATGGAGGTTTCAATTTACCATTTCAGCCACTTGCTTTCTTTTTGTTCAATAGCTATTACATGAGGAGACATTATACCTAAACGGAGACATTTCACTGCTCAGCTAACTGTTCCACATCGCCTCCGGGAGAAACTAGATCATGTTCTTATTACAAAATACATGATCAGGATACACCCGGTAGCCCTAAAGAATACCTATAGTCATTTTGAGGTTCATTCTTTATTTGGAAAAATGAACCTTAAAATAACAAATTCACTCAGAGCCGTTGTCCCAGTTCAACCTGAGAGTATGCGTGTCTTCAGGGGGATATGCCATAACTCCGCAAATTTCAGTGCATTACAAAAGCTGAAAGGCTGAGCGTTGAATTGAAAGCAATTTCTGCAGAAGTCTGGTATGAAATTAAAAGAAAGAATGACTGGAGGGGCACATTCTGGGACATCGCTTGGTGGAATTTGATCCAAGGACAAACAGTTTTCTTGACACGGAAAAGGGGAGGAAGGAAAAGGGAAGGAAAGGAGGTTGCAGAGCAGCGTCTCTAAAGGCTACCGTCGTTTGAAGTTGCAATCATCCCACTGTTGCTCTAACGCCAGAACTACAACGTGGAGATGGAGCCGAGTTCAAATTACCTCCAAGAGATAAAAGACAGCGCAGTCACAGTATGACAGGTGAGGAGGAGTATCAGACGCACCTTCTCACACACTGTCACACTTTATGACATACTGTCCTATATATATACACACTACTGTAAAAGTTAACACAATTAAATTTGATTTCTCCATATAAAACTACTGGAGACTATGCAAGCCTTAATTGGGGTCTGGCCTGGCTGCTCAGCGTGCAGTATTTGTGCCATTTGGTTTGGTTTTAGAGTGTACCATAATGCCTTACTGACGTTAATGTCCACGGTAAGGACCATAGCAGGGTCTGGTTTGGACAAAAGCAAAGTGTGTTTATCATGAAAAGTAAGTAGTAAAAACCAGAGGTAATAAAAATGCCACATAACCTTCTAAATGGGACCAGAAATGTGCACATATATGCAGAGAGGCTCAAAATTCGAACATTTAAACAGTTACATTTCTGTTTCCGTTCCCAGAAAACCCACACTGTCTTTCTTCATTAATGCGGTGCTAAACCAGAGTCTGTTACTGCAGCAACTACCACCGAGTGGATGCACTGTGGTACAGAACATAAAAATCACAGAAGAGCTTGAATTGCACTGTTAGTATTAATGGCATAGGCCAGTGTTTGTGAGTTCATCTAAAATATTCATGCTTTTATTACTCATACTCCTTGTAGCAGATCAACTGCAGCTTGTTAAACTAAAATTAAACACCCAGCGCTTGCATTATTTTTTTTTCATCATGACTTGCAAACCTTTGGCATTACCCCCGATGAAACGCAGTAAGTAGCATGCGAGTGATTATTTTGCACTGTATATTTTATTGGATGTGGGCTGAAATTATGCTTCCCCCTCACAGAGTCTCTCCTTTCCTCACTTCTTGTAACCCACGAACGGCACCGTGGGACGCGGCACGAGGGTGTGGGAGCAGCTGAGTCGACATTCCTGTGGGAGTCGCACCATCCCCTCCTCGGCAGACAAACACTTCCAGCCTGGCTCGCCCTCAGAAGGGTACACATATGACAACCATTACCTTAAGTGGATGTGTTTGGCTACGCGTCATGCTAAATTACGCCAGACTGACACTTCAGAAAGTGCAGTGTTAGTAAATCATCCGGCACTAGTGCAAACGTCGATTAGGAACGAAGAGGAAAACTTAACATGGTTGAGTTTTAATCATTACTAAAGTCAGTAGTAATAAAGTTGAGGTTTTACTTATTATGTTGTAGTCTCAAAATTACAAGGCCACAAACAAGAAAAATCCATTTCCAGTTTTCTCAGTAAACATTACCCGCCGACAAATCTTTGAAAAGGCATTTTAGTTGATTTGATTCATTTATTCAATTCACTTCTGTGCATACTTTTATTGCCTTCCTTTGGCAAAAACATCCCTGCTCCTCAATCAACACTGTTTTGTGGAGGTCACATGAAGAAAAGGCAATCACGGGGGATTTTTTTTTCCCTTTCTCTCTTCCTCCGACGGGTACACGGAAACTCACTGACAATACTTTTTGCCTTTTTGCAAGTCTGAAAGCCAGTTCTTCAACACAACAACCTCTTAACTCAGCCAGTGCTGGCTCTGACTCACCGCCTGATTAAACTGTATATGTTTAGATGATGGGAGAGGAGAGGAAAACAAGCCCAGTTTCCATTAGCCTAACGGGATAGAGTCTGGCTCTGACAAGAAGCCTGCCTGGAGAGAGCGCCCAGTGGAGGAGCTAATCCATTCAGCAAAAGCTAATGGGAGGGGAAGAGGGGTCCATTGTGATTTGAGGGATAGGTTAGTGCTGGAAGGCTGCTCATCATGGGTGATTATAGGAGGTGGAGCAGCGGGAGTAGGCTCGGTGGGAGACTGAGAGGCATGAATCTGATTCACCAGGCTAGTATAACAGAGGCGGTAATGAGCAGAGTCTACTGCTGTTTGGAAATGAGGGAACGCACTGAATTCAAAGGGACTGTACAGAAAACAGTCGGGCAAAAATGCCGGAGAGACGGCAATACGGAGATGCAGAGAACGCAAACGAGAACTAAGCGCGATTGCAATTGAGGGGGACAGATATATGATTGCTAAGTGTCTCTAAACAGAGTAGATCTGGTGAAACACATGGCCATCGACTCCAAACTGTGCAAAACTCTCTGCTGTACCTCACTGTGAAGATGAAGTCTCCCACATTGCCAGCCAAAAATTAAGCTCAAGTGATATCCCTATCCAGCAGTGGTATAACAATATATTTCACAACACACCCTGCAAGTGGGTGTTTTATTTATTTATTTTTTGTGTCTGTTTGCCACGAGTCAAAACAGAAACAGCAAAGCTGGGCGGGACGTGTCAGTCACAAGCGCCTTGAAATGACTTTGACGGGAGTTGAAAGTGCGATGATCTAGCTGGCGCGATGAAAAGAAGCCGCTTCAGGTGGAGTTTTGACAACGGCGTGTAAGCAGTTGGATTATGTAATACGCGTCGTGTTGCCGAAGCGCCGCCTTGATGTCGCAGCGACGCTCGTGCAACTCTCGCCTTCCTCGCCGCGGCTTTCTCTGGGGTTTCATTACCTTTTTTTTTTTCCCTTTCGGATTTTGATTGGCAGATCCTTTTGGGAAGAGTTAAAAATCGAGCGCAAACTTTAGAGGCAGCAAAATGTTTCTCATTACTTGGAAACAATTGTGTTGTGCTTTTCAGTAGGAGGACAAACACACGGGCGGAGAACAAATGAGGACCACCTACAGGAAGAAGAGGGAACACTAGCGTAAACATGTGCCGCCGCCCCTCAAGTGTGTATACATTGCTGCGGCTCTTCCCTTCCTCTGCACTGTTTCTCCAGGTTTTTTTTACTGTAGACAAGGAAACTGATTCAAATTCTGCAAGCTTTTTACCAACTCAAGTTCAAAGGGACACTTGAGTCCCATGTTAGTAAAAACCCATTTTTTTCCCCCCACCGCTTCTATCTCCCGAATCTATAAATCTGTCATGATACACAAGTCGCTCGGTGAGACGCGCTTCCTTGGCAGCCGAGAGATTTTGTTTGGAGAGGAATACAAAGATGAGGGGGAGAGATAAAGACTGAGTAATGGGATGGGGAGCGAGCACTCACAGGCGATGCGAACGTGGGCTTTGCGGCTCTTGGTGGTCCCCGCGGAGCTCCAGGCCACACACTGACACCAGAAGTCCTCCGGCCCAAACAGCTCCTCCACCTGCTGCCGGGTGATCTCTATGCTGGCCTCTCTCACCACCAGGCCTGTGAGGGAAGGCAGGAAGGAGCGAAATGGAGGGCGAAAGGGGAAGATGAGATGTGGGAAAAGGAGGGGGGCGGGGGGGGGGAGAAAAAAAGGGGGAGCAGAATGAGAAAGTATTAGCACATAACAACGGCGTGGAAAGCAACACTGAGGAACATGAATCAGCTGATATCATACACGCCAACCTCACACAATCCAGGCGCACCATTTTCTCACCTGGGAGAGGTTACTGTCAGAAGTACACCCCATCGAGCCAATCAGTACAATTTACATCAGTCACATCACATTTTTTGACACTGGGTATTTGTGATTGTGTGGTTCGCGTATGTGTGTGTGTGTGTCAGACTGGCACCGATTCCAGAGCCAAAGCGTTGAGCTGTTTGGGTCTGGGCCCTGTGGGGGAGGATTCTCGCCGTCATGGCTAACACAATCCTGTTTGCTAACTCCTCTGATTACTGCTCATCTGGGTACCGGGACCCAAACAAACAAATCATCCCCAAAACAAATGCCTCTACCCACAGCTGCCCCTCTAGAGCAGATTACGCCGCTGTGGCAGTGTGTGTGTGTATGTGTGTGTGTGCACGTCTCTGTAAGTGTATGTTTGAAAGAACTGAGTGCATGCATATATGTATGGATTATGTGGTGCAAGAGCGTCCATTGAAGATGTGCTTCCCGTGCAGTATCATGCCTTATTCAGGCTCAATCCATCATCCTGTTTTGATTGAATGGAGTATTTTCCGAGCACAATGCCGGTATCGCGAAGTCCTCGTAAAAATGGGAAATTCACTACGGTGAGACAGATTGTGTTTTGAGACCACGAGAACCCAACATGAGCAGGGTTGGGAACTCTGCATAATTATTCCATGTGTTAAGACGGTACCAAAAGTTCCAGGTGGATGCCGCTGAAAGCCTGAATTTCAATGCTGCATTCATTATGGAAACAAAGGGCAGTTCTGCGGATTCTTCAGAAGAACAGTCACGCTGTGGATATCCCACGCCACCTCATCGCTGAAGTTCTGCTCTATTAGGTTCAAATATGGGGGGTGGACAAGCGATCCACTGTAAAAATGTTAAGCTGATGTCATTTTCCTGGAACTGTCATGCTCATGTACCTGGTCGGTTATAATGTGAAAGTGGGCTGTGACATTCAGATTATGCCCAGCTGCTACAAAAGGGTCTAAGGAACACTCGGCCTGCCTTGGAAATACTCCCTGTGCCATTACGCCACTTTCGCCAGCCTGTACCATTACCACCAGGAATGATGCATCCACAGATTTATCTTGTTTGTGTACCGAGTTCAGATCCTGTCTTCGGCATTACAAACCACTATTTGTCAGAGCCGGCAGCCCCCCCCCCCACCGCTCTTTAGTTACCCGGTTTTGGCGATGGCTTTCTCTGTAGCTGTTTTTCATTGTTAGCTGACAGAATGACAGAAACTGGGAGTCTTCTGTTGCTGTTGTAGTACATCCAATTCAAAGTTTAATGAGTTGTGCACACCGTTCTTGAGCGCTTATGTGCATAGCCTGACCAAATGCTGCAATTTTGACATTTCTTCCTAAAAGACTGCTTCTATCCAGATGTGTCAAAAAGCTTCCAGTCACTGTCATGTGGCTCACTAGTGTTAACAGTGTGTCTAGAGGAAAGGGAAAGTTTACATCTTATTATAGTTAGAGATATTACACAGTTTTTTTGCACACATTCTAATGGCTAAAGTTTATAAAAATGTTTTTAGATGTAGTTTTCTCCAGCATCCCCAGCTCTCTTTCCTTCCTGCACATCACTGCCTGCTAATTCAGACAGCATGGTGAGGCCAGTGTCTCTTGACGAGACACAAATTAAAAGGGCTGCACAGAATGCATGCCAATTCAAACAGGGGACAGTTGAGGAATTAATGATGTGGCTGTGTTGTCAAAAGGCCAAAAGTACTAAGTAGTACTGAACTGGAGCTTGGCCAAAGGGATGTATAATGTTTTAGTTTATGAGCTAACTTACTTTCTTTAGCAAACATGTTGTCAAAAGTTGACTTAGTTAAACATTTTGATAACATAAGTCGTAAACGTCCGTCTGCACAGGAGGCATAATTCTCTTTTGTTTCAGGGTAGAAACACTGAATATCTTTTTAACTGAGCCTACCAAAGAGACACCGTGTGTTGCTGATGTGACATCATTCATCATGCACTGCCCTGAAATCGTGACACATATCACTGACTCATTGGTGCCCCGACGTTCATTCAATCAGCCACCTAATCTTCACCTGAAATCTAATTCATTACATAGTGGTTCACTACCGGCGGAACTCGAGATAAATTGGACCAGTTTGAGACACACTATGAGTCTTTTCCAGATATTGAAATATGGAAGAAAATATCTACGTAGATTGAATTGCATGCATTCAGCTTTCTTTGTCATGTATATCATTGTGACAAAGACATTGTGGAGGGAAGACTCTGTATCACAAAGCTTTTAAATGATTATAACTGTTGTTGTAAATATTTAAATAGAACAATAAGTGATAAAACCATTTTTTGTCCATGTGAGACTGATACTTCAGTCAGTATATTATAACCATAATCTTCATAGTCCAACTGGAGACTGGAATTTCTATAAAGGCTCAGGGCCTATTCGAAAGTAGTTTTACACAATAGGTGCCCAAATTTCTGGTTGAATGAAAAATGCAATGAGACTGGATGGTTAAAAAATGAACATGCCATTTTACTTCAGGTTCAGTGCATTCACACAGCCTCCTTGTTCTGGCA
>JAOXYL010000042.1:15159499-15173318 GCA_028564955.1 Terapon puta | reverse complement strand
TGTGTGTGTGTGTGTGTGTGTGTGTGTGTGTGTGTGTACATGTGTCTGTGTGTGATGGGTGAATTAATGTGACAAGGCAGATGTAATGCAGAATCATAAATCTTAGCCCCGGGATCAGTAGAGGGAGAGCAGGAGGTGATATATTAAAGGGCACGCACACACACATACATAGACACACACATATACCACCGTTATGATGCTGATAATAAAAACAAGACCCCAGTCGCAATAGCCAGCTAATAGACATGACTCTATATCTGGCCCTGAGGGTTATGACATGCGCACACACACACACAACACACATACACACACGTGAACGCAGCACGGCCGACTCATAAATGTGCACAAAACACAAACTCTATCCCCTTTTCCAGCAATTTATTATGCCGCTTTAAGCCCAACAGCTTAAGTGTTAGATATGGCTGTAATGCTGTTAAAATCTTAATACTGTTACACAAGCTTGCTGTTGTACAACATGCTAATTCTTTACTTACTGTGCAGAGTGCATTGGACGTGGGCTCTGGAAAGAAAACATGACGTTGAGAGCACTGTTGCAATTGTTGCACAATAGCCAAAAAAAACACAGATGACAATGGCCAGTGTTGTGCTGTAACTTCTAGCGATCCTCCTCATCGCAAGCACCCTGACCAGATGATCGGCAGTCAGATTTTCCTCAACAGACTGCTCAGCAAACTCTGACAGCTGTCCCTATCGAATCAGATGGTCTTTGACTCTAAATGCCCCACTAATTCATTGTTTGGGGTTTTTTCTTGCATTTCTACAGAGCTGTTATGATTGCTATCATCATGTTACTGTTGCTGGACCTCACAGAATTCCCACAGAGTTTGTCTTTGGTAGTGTACATTAAACACAACCATGATGCCTTTATAACGCCGGACTACAAATAAGTGAAGAGCAAGAATCATTACACTTGCAAAGGTCCAGTAGGCTAAGCTGGTTTAGCTGTAGGGATATTCTCCCATAAATTAAAACAACAATTAATGCACCTCCTATGAATCACATGACTGAGAGCACTTGCTATTCAGCCCACACTCTCCTCACAATTCACAACATGCATCCATGCACACTTGTTCTGTCACATAGGCTAGGTGCATTAAGGAGAACTCTCCTTGCATGAAGATATTTTAGTCTACTGTGTTTTGCTGCATGCGGCGTATCTGCTGAGCTCAAAATGAGAAGGCCTGCACAGTAATTCAGCAGGAACTGTAACATGTTTGGCTGCCTCACAATAGGTTTGTGGTGCAGAATTGTCCCCTTGAATTTCAATACCACCGCTGTTTCCCTTCCTGCATGTTTATTCAAGGGTACCAGGATGCTTAATGGGTTTATGCCTAAAATGAAAATGGCTTTGTAAGCATTTGTGGGAATTGCAACATGCTGGTTGCTGCACATAGGCTACAGTAGGTACATGCACAATTGCAGTACGGTGGTGTCTTTCCCATTTCGGTTCGTGAAGCCCTGCTAACTCAGGACTGAGGGCCTTCCATATGCTTGTAGCTGTTTTTCATTTAGTAGAGCAAATTCCCTTCAGCACAATTACAAGTCCTGTATTGCAAGATACTGTATGTGCGCCGGATTTAGGAAAATCAACATATCAGGCTTGTTATACTGGCTTCAACGGAAACATCGAAAAAAGGTGTTGTCTCAGCCCATTTCGCACCGCTCCATTCCCTTGTAATATTGGCTTGCAGGGGATTGACAACATAGCTGCTATAACACATTGGATAGGGTATCACATTCACATTGGCTCTTATACAGTGCACAACACCATATCCAGCTTGGATGATCGATTGCATCCTCGCTAAGCCAAATAGTCGCTTCTCGCTGATAGCCCTGCCTTCCCTGCCTTCCCTGCCTATGCGTGGTTATCTGGGTTGGAGGGGAGCTTCAAGAAAAGGGCTGCACTGAGAAATGTACAGTAATTGCGTCTCTCCTTGCGGTATAATAAACACGTACAGAAAAGGAGATATGAAGGCACGCCTACTGAGATACTGTCACTACGGCCCCGCTCTAACCTGGTATCAGAGCATCAGAAATATCCGGACTGTCTCTATGTCCGGCTGAGATTGATGGGGGTTCACACCTGGGACCAGAGTGCATCTCAAATATATCTTTACTGACCACTTATGATTAGATTCTGCAGCCGTTCTGACATCCTTATTTGTTTCGTTGCGGAAAATAAATGGTAAACTAGCTTAAATGATATCCCCAAAAATGGATTCAAAAACCTCCAGAAGCTGTCCCTGTTCAGGTAGCCTGAAGTGGCACAAAACAACTTATCAACACGCTGTAACAACACCTATCTGCATACACGATAAACTGACTTCACAATTCAAATCAGTAGGCAATGTATCAGGAGAAACTATAAAAATATACAGAATGTGCAATGTCGCCATATTGATCTCACACCTGTTAATGGATGTGTTAAGAGGAAAAAAACACTTGGTGGGATGGAGAGCAGTCAGTGTGTGTGTGTGTGTGTGTGTTTGTTTTGAGTGAGTGTGGTGGTGGAGGGGGGTGACTGCATTAGGGAATCACACACCCAGTTCCACTCACCAGGGGACTTCTGTCAGCCTGTGATTTTGCCCTGTGCCCCTCCCAGCTCTCTCCCCTCCTCTGCTGCTCACTACTGAAATAGGTCAACCACACATAATGGAGGGGCAATGAGGAGCAAGTATGCGCCCTCCCCACCCCGTCCCTTTGCGCCCCCCCCTCTCCACCCCCCACCCGTTACCTCTCCCGTCCAGCAGCAGAAAGCAAGCTATGGCCCCCCGTGGACACTCGGAGGCTGGCTGCGGAGAGACAGGCACAGCCAGCCACAACATGCCGACCTCCCAGCCACAACAGCCATTTACACAGCCACGCTTGAACAAAGCGGATTCCAGCGTCTCGTACGGAATGTGCACACTCACAAGACAAATTTGCGCCAACGCCTTAAAATGCTCGTCTCTGCAAAATTAAATGAGATGGGGAAAATTGGAAAAATTTAATAATGGATATTGTGTGTATTGTGTGGAACTGTTTGCAATCACAAAATGGTTCATCACTGTCACTCTCCCAGGGATCATGGGGAGGAGGAAGAGGAGTAGAAGGAGAGAAGTGGAGGTTGACTAAAAAAAAAAACAGTTTTGAAGGACAGTAACATTCTGCTGAATGATGCAGCCTATGAAAATAGTTTCTTAATGTTTTCTATCAATCAAGACTGAGGAAATATGCACTTGTCTTGCAAGTCTCTATGGAAGGGCACCACCCATCTAAACTGCAATTTTTTTAACACAATTTTAAAAATGTTTACAGCTTTGTCAAACAAATGAATCCCTGTCTGGCATTTTGTGGTATTCTGGTTTAACAACGAACAGCACGCCATTCTGTGTCTCTTCCATTATTCTGCCATTTACAAGAACTCTTAAGGACAAGCCCTCCCCCCCACTGGTGTGTTCATGCTGCTTCTCCCAGGTGAATCACCTTTGAGATGCTTCACCATGAAAATCTACTCTCATGCACACCCTTAAGAAGAATTGCTCAAAGCACCGTGTTTCTGCAACATTTGCATGAAGACCTACAAGGATACACTGAAGAAGCAGCATATCAGAAATATCGGGAACTGAACACTGGAGTGGAGAAGCCATCTGCCATCATTGATTTGGATCTTTTCCATGGCATGTAAATGGGAATATGAAAAGAGTTGTTTCATTAACAACAGCTTCATTAAAAAAATGTCTTCTTTAGAATAATGTCAATAGGTTGGTTGCTGCAACATCCTCGCACAAACGTAGTTATTAACTCAGTCATGCTATTCAAATTCAAAAAACATATGTTGTTATCTCCTATGCTCATGTCAACTTATAAACATGCATCCATACATGCACCTTCAACACATTTCAAAATTCTTCCTCGCAGTTTTTCCCTCTACATATCTTACTTCTACCCTTTGCATCTTCCTGCACAACTCATGTTGTCTTTCCTCTGCAGTCTCCACTGGCTGTGACCTTTTCTCCAGTGGAACAGGATACTGCCCATCTCCATCTTCCTCATGCATTAATGATCTGTGGTAAGCTGAGGGCATCTGTCTGACTCCCTGCCTGTCCGCTGCTCACCCACTTCCAAGGACGGAGCGCAGCCAGAGCCGAGCTCAGCCACATTCCCTGTCACCCACAGGGAAATGCAGATAAATAGCCAGAGATAGCGATAGCTCCACAGTCTAAAAAGTAGAGGCTGCCCCTTCTCATCTCCACCGCATTCATCTCTTTGACACTCCCCAGTGGCAGATATCTAAAATACTAGAGAGGAGAGATGACAGGAGGCAACAGACATAAAGAAACTCAGCCAATTATCCTGGTTTCATACTGAACCTCGCTGCAGATACAAGCAGCCGAAATGAGCTTCCTCCATGGGGTAGCGATGCAGATTGTTCTCTTTCATACCTTCTGTTTGTCAGCATTTAACATATACTACGGTAATGAGGGCTAAAATGCATCCATCCACCCTTTTTTCAAGCTGCCCTGATGTCCTTTTCCCAGCATATCCATGCAGCTCTTCCTGAAAAATCCCCCAAGTGCTCTTTTGGCAAAAGCTCCTCTAGTCAAGTTCAGGGAGGTTTTTAAAAATAAGATAAAGTGATCTTGTAAATCCTGCTGCAGCCCATTCAATTGGCTGTTCATTTGGAAATGGTATTAGTCATTAGTTCTCAAGTTCTTCCTAATGTAATTTCATTGGTTACAAAAGCCCTCTGTGTTTCTCCCCCCTTTTTTGAGCCAAGTCTGTTGAGGTCACTCAGGACATCAGTCAGAAGAGAAAGAACATATGCAACCTCTTGGCTTGTTGTATCTGTGGTCAACCTCTCTGAGTCACTACCTACATTTTTTTTTTAAAGTTTAGTTCTCTCTTTACCACGACAATCTGATACGGCTGTCTCATTCTTGTTGCCAGTGCACCACTTTCGGAAAGTTTCTCACTCTCACCAATGAATAAAACGTCAGGATTCCCACTTCAGGCGTGAGTACTTTGTGCAGTTTTAAGTGCTGTCTTGAACTGAAAATATTCATATTATTCCTCTGCAGTGTGATACTCTGTCCTCAGTTACTGTATCTTTAATATGTACTGCTTTAACATCTTCTGCATTAAAGGCACTTGGCATTACGGTATCATAATGAAACATAGTGCCCCTCTTCTCCCCACAAAAAAAATCCCCTACTTCTTTGGACTTTTTCTGATTTAATCCAAGGTTTACTGTAGCCATCTCACTCCACTGTGGTTTAACCCCTTTAAAAAATGTAAGTGGGCTCAAAATGCACCAGTATTGTTGACATTAATGTAAAATTGATGGCAGCATAAAAAATGAAATATTGCAAGAATGCAGAGCAAATCACTGGATTACTTCCGATCCCTTACAGTGAGATATGCAGAGAGAATATCACAGCGGAAGCTTAAAATTCAGTGATATTTCCTTTTACAACAAAAACAATGGTGAGCCGCTTGGCCTAAAAGAGGGATATTGTAATCAGCTTCGTTGGCGTATGTATCACCCTGTCACCTGCTGGGACTTATTCCCCAAAACCCTCAGATGCATTCTGACAGCTGCAGAAATCCTCATCTGGGGAGGAGGGATGAAAAGATTTCTTCTGTGCACCTCCCCGCCGCTCCATACGCAAATATTTGACTTTGCCTGTGATCCGCAGCCCTTGAAGGCTTCTGTTGGGCTTTTCCACACGACTGATCTCTGTTCTCAAAGCAGGTGTTTAAAACACAACTGACACAGGAGCCTCACTGGTAAACCAGAGCAAGAAAGAGACATAGAAGGAGGGAGAAATGAAGAAAAAGGAAAAAAATATATTATAAATGGGTGTGATTTTTCAAATATGACTGCACTACTGTATGTTGAGTTCTTACTCCTTTAATTCTATAAATCGTGCCAGACTCAAAGGTTAAATTAGACATGACAACCAAATCAGATAACAGCCTGTCTGGTTGCCATGCCGATGAAACTGCCTTGGGTTCCTGTCTATGGTGAGCCCTTGATGTCGCTTCAGTCATGGAATAAAATACACACATGAACACATATGCACACTGAACATGCATGCCCACCCAGGAGCATGCATTCAATGGATCACACTAATGCAGACACACGAATACACTGGGAGACTTCACAGGGAAATCAAGCTGACAGATCAAAGAGTACACACACAGGGATGAACCTTTCAGAACGTTTGAAAATCTACCAAGGGATGTTTTCCTAAAAACCAATTATCCCTGCGGTTGTGTTAAGGAATGACCACTGCTGTTTCCAGTTCATATCAGAATTCCCCAGATCATAGTGGATTTTTTTTTTCCAGGCCCATGTGAGCTACATGCGGTGCACTTGACATTCAAAGCAGCTTTACCAAAGAAAGAAACCATTGCAAAAATACACCCTTATTGTCTTCAGCTGTCAGAAGGTGTAAGCAATTACATGACAACTCATCATTTGAGGCGTGAGCTGTACTTAACAATCCTGCTTTTAGTCATTTATAGTCTGATGACCATGTGTTTTTGAATTTATCTAAATCGGTTTTGAAACGGTTTCATGAATCAAGGGTGTGAATGTCTCACTCATCCCATTAAAGACCATGTAATCCTTGAACTGAATTTAAAACATGAAAGGTTTTCACTCGACAGCTTCGGCGAAGAGTTGCTACAGTGACATTTTCTGTCGGATCATATTAGTCACTAATCACAAAAAAAGCAAAGTCTGACTACACGGCGAACTTACTGCACGCAGATACATAGGCACACATATAATATCATTGTGGATGATCTAAATCAATTATTGAGATCACATTTACTTCAGAAAGTATCATCGTCAAAGTAATTATTTTTGATGTCTTCCTCCTCAGCTGGCACTATCAGCAGGTCAAATATGATGATCTGCAGAGCCGATGACAGCACCAGCCTCAACTGGGTATTGTGTTTAGCGACAATTAGAGAACAGGTCAGAGAAAATCCCTGCTGAAAATCTTCGTCTTAGCACTTAGTCATTGTGAGCATGTTAGCGTCTACATCTCTGCCTTATTATAACCCCACAGTATGTCGAATTCATGAGAGGACTGTGCGGCTTTTATGGATGTCAAACCCGCACAAATAAGACAAAGGGAAGCGCGTAATTCTCATTTCTCAAAGGTTCAAAGGATTAAATGCACCCTTAACTGCACTGTCAATCAAGTGCAAGTACTACTTCTTCTAGTACTACTACTTTGCCAGGAAGAGAGCGGCAAGCGGACCTTGAGTTAGAAGCAAACCCAAATTCATTCAGAGACAACCCCAGCACTGACTCGTCTGACGTAGCAGAAATATATGACTTGGAGGCAAAGATTAAGACTAAGATTATTACAAACTAATATGAGAAATCAATGCTCTTGCTGCTTGTCTTGTTTGTTAATGTCAGTCATACGGACATTGTATTATATTGATACCATTTCATAGCCAGTCAAAAACTCCATAGAGTGCTTTTAAATTAAAGAATCCATTTAGTTATTGGCAAAATGAGTTAGAATGAAAATTATTAGCATCTTCAGAGAGTTGCTTTTAACTGAAGCACATTTATAAATGTAGCACTCCATGGTGGTTTTCAAAACGCACTCCAAAAAGCAACTTGTTGAAACTGAATCATTTATTATACATAAGTACATAAGAATATTGAGTAGCGATAACGTGGTCTCTGAACCACAGCCTCAACCTGTCCGGCCCTGCTGGACTGACTCACCACAAATTATAATTAGGTGAGTTTACTGTAATCATTCAGGCACCTGACTGACCAAACAATTAAGTCGTAAGCGATAAAAGGTCATTAATATAGTAATTCTAATATCTCACTCTTGCGCCAGCAATTCATTATCGCCATCTCACAAGTCAGCGCAGTGGGCCTCATTTTGCCACACGCAGAATTTCAATCAGCCGCAAAACCTTATGGCCGTGTTTTGCACTGTGATATCATTAGCACATCTTCTGTGAATTGGACCTTGAAACAGCTGCAAGTGATGCACAATTCGTGGTGCTATGAGCGGCCACAATCCGTTTTTTGTAAATTCACCTTTAGTCTTGTTGTGTGCTTATTCAATTCCAATACAAATATTCCATGATGCTTTATTCAAATTGCTTTGTGAGCAAATTAAGGCAGAAAAAATGTCATAATACCAGTGATTTGAGAAATCTGAACTGCTGTCATTCCAGGATATATAATATACACTTTACTCGCATATCAGTCATTAGACACACACCCGTGCACACACACACACATCTCAAAATTCAATACATCCTATCTCCACATGACACGTGCAGTCTAACACTTGGTAGTGTGAGTGACAGTCAGGCCCAGGAGATACACACCAGGGGGTAAACACAGTGCCTAAAAAGAGGGGATGAAAACATGGCTGTTAAGAGAGAGAGAAAGGTGACAGAGAGAAAGACAGCGGTGGCTACAGAGGGGGAGATGGTGTGATATGGCGAGGTGGGGATGGGGGGGTTGGGGTGGGAGGGGACTTCTCCACAGGCTAGTAGTTCAGCTCACATCACCTTCCCGAATTGTCAATGCCCCCTGTGCCGACCCCTCCCCCTCCAAACCACCCCACCACCCCCACCCCACCCCCCTCCAGCCGCGCCTCCCTCCATCCTCGACAGAATGATTAATGATGTATCTGGTCATGCGAGCACCACTGTCCCCGACTACCCTAAACATTATCATAACTTTTTTTTTTTTTTTTTTTTTTTTTGAAACTATAATCACTGGCACTATGAAGAGCCCAGTGTCCTCCATGAAGAACAGAACAAAGGGTGTTCTCACCAGAGGCGCTGCATTTTGCCTATTTATCTGTCATAGAGTTTATATTTGGATGAATAAAGACCGTTCACCAAGATTAATGACACAGTTCTGGAGGGAAGACTGATAAAATAAGCATCATATCAGATCCTATCTCCTACACACTGGAATAATCTGAAACTATTAAAATCTAAAAATGACTCCTTGTACTGACAAGGGGGACTGCAGCTCAGCACTGAGCCTCTCCGGGCTCCTGGGTCGTATTTTCCTAATGCCTTTTTAATATAGTCATGTCATATCCCTGCTGTTCTTCTAAACATTTTTGCCCATCATGTGCTGTGCAGTGTGTCAACAGCGCCATATTAAAGGCAGTATACCATGAGAGCGGCCTACAAGTCTCATATCGGCTCTGTATCCCCACAGGATCCATTACTGTTTATAGGACTGTACATTAGCCTCTGTCTGCTGCCATTATCTCCTACACCGTGCTGGGGACACACTCGGCATACCGCACTCCACAAAGAGGGCTTTTCACGCCGTGCAGACATGCAAACAGAAAATATGCAATGTACATACATCTGCAGAGGTACATGTATGTATACACAAATAGAGAATGCACAACACACACATAGGCTGACAAAATCTCTACTGTGTACGACAGAGAGGTCATTTCTGCAGTCAGGTCAGAAAAGTGGAGTCAAAATCTTGAGCTCCAGTGTCTCGTGCGGTAAAAATGCTATTTAGATATGTGGCCTTTCCAGACAGCCTGCGGAGATTTGTGTTTCTTTGGAGGAATCTGGACTTTGTCTCTGCTGAGGTTCAGTTTGGGTTTTCCATTACTCTAATCAGTGAGGGGAGAGGAATTACATACATCATCTCCTTATGTATGGAAAGCTTCATTGTACCCCTGCACTGAGGTGTCACAATAGCAGTGCTGTGGGTAGCAAAAAATGGTAGCAGATGATTTATAGTTCTGGGTAGACTTCACACTTTTATTGTAAAAAAGGAAAAAAAAAATCCAGCTGAACAGCCTAAAGTAATAGCATTTACATTCTCTGATATTCACTGTGTGACACGGAATGGGAACAAAAACTGAGAAGAGGTTTGCACTGGAAATGAAATGACCTCCTCCATATTCTGAGGAAATATAATGAAGACCAGACCAATTAAAAGTTCTAGAGGCGTGCAAAGGTCCTTTGTCTAATTTAATGGAAGCAGACACTGCAGACACCTACCGGGAAAGTGCGCATCAACACAAAAAGTGTAAATCACCCTTTAGACGCAGTCCAGACTCCCTCCCTCTCAGCGGTTAACAGAGAATAAGAAAGCAAGAACGGAGGCTTGATATGACAAAACATAAGCTGAAGAGAGGGAAGGTGGAGGGGGAGGAGAGCCAAGAAAAAAAAGATCCTCACAAAAGACAGAGCGGCAAACAAATCCACATAAACCCTGCCATTTCTCCTTTTAGCATTACATTTGTAAGGGGAGGAACTTAAAAAGCAAATAAGCACTCACTTAACCACACAGGAACTGAAATATAACACAGTGAGCTGACTCCTTTCAAGGATAGACACGGGCTTTATAAATTCACTGGAGAATGAGCTGAGCAAACATCTCATGTTATGTTAATAATGCAACTCCACCCAAATATCCCAATGCAATAATGCTTCTGGGGAGATGGATCTGACAAATACTGTTGATTATGTTAATCTGGGTGGCATTAAGACTGATGTTTTCTATTTGAGACCACACAGTTTAATATGTTTGCAGGCTGCAGCAGGGACAGAGGAGTGTGCGTCCTCTGCTGCCAAGCTGTGCACCGCTCTAACATGACCTCACGACCCCGCGCATTTCTGGTGCCACCCAGGAACCCGATGCCAGGCCGCGGCGTGCCAAAGGCCACGGCGCTCCGAGATAAAAATCGGCGCGATCTGCAAGACAGGAGCCTAAACTCAAACACACAAACTGCCTCCCCGCCGAGCACAATCACATGCGCAATCTGCTGAGAACACGAAAAACATCTTTTTAAGGAACATTGTACTTATTTATTCCAAACAAAATAATTAGCTGAAGGGCTAACATGAGGTCACCCAGGGAGGAAAATAAAAGAAACTTCGTGCTGCAAATTTGAGGGTTTTCAGCATAAAATCCATCTTTTTAAAACAATTCACATCAAATGAAATCTGGAGCTCTATATGTGATTATTTGTGTAGTTCCGTATATTTATATTTACTTGTATTCATTCGACTTTTTTTGGAGTTAAAAAAAATACTAACCAGACCCACACTTCATCGACCCAGTAGGTGTTTACAGACCTCATTGGCGAAGCCTGAGGCATCTATCACACTGCGCTCTGAGGTCACGCCCTCCATAGAAGTCTTCAGGCATCATCACACAGGGTCAGGTAAGGGGTCAGGGAGTAAGTCACCTCTCTTCATCCCTCAACAACAGATTCATCCTCATTTCAACCGCATATCTCTACACACCTCCTTTCCTTCCTCTCCTGTTAGTGTTTTGTTTTTCATTTATTTTTTTTACAGGCTGGTCAGGTTTTAGGCCAGATGTTTTTTTTTTTTTTAAACACACCCATGCCGGCTGTTCTTCGCGTTACCTCTTGCGAACCTGCTCTCCCCTTCATCTCCCTCTATTGAAACCTCAGCGGATCCCCCCGCTGCGAAGAAGGCGCGCTCAAGATGCGGCGTGTACCGCAAATCAAAAAAACAACAACAACAACTTTATTTTTCCTCCCCAGCTCATGCAGATGATGTACTCCGCAACTTATAATTGCGCTACTGATTAGGCTCGTCCCACTGCATATCTCCGCCACTTCACAAAGCTCATCAGGCACATCTGTTCCCAACAGCACCAAACAAGAGGCGCATTAACAAACAAACAGATAACAATTAGTCACGTTTGAAGTCCTCTGTTCCATTAGGGGGAAAGCTGGGACTGTTGGCTCTAAGGAAGCACAAGTGCCATGCGACAGTAGGGGGCTTCCTGGAAATAAACTTTCAGCATTTTGCATCATGGTGACAATGCATTTTACATCACAAGACAGTGGGAAAAAACCCAAAGTACAAAGGTGGAAGTAAAATTA
Source organism: Terapon puta (assembly GCA_028564955.1). Taxonomy (NCBI): domain Eukaryota; kingdom Metazoa; phylum Chordata; class Actinopteri; order Centrarchiformes; family Terapontidae; genus Terapon; species Terapon puta. Next base: position 15,161,409 of record JAOXYL010000042.1, on the reverse strand, counting down.
GGATGTACTTCAGGGCGATTCTTGGTGATGCCGCTCTAATCTGGAGTTTGAATTTGCATAAATCTGAGTTTCCCTTCTGTCTGCCGCAGACACTGACGTAATGATGCGAAGCGCCGCCGCCGAGCTGTCAGTCATGCCGCATTAAGAGACGACTCAGGACACGGCCGAGAGTCAGAGGTTAAAGCCATTACGAGCTGGGTGGCTCCACTTTCTGACCTTTCACCCTCACTTCACTACACTCTATCCGTCTTCTCCTCTCAACGCTTCAAGCTAAAATTGAGCTGGTTTGGCAGCAGGTGTTGTAAAGTCCACAGCTCTTATGCCAAAACAGATACCGAGCTGCAGCAAAAGTTGAATTTTCAGAATCTGTCTGCACTCTTTTTTGACTTTAATGACTTTAATCCTCTTTCTTTTTTTTAATAATTCACTTGTTTTGCCAGTGTTTTGCCCATATTCCCCCTGCTGTTTTCCTCTAGCTACTGTAAAAACCCTTTCTTTTACCTCTCCTCTCCTTTTTCCATCTTCCAAATACTTTACAGTTGCTGTCCTTTTATTTTTGATGAGAGAGGGGAACAGGAGGTCTACCCCAGTGCACTCCCAGCCTTATGTTTTAATATTTAATGGAGATGTGCAGTAATACCAGCAAAACACACATACACACGCGCACGCAGACACACACGGACGCTCACACTAGCGCTGTGTGTTGCTGGTGAGAGCAGGTGTCGTTGGCGAATGCTAATTGAACTAGTCCATGGGTCAGTGAGCCTTCCTGTTTCCTCGGTGCAGAAGTATACCGATACATTCTGGCAGAGCAGATATCGTCACTGCTCGGGGGCTCTTCTGCCTCCCGCTGTACGACAGCCTGAGCCACTCTTAGGCTTTACAGTAAACTGGAGAGGAACCTCTGAGCCCCGCGATGACGAGGATTAAGGAGACTGTTTATTTCTCCCTCACCCCTCCCCATTTTCTTTCAGCTAACCAGTGGGATGGAGATAAGGTGTGCGGCTGAACAGGCGTCTATCAGGTGAGGAACTCGAAAACCATCCTCATATCACCAGATACACATAGCTTCATTTATGTCTCATTCACAGTGGCCGAATAAGGAAATCGAAAAACATACTTGGTCTATTCCGCTTCGCAATGTAGCGTTTGATATGCAATGAAGCACATACACATACACACACACACACACATACATAGACCAGTCACTGCTAGCATTCCCATCTGCCTGAATAGACCCATTACAAATAAAACCGTCCCCGACGCAGACATCATAACACAAATGAAAAAGTGTGAGTGATGCAGAGTGACACATGCCATGCAGGGGGCGGGATCACGTAGGCTGATCCCTGCAACTCGCAAAGTTAGCAGCCCAGCCGACGCTCATTAGTCTGGCAGTTATGTAAGTTCAACCACTAAAGCAATGGCTTTTGGTGCATGCATGTATAATTCATTCTCGTGAACTTGTGTGGATGATTCTAACTGCACGGATAAGGACTGATGAGGCAAAAATACATTTTTAAGAATACGCTTACCTATATGCAGCGGAGTCGCCAGATGCAGGAAATGTGAAACATTTGCGTGGGAGAGAAAAAGAGAGGGAGAAACATAAATTAGCAGAAGTATATATTTTCAAATTGCGTCCAGATAAACCGCTGCACATTCAAGCCGTATGACATTACAATAGATATTCTTGCTACACTATTAAAGTGACACATAAATGGAGGCTTTGGTATCTTGGTCTGACACTGGGAATAATGTTTCTGCGGAACGTGAACAGCCATTTGATGAAAGGCGGAGGAAAAGAAGGGTGAGTGCCCCTGAAAGTCATACCCCCTGCCCCCCTGTGCAGCCACACATGGCTCTGTTTCGGAGATGGAGGAATTCAGGAGGAACACATGTTTCCGGGT
>JAOXYL010000042.1:15149239-15159399 GCA_028564955.1 Terapon puta | reverse complement strand
CCCCTGCCCCCCTGTGCAGCCACACATGGCTCTGTTTCGGAGATGGAGGAATTCAGGAGGAACACATGTTTCCGGGTGCACCATCAAGTATGTAGAACACAGCAGAGTTTACAGAGCAAGGGGACCGGCTTTAATTAGAGTTAAGCAGACCTGGCTCTATTTGTTTTCATTTGCGTGATTTATCCCCTTTCATTTGGCAGCTGACTAACATGTCCCAGACCATCGGAGCAACTTCGCCTGAGGTAAAAGGATACGGCTGGCCTTTGGAACGGAGGGCGGGCTTGGGAGCGGCAGAAAAAAAAAAGGAAGGGAAGCAGTCTTTTGGAGTTTATTGGGCCACAGTTGAGGCCACCTGTCGTGTGGATATACTTGCAAGCAGCCATGAATACCGGTAGAGGTGGTCAGCTGCAATATTGCATGTGGCCCTGAGTATTTTCCTTTGGGTAAACACATATCCTTCCTCTGATGGCCTCAGGGGGAAAAACAGAGACGAGCGGGATGAGGGTGGGATGTAGCCTAAAGACCAAAGACGGGTTATTAGACATTTGGACAAGCACTCCAGCCTATATAAAGCTCTATGAGCCTCGGGGGAGATCTGCTGATGGTTTTAAGGCTTTAGTCTGTCTTTGTATTACAAACAGTCAAGGAACATAGAGTGAGCATCTGTGAGCATCTGCGAGATTTTCTACGGCGAAGAAGAAATCAATCAAAAGCTAACATCTGCCTCCGAAAATACGTTCTTTACTGCAGTAGAATCTACAAACCATAAACTCCAATATGGAAGGGGAAATGATCCGAGAAGCATGATCTAGATGCCTGTCATTGTTCACTCCCAACCACCGCTCTTACACACTCTTCTCCCTCTTTTCTCATTTTTTCCCATTTAACTCTCGCTCATATTGCAGTGAATGGGACTCATAAGATTGCATCTAATGTGTATACATCTTAGCTGTGTGATCTGATTACCCATTGCCACTGAGGCTGATCCATTTGATGGCGAGACACAAGGGTTGAATCCAGCTGTAACGTATCATTGTCGGCTTGTCGTGGAGAGTGTGGTTCGCAAGAAACAAAAAAAACCCCAAAAAAACAAACAAGCAAAAACACGCCTCGAGCGCATACAAATTAGATACAGATATGAAGGGCATACCAGCGGATTCGTGTCATTTTATACGTTTTAACTTTTGTGTCACTGCGCAAATTGGCGAGCCACAAAATGTTCGGCATGTCCCATCTCCGGTGGCAGCAGGCACCAGAAGGCAACAACCTTAAAGCAGAACAAAGGGCTCGCAGAAAGAAAAAAAAAAAAACACACACACATCACAGTTCAGTTTCTGACAAATGGTTATAGTTAGGGTTTTTTTTCTTCTTCTTTTTGTCTAATGACCAAGCCTGCCTTCAGTCAAAGCCTCCCTGTGAGCAGCTGATCAAGCCCAGGTAGTAGATTTACAGTCTGGTCAGCCTGCAGGCAGCTGAGGGGTCTTGGAACATCAATAAAGGGTTAACCAGCACTGTTAAGATTTAAAGGGGCAGTAAGTGGCTCCATTAGCCCGGCTGACTGCAGCAGCCGTAGGGGTAGAGGTTGAGGCAGGGTGGATGAAGGAGCGAGAGAGACAGGAGATGAAGCGCCCCCGAGACATCACTCCGTGGCAGAGGAGAGAAGAAGGCTGGAGGGCAAAGTTAAAGACTGCTGCTCGGGCATCAAATCAAAGCGACCGCTCTACCTTCCAGCCTCGAGACAGAAGCGCCGCGGTTGCTCGGGAAAGGAGCAGGAAACACCACAGGAAATGAGGGAGAGAGACAGAGAAAAAGGGGGTTTCATACCGCTAGGGCCTGCGCACACACCGCACATCTGAGTCTGATCAAGAATCAGCGTATTCAACTGGAGGCAAATCGCGCAGTTTATGAGCCGGCCCAATCATTAATCAGCGATATTTCCTGCTCTGCTCCCTCTCGAAACTCTGACTGGATGTTGACATTTGTTGGGTTGAGAGCTACTGAGGGATTCTCCAATCCAGTTGAATGTTTAGAAAGGTGTTCCCACTTTATTTATCGTTCTGGCAGGGGCCTTAAATGAGCCGCCTGCATGAGAGGGGGACTGCGATTGGCCAGGAGCGCAGAACGGTTTAAACCTTTGCATGCGTGTGTTGGGCCACGTCCACCCTGTTTTTGCGTAAACTCGGAAATATGATAATAGCTTGTGCCATTTAACTCAAACAAATACAAACCAACCTGCCAGAAGATTATCTAACACCCTCATTCAAACTGCAAAAAACTGGACTGGCACTTGACTTATTATTCACCCTCTGTGCCAAATTCTGCTCACATTTACAGTGATGTGTCCCTTTCAAATGGAGCTTGTCTAAACCATCATGTAGCTAGGAAACAAAAGCCACCGAAAAAAAAGAAAAGAAAACCAGAAAATGACACAAAATACGTCATGCATGCACAATCCTATAAGCGAAGACCTTTGCTATCCCCTCTAGCGCGTGTCTTTTGCTGCGACTTTCTTTGAAGTGACAAGTGTTGACAGCAGCGACTTCCTGAGTGACTTTGCAAAGACACGGAAAACACATTCAGATACATGGTAAACTGTTTTCCCAAATCACTCAGGGACAAAAAGTAAAAGTTAAACACATCAGTACGCTGAGACTGTGGCGCGAGTGCCCAAATTCACACACCGTTTCTTTTTTGTGCGCCTGTTTCAGCAGGTCTCTCCGGCCCCGCGGTGTAAATACAGGGGCAATACGAGTGATAATAGCCTCCTTTTAATTTCCCAATCTTTTAATTCGCTAATCTACAGCTTTCAATTCAATTTGGGGAGAGAAAAAAAAGGGGAAAAAAAGCACGTAGCGCACAATCCCTGCTCAGCAGTTGTGCCCTGTAATAAGAGGAGGTCTCAACCCAGCACTTTAATAAATGTGTTAATTCAGAGCTCACCAGGCAGAAACAATGCCAGCATGGGAGATAAATTCCCCAGCGTTCATTTCCTCTGTCTGTCTTATGGCTGCTGCTGCGCTGGAGACGGCCCATGGGGGGGGGAATGAAGATCATACATCACACTGAGGCATCCCTCCGAGTCCAACATGGCTTTGTCTCTGCTCTGTGTCTGTGCATCTGCTTATGTGTATTTCCTATGCTGTAATAATACCATATGGTATGACACTATATGTAATATATATTATATTATATGATGCATGGTATAATTTGTTGGCAGAGGAAAAGTAAAGTAATAGAAATCATATTTAAAGGAAGATTTTAGAAGATCGCCAGTGTGGCTTCAACTGGTAGAGCGTTCGCAGCTGAGGATGTCAAAGCCCAAGATGTTCTCTCTCTCTCTCTGTGTGCCAATATGTGTGAGTGAGACTGTCCACTGTACACTGAAGGGGGCTTTTTATTACTAAACGAAGCCCTGTGGAAATGCTGTCTCTACTCAACCTGAACGTTTCTATTATTAACTCTCAGCGCCGCAAAATCCTCAGGGCGAGCGTTTCGCTGGTCTGTGAGGGAAAACATCTTCACTGGATAATAGCCCTTCTTCTAATTACAATGCCAGCAATCACAAACACATACACACACACACACACACACACACACACACATAAATACACGCGCTGCACGGTGGAGGAGGATGTGAGGGAAGGAAAAGGTGACACACATCACGCACACCCCTCTACGAAGGTCCGCGTGAGTGCGAGTTTTGTTGCGGTGGCGGCGGCGAGCGGAGCTCATTAGTGCCGGCTGCGACAACGCGGATGACACGTTATAAAGGAGCTTCAATCAAGATAGTACGGAGCTAATCAGTGCTGCAGAACTGGCGACTGCACTAAAAAGCAGCTTGGTGTGTGACAATCGCACAATACCAGCGTCTGCACAGCCTCGAGAAGCAAACTCACTGAGAGGCCCGCGAGCGGAAACAAAAAAACGGCTGATTTACTGGGTATGAATGAAGGTCGGTCAGCGGGCTAAACGGAGTTAACAATGGAGCTCCAGTCCAGGAGTCTCTCTTCGGTATGTTAAGTTTATGTTTAGTTTGATCCTCCCTGTATTATCCGTATTCTTCCCTTCAGGAATCTGTGTTTGCGATCTCTGATTCAGCTCAGTACACAAGAGGTGAAAGGTTAAGTTGCTCAAGTCTGGAATTCTTCAGAGGGCTCCTAATTCCTGACCGACCCTGTGCCGTAAACACAGGGCCCTGTAATCTTCTCTCCCCGTCACATAAACACACACGTGCATACATTCACAAAAGGCTCAGGATCCAGGCCATCGATAAAAGTGCACCCCCACCCCCCCTCCCCTTCTGTCACTTGGTCCCCCTCCCTCTTCCCCTTTAATGGCTCTTTGAGGGGGACTGAAAGCTTTCCTCCCGACTCTCGCTCCCGAGTTTGTTTAAACAAGTTAATTAGTGTGGCTGATCTGATGGGACGGAGCCTGAGACTCTGCGCTGCCAGTCAGGAGGACAAAGAGACGCTAATCCCAGTTTAACTGACTGGCTGGAAGTAGTGAGGAAAGAAGGCGACTCGGGTAAACGTAAGGTACATCAAAGCAAAAGACAAAAAGAATGAAAAAGTCAAAGTCAGCGCCAACTCATGTTGAGCCCAGTTAACACTTTGAATGCCAGAAATTATGACACATATTCCCTGGAAAACAACAAAAAAAGTCACCTTAAAATTAACTTATGTGGCCCACCTCGTGTTTTCCTCGGGTAGTATCGACATCATCCTTGTAAAACTCATATTTTAAAGCTCCTCTTTTATGGATCAGATGACTCATTAGCATGCATCCGCTGTTGCAACCAATCAATATATCACCAATAGCAACTCTTTCTGCTTGGTGAGAGCACTAATTATCAGGCGCGTTTCCAAAATCACTGAAAACTGCAGCCTCCTTCTTAAGAATGACAATCTTCAATAATAAAGAATTACACACCCATCTCTAATCTTCCCTTTCTCTTATTGCATACTGTTTTTGAACGCCGCCATTCTGAGGGTTTTCTTTGCCTTTTGTAAAACACTTTGAATTGCATCTGTGTTTGAAATGTGCCATATACGCGAAGCTGCCTTGCCTTGCCTAATTATTGATCAGAGCGAAAATTAAAATGGATTTGCAGGCCCGCTCCTCTGCTGGAGCGCCGCGCGACTCAAAATTACGCTTTTAGCGGGCTGAACCGCAGGAATAAAACATAAAGAGAACATGTCGCTCCGGCGTAAGGTTAAATTCATTTGCTCAAGGGCTGCCCGGGATGTTACGCCCCCGTATGACGCACCGAGCCACAATGCAAAATTCATAACCTTTCTACTTAAAGATGCTGCTGTAATCAAAGTCCTCAAACAATGGTTGTTTACTGATCCCCGGCCGAGACAAGAGAATCGGATGACCGCGCAATTTCTCTGTTATTAAGCTCGTAAGGAGATGTGGACTCAGTTGAGAATTGGACGTGCGGGAGCGATGAAGAGATACCGTGGGTGGGGGAAGCAGAGGGGAGGTGCGCGGCGAGGTCACGTCCCTGGAGCGAAAGGGGGCCGAGTGCAAATGGCTCCGTATGAGGAGACGCCGTCTGACATCCCCTTCAAAGGAGAAGTGAGACACAGAGAGCAGGAGCAAATGCAGAATGCTGAGAAGGAGCCGGGCCGGGGACGGGAGGAGGAGGAGGAGGAGGAGGCGGGTGGGGGGGGGTTATCGATTAAGAGAGCAAGAATTTGTGAGAGGAGGCAGCCGGGCGAGGGAGAAAAAGGTGGAGGTAAGAAGGTGGGATGAAAAGGATGACTAAAACGGCGAGAGGAAGCGCTACAAGGGGAGTTGAAAGCAGGTTCAGACGCAATCAGCAGGTAAAAGGGGAGAGAGGCAATGAACGGACGGGTATTGTGAGTAAGACACAATTATAACCCCACATCTCCAAAGTAAGCCTCTGGTGGCTGATGAGCAGATGAAAGTGGAGTCGAGGAGCACGCAAGAGAGATAGTGATAGTGTTCCCAGCTATCCCCGGCACCCCCGCTGTCCCTGCCAGTCAGCAGGCATCCTGATCTCTTCCTAATGAGTTGTTTACATCCACAGAAGCAGATCAAAACCTCACCTCCAACTCGTGGTTGGCAGCATCAATACTTCCAGATACATTAAGTTTTTTTTTTTGTTTTTTTTTGTAGCTAGCATTTGAAAAACAGGGGCAAACACATTATTACAGTCATAAGCACTCCACTTCCCTCAGTTCACCCCTAATTCTCACGACTCGGATGCCTGGGGATTGTGTCAGTCTTCTTTAATGACCAAGATTAATGTTAAGTGGCGTTATGGTAATGGAGGTACCAGGCCTACTTTATTAAATAAAGCTGCTTGAAAATGAATACGATTATGGATTCTGCTGTTGTTAATGGAGCGTGGCAGAGAACAATGTTGACTTTTCTTCTCATTATTGTTTTGATATGGTGATCAGGGTGTGTTCTGCTGCGCTGTATTCTGCCTCGCGCACACACACACACACACTCACACACACACACACACACACAGTCGTGCGCACCGGGCGACACAGAGAGAGGCTTCAATCTGCATCTAGTAACATGTAATCTAGCATCACAGCAGGGACTTTTGCTGTGTGTCGTGTGTGCCTTTGTGTGTGCGCGCAGAGGTGCAGAGCGGGAGACAAAGTAAGAGACGGCAAGAATTACTGTATGCTCCACTGCATCCCCAGCGCTCCCTTCAAATTTCACCAACAATGGAATCATACAGAGCTTTGAAAAAAAAAAAAAAAAAGCTGCAGCGCCGTGGAAGCACCCCATGAAGATCTGCAGTAGCCTAGAAATCAAAACCTCTGCTGTGAGAATTTTAAAAATGTACAAACTTCTCTTGGATTACAATAGCCTGAATATCATTCCTGTACCCCCATCTGAGAGGAGCCCGGGGATCTTTAAAGGCGGAAACATGAGAGCTGTCTGGTTTAGGCGTGCTTTTGTTTGAGGCTCCACCACCTGTATGTGCGCATGTATCCGTGTGAGCGTGCACACGTGTGGCACCGGGGCCAAACTCATAAAACCTTATCCCCGCTTTGAGGTCTCCCCTCATGGGATGATCTTTCACTTGTCCTCCGCCTCGTCTTCGCCCACCCTCAATTTCCCCTCCGACACAACCCTCCCTCTTTCTTTCTCCTCCCCATTTCCCCTGAGTCGCAGACACCAGAGCACTTAACCTCAACAGCCTCCCCCCTCCCGCCTCCCCAACCTTACTCAGTCTGCCCCCGACGCAGACGCAGCGTCACATCAACTCGGCTCATATTTAGCCCCAGATATAAAAGATTAATGGGAAGAGAGGAGGGAATCAGCGTTTGGGTCTGCCAAAGGCTCAGCGCTCCTCCAGTCAGGGAGCTCTCACTTGTGCTCCTGAGCGAACTGCAGAGGGTCTGTAGTTTTAGCTGAAGTGCTGAAAGGAAGAAGGCATCATGCCGAGCTTTCCGCCCCGGTGTCACTTTCAGTTTACCTTCCCCTGCTGAGAATCCTCCGCCAATTATTTGGGCTACAGCACACATTGCTTTCCCTCCTGCAACAAACAATGACATCAAATACTGTGTCTTCTGGGATCTTTGGAAGGGAAAAAAAGTACATTTTTTTGACAACTTTCTATGAAAAGGGGGGGCGCGAGAACTGGCTGCGAATTCAAACACAGCGAGCAATAAAATTCATTGTGATACCTGTCCCACAATACCTACTGACTGTTAATTGAATATGTAGAGACTTTGTCGATAAACATTTAAGAGGCTGCTTCTTCTTCCTATAAAGAGATATAGCCTGGAGTTAGGTTTCAAAAGGAAACACAATTGGATGAAAAGATAAATCAATGACATAAGTAGATTACACACTACTGTCTATTTCTTTAAGCAATCTTAAGTCTCTTTACAATCTCTGACCTGAGACCCAGCAAGAGAGAGGCAGAGCGAGAGAGAGAGAGAGAGAGAGAGAGAGAGGGACGGCGAGGAAGATCCTGATGAAAAACACACATTAAGCTCCTCTCAGCACATCAAATATTAAGAGCCAATATTAGCCCTTTCTTTGTCACCCCGTCACCATTGTAGGGAACATCCTCATGAGAGCGCATGTGTGTGTGCCTGCATGTGTTTTTGTGTGTGTTGTGGTGTGAAAGTAATTGCGACACAGGCATGTGCGGGTACAGTAGCTGTGAAAAGGGAGAGGTCACTCACAGGGCAGTGCTTAAAAAAAAAAAAAAAAAGGCTCGCCCTCAATTTTTTGGTGTTTTCTTGGGATTTGGGGTTGAAAACGACTTTCAAAGCGAATATTTGCACTGCGTGGTTTCGGCTCTCTTGGAAGGAGAGGTGGTGTGGGCAGCACCAAGCCTAAGGAGCTGACCTCATCCCTACAATGACCAACACCAGTAACCCCACCCATCTAAAAGTCTTTCCATACTCTCCCTTCACACTCCAGCGTGTCAGAAGTTCAAATCTGTTGCATTTCACTTGCTACCTTTCTTTTTCTTTTTTTCTCAACCCACATGTCAATAAAACATCCAAGCAAAACACCCCCTAAAAGCCAGCCGAGGGCGGCGGTGACAGCAGAATGCTCCCAGAGGTTCAGAGGGACTTAATGGTAAGTATTTTTTTGGGGGTACAAAATAAGTTCTTGCTCTTTCTGCAGCGACAGTTAAGGTTGCAGAGCGTTGCAGAGTTGTCTTGAGCTCACTTCTCCCAAAAGTCCTCCTCTCTTGTTTGCCACTCCCCCCCCCTCTCTCTCCTCACCGCCACCGCCACAGCCACCACGACTACTTCCATCAATCCCCGAGACGCCTCCAACACGCTTTCTCACAGAATAAAACAGAATATTAAAACGCTGGGAGCGCTCGCTGTTACTGGAGCGGCCGAATTGGGTTTGGGGAACACAGAGGGCTTTGTGGCCACTTTGTCCAGCTTCAAAAGCAATGTGGGACTCTTACTCAGCCCGTTCAGGGTGGGATGAAGTCGCGGCTGAGGGCTGGCACGGGGCTAAATTGAGAGAAGAAGAAGTGTGTTACGCTGCTCCCTGAGGTGCTGTGTTACAGAGGTCATGGAATCCGAATTAAACATAAGATGCCATTAAAATAAAAACTAAAAATGAGTAAGCAGTGTGCATTTCCTTCAACAGCCTATACTGGAATACATTCAGGAAGAAGTTATAAAAAATTACACCATCTGAGCAGTTTAAACTCAAACACGTTACGACATCTCATTAAATTTGTCAGTGATCCAGTGTGATGCTTTGAGGCTTTTCGGTGGAATATAGCAGCACCGAATGCTCTGTACAGCTGAGGAAGCCAAAACAGGTAGAAAGCCCGTTTAGAAAGACATTTTCAGCCATTTCCAAATCCTTCTCCTTTTGAATGCACATGTTTCTAAGTCAGCCATGCTTAAAAACTAGCAATATTTTGGCTTTTTTTTTTTTTTGGTAACCATGCAAGGAGTGTAGGATGTCAGTCTGGCAGTAAGTCCATCACTTAGCTCCAGACTGAGACATCTCAACAACTGCTGGATTGATAACAGTGCCATCCGTCGTCATCATGAGCATGTTAGCATTTTGTTCAAAGCACTGCTGTGCCCAACTGTATCCTTGCAGAGCTCCAACCACTTTATTACTCACAAAGAGAAAACGTGCACAAAAGACACACAAGCTCGCAAAAGCACAGCCTCCTTCTATCCAGCTATAGCCCTCCAATCTCTGGACACAGCCCCTTATTCATTATTCAGGTAACACAGGACTAAATCGATTTCCTGCTCTCAACCCCTCACCTCTCACCTGCCTCCTCTTCCCCTCAGATCAACATTCCCCGCAGAGTGCAAAGGGCCCGGCCACACGAGCAAGCATTCAGGGGTATTTGGAGGGATAGCCAACATTTGAGCTGGTTTAGGATTTCACATAAACACACCTTGATCCCTAAATCTCAGCTAAGCCTGTTTCAGTTTCAAACAGCAGGAAAAGAGCCTGCTCAAACACTTAGGCAGGCCGGCTGCTGGATAGATCATGTATAGTATAGAGACTCTACACAACCATACATCTGGCCAAAGAGACCACCTGAATGCAAATGTCTCCAGAAGAATTAGTATTACTTGTGCATGTGGAAAGTGTGTTTTAATATCTCGGGGTTCTATGTGTGCAGTATCTATGTGTGTGTGTGTGTGTGTGTGTGT
>JAOXYL010000042.1:15127816-15139899 GCA_028564955.1 Terapon puta | reverse complement strand
AAAAATAAACACAGAAGTCTAAAAGAGAGAGTGACAGAGTGAGAAAGACTGCATATGTGTGTGTTCCTGGTAAGCTCCTCGGAGGTGGGCGAGGGCTGTGAAAGGCCACATTGTTGATGTCAAGGCCAGTCAGCATCAAAGGGGTGATTCAGGTTGTGAGAGGAGTCTCTCTCTCTCTTTCTCTCTCCCACTCTCTCTCCCTTTCTCTCTCGACACACACACACACTATGCCGTTCAGCCCCCCAAAGACCCCAAAAAACATCATGGTTTACTGTTCCTCTTCACAGCCGAAGAACAATATTTGGAATTGACGTGTAAACGGAGCGAGGTCAGGGGGCGCACAGTAACATCGCTCAGTGTGTCTGAGAGCGAGAAGTTATGAGGCTTTTTTTTTTTTCTTTCCCTCATTCCCCTGACTTCCACCAGACTGAAATATCTCCCATGACTCAAACGTAGCTTTCATGAATGATATGTATGTCTGACTGTTCGGGAGCTGTTCTACTTTTTCTTTCCTTTTTTTCCTTCCTTCCCCCACTCTACACTCTAACCTCGCTTCAACTCTGCGCGAGCACAAATGGTCCTGTTTGGGTATGTAAATGATATTGTTGGGGGGGGGGGGAGAAAAAAAAATGTTCGCGTCACCTCGCCGTTCCACTCAAACCGAGGAGTATGGAAAACCCCAGGGCTTATTGAGAGCTTTAATTACACCCACCAATGTGCATTACACCGGTGACTCCTGCGTGTGAGTGTGCATGCCCGTGAGTGCGTATGCGTGTGTATTAGCGTACGAATTAGTAAAGTTAGACACCAGGAGCTGTGCCACCGTGTCAGGATGAGATTTAACGAGCTTCAATAACAAGCTTTAATGAGCTTAATTAGGAATCCATGCGATCCCCATGGAAACGCCTCAACCCCACAGAACCCGGCTCCGGGTCTGAGGAGCTTTCAATTGGATTACTGTGGCTAATGTCACTGAGACACAACAGTGAAAACAAACAGTGAGCGGGAGGAGAGGCGGGCGAGGGGAGGGAGGGAGGGGAGGGGTGAGGTGAGATGAATGGGGAAAAAAGAAAAAACAGGGGATGGATGTCAGAGAAAGACCTTTGGCAGCGGAGGAATACCTGCGGAGGGATGATGGGAGGAGGAGGGATAACCAGCAGAACCAGTAGGATTAGTGTCGCTCAGAGATTTGGCTTGTGCGCAGCAGGCACAGGAGGACGAGCCCCTACCTCCACACCTTTTTCACTCCACTGATAATTGAGCTTCCAAACCTAATTAACTCTTTCATAGCCTCACCCACTTTTTTTTTTTTACCAGTGTTCCCTGACTTCTTTTCCCTTTCCTCATTTTCGCACAATAGGCGGGATTTTACTGATCCTAAATTGAGAGCATTTTGTATTAATGTTTAAAAACATGAAAGGAAATGTAAGAAACTTGTAAGAAACTAAAAAACACAGTGCAGATGAACACTGGTTTAGGTGAGGGGGAAAGGAGAGGTACATTCCTGCCACCCACCATCAACTGATTGTTAAAAACTTGATTGAAAATGGACGGCGACATGCAGGAATAGAGGAAAATTAAATCATCAGAATTTCATAAGTGCCCTATTACGAGGGAAAAACAATCAAATATAATGAAATAAGTATATTATACAATATGCTATTTCGGTAATGTAGCATTGCTGCAAATCAAAGTAGGTGCACTTTCATTTGCATTTTTTTTTGCCAAATTCCCTTCAAACCGAGGCAGTATTTCCAGACTAACCTAATCTCTCTCAGCCCTTTCCCTCCTCCATCTCTCCAGGATCAGTTTGCCTTGCGGTGACCACAGGGAGGTTCTGTAAAGTGCAGTCCGACAATGACGGAGTGACCTTTCAGATAAGCGTGATAAAGCTGCCCATCCCAGCTCTTCCCTGTTCCTCCACACACACACACACACACACACACAGATGCACAGACACACACAAACAAAGGTGAGCGCGCACACACACGGAGGTGAACTCAGGCACAGGCATATCTGATGACCTGCTCTCTGACAAGTCCTCCCCGAGGGATTTTTACACATGCACACACACATGCACGCAAACTAGCCCTCTTCTCAGGCGTACGATCACGGAGTGTCATCTGGCAGGTAGGGTATCCGTGGACCCTGGGAGCTGGGAATATGAGGGTCGGGCGGGCTGACCTTAGCGGTTGTATAGAGGTCACAGAGGTCTCTTGGACTACACAGGGCGCCCATACATCGCCAGCCTTGACCTGGGCTACGCCGTGCAGGGAGGTCATCTTTCACCGTCTATCTGTTGGATTCTCCCATGCCTGTAGCAAGTCCCCTCATTGTCTGACTATATATAGCCCCCCCCCACCACACACACTTCCCAGGATTCTTTGTAATGTCCTGCTGCGGTGGAAAGAGTCTGGGGCTCATCATTATAAATCAGCCTGTTAGAAGGGATAAAATTTTAAAGAGCTACTCCCTGGATTCAAACTGAAGTCTCCATTAGCGAGGCCAGGGCGAATGGTTGATTGCATGGCAACACACAGCAAATCAACACAACAACCCCTTTAATCACCTTTCGTTCTCCTCCCTATCGCCCTCCCGTCTCCGGGCTCTCGCCGATCGAGTCCCGTAAAGTCTTCAAGGAGGAAAATTATCACAGGTATGCGCTCACGACGTCACGCAGTCAAATATATTGCGCATTACGACTGCATCCCCCGAGTCCTCACCCCTCATCTGCTGCATAATGCGAATGCACTTCACAGAGATATATTTTTATAACCTTGCATAGGTCTGCATAGGTCAGGGCAGATTAGTGGGGAGGAGAGGAGGAGAGTGTAAGCTCATCTTATCACGCTGTGGTCTCTGGCAAGGGGCAGGACTGCTGACAGTACATGGATAGCAGGCGGTGGGGATATGCGAAAAGCAGAAACACAAACAGGGCCACACAGCGGGGGCGCCCAGAAAGGCACTGATTAGAAGGCAAAGAGGCAGATACAAAGAGTCCAACAACAGAGCCTTAACAAAAAAAAAAACAAAAAAACAAAAGATGTGGCCCAATATACCAATCAGAGCACACACGCACACTCACAGATGCACAGACTATGATTTCATTTCATGTCAGCCTTGAGGGAGGGCTGAGCTACTCGCCTCATCATCCTCCTTCTCGATCGCTCTGTTCTTGGCCCGCTGCACGCCTCCGGGGCCAGCGAAGGCAGCGATTAACGACAACAGGGAGAGTGTGTATAAGTGTGTAAGTGTGTGTAAGGCCTGATCGTTAGAGCGGCCAACTTGTGTAATACAATTACAGAGGCTGCAGAGAAACTGCTAATGTGCACGCAGGCAGCTCTGTCATATGGATCAGGTATTGAGTTTTCTATGCTTAATTCACTTTCCAGCACACACACGGGTGCATTAGTTAGATTAGAGTAGCGGGAGGGGACGGGAGGTGGGGTTGGTCTACCGCCGAGCCAGGCAGATTTGTTTAGTGGTGGCTGTCAATTACAACCCTGACCCTTGCACTAAATGGCTGCTCATCCAGCGGAAAAAAAGGGAAGCAGACAAAAGCCAGACGAGATTGGTGAAGACGTGGCCATTTGCTGCAGAAGATAACAAGTGGCATGTTGTGGAGTAAACAATGGTCAAAACACTGTGCGTAATGCTACACCAATAAAACAGAGTGCTAGGGCCTGAAAAGGCAATGTGGCCATCAGTAAGATTAGTCGAGCCAGCGTTATCACCAGAATGCTACAGTAATGGGACGACACAAGGCCAGCGGTGGATGGGTACTTAAAAACATGAAATGGCAGACAAATGATTCGATTTGCTGTTTTGAAAAGTCTCGTGCAATTTAAAAGACTGATTGTGGATGCAACCACTTAAAAATGACCTAGCCCCTTTTACTATTTATGGATTGCAGTGTGCTACATAAAAAGGAATTTCTTTTTACCAATTGGACCATTTGTTCTTATTGGACTTTCCAGTTATTTATGTAAGTTTTCTATATTTCAAAATAACTTTCCTTCAGAAACTCAGGACATTTTGTACATCTTTATGGAATTTAATACAGAATTTTTTATTTCTGTTATTGAGCTTCACTGCAGTGCATATTATATCAAATGATTCATAATCACATCGATTCTTAAGCATTTTTTAAATGAATGGTGACTTTGAAATTTTTTTATATAATGTGGCTTAAACATAAAGAGCACCAAAAAAAAAAAAAAAAAGAAAAGCAAAAGCAAGTACACACAGTATTTTAGTTATTGCTGGGTAATACACACTGTATATCCACATGCACAATCGCATTCATCCATGCGTCCTTGCATCTATGCAGAGACACTGTACAGTAGCTGTATTTCAGTAAAGTCGGAGCCACCTATCTCAAGGGAATGAGACTCTGGAAGCTTCAACAACTGTAATGCTAGTTAGAGAATCATTATAACTCTCTTCCAGAGACGATAAATAAATTAAATCTCACAGCAGCTCTTTTTCCTCCAGTAGCTAAATGGGCAGCGGGAGGGGGCCACAGTTTCCACAGTAAACACCTCCCCCTCATGTAAACACATAAAATCACAACAAGATGGCCAGCGCGGCTCAGCTCGTAATTGTATCACTGAAGTGAGATGAGTGAGTTTTAGGAGGGGGGAGAGCATTATTGCTGTTTGCCGCTGATTGAATTAAAACGTCTGCCTCCCTCCCGAGAGACCACCCCGATACAAAGTACATAGGTTGTCTGCATGTTAAAGGGTAGCGCACAGTAACAGATACTGTTGTAAGCCTTGACAGAAACTCTCTTTGTAGGCTCTGACAGTATTTTTTTCTTTCCTCTTCCGACACCCAGCTTCTTCTACCAGAGTAAGAGAAGGGAGCCAAAGGGAAGGAAGCATAGAAATGAGGGAGTTAAGTTGGATGTGACAGGCTGAGCAGAGAAAACCTTTAACCACTGATAGATGTTAGACAGCTACATCCCCTCATTGTGACACATCCATCAAAGCGCTGATCACTTTTGTCCTCCCACTCGTCCAGCCCTCGCTACGTGCCTCTGTGTGTGTGTGTGTGTGTGTGTGTTCGTGCGTCAGGACGGCTTTGACCAATCCATTTGACTCCATGACCGGTGACTTCAGACGGAGCAGCGTGTTAACAGAGTGACCGCTGACACTCCTTGGATTTGGCACGCCCCGTCGAAAATTCCTTAGACAGTATACTGCATTCTGTCAAGTTCTTATTAAAACAAACTGTGGCGAAACGAACGAAAATGGAAGCTGCAGTGTAAATATTCCAGCTTGAGTTTCTCATGCCGTCGCCCTCAAATTCAATCAATGTAGCAACAACTGCCAACAAGAAAAATGGCAGTCAAAACCAAAACCAGGTTGCGCCGGTATCTGGTGTTCCACAGAAAAGCAACACAATAAGGTTCAGATTACGCCGTCCAATTTCCCCAAAAAATTGCAGGGGGCTGGAAATATGCATATATGTGATATGGTAAGTCTCAAAGCCGGCCGATCCTTACAACGCAGTGGTTTGCTCAACATTGTTGTATTTGTTCACCAGATTTTCGCCCCTTTTCCATGAACAAAAAAGCCACACAAAGCAGCCCAGAATAGCAGTGGGTTAATGTGCCTGGATCCTGGAGGCTCTTAGCCTGTTCATCCTGTGGGTAAAAGCCACACAGCTTAGGAGTGGCTACGCTATCTCTGTCTCACTCCAAGCCTCGTCTCCACCTCCTCGTTCCCGACTCTTCCTTTTGGCCTGTATCGGTGGTTGGGTTGGCGGGGTCTCGCGCTGGCTGCTAAATAAAACATTTGGCATGGAAAAGCAGATATAACAAAAAAAAAAAAGATGTGACTAACAGGAAAGCTAGTTTGCAGACTTGTAAAAACATAAATACCGTGATTTACTGATGTGCAATGCTCTAAATGCGAGGGGCTAGGAATGTGCACAGCGCACTTTAAACAAGCAGCTACTGAAGGGAGCTCATCGGGAGGTATGATTTACCAGTGCACTGCTCCTTCCTTTACACAGCAGAGGTTACCCTGCTTTGCCCCCCTTCCTCCTCCCCCCGCCCCGCCATGTCTCTCCAGTGTAACCCCCTCTGCTTTTACCTGACAGATCAGCTTACCTCACGTCAGCCTAAAAACCATGGGAACCCCTATGCATGGTGTGTCACCACTGAATTATCGGTTTCCGCTGCACATGCTCCAGCATATCTGCAGCAAGCCATTATGGTGTATCAGTTTACAGTTACTGCGCTGACTCCAGTGCAGCTGGCGTACTGTATGGGGTCACAGTTTATAGAGGTCTGGAATTAGAGAAACAAGCCTGTCATCTTACTAAGCTCGGTCATTTTTTCCAAACCGAGATCTCATTTCTCCATCAACTTGAGGGGGGAGCAGTTTTGCAAAAGCTTCTACTGTGTTAAGAGCAAAGCCCCACACCACACTGATGGGTAGGTAGGAATAACAGGAAAAAAAAGGAAAAGAAAAGAAAAAAAAATCCCAATCCCCTTGGTAAGAATAATAATACGTATGCACGAACACAGATCATTTATCATGATCCTCATTAATAATGGTAGGAGTGGTGCTGGCCATTAAGGTTGCCAAAGGGAATTTGCAAACGCAGAAATTGATCCTTTGTGTTGTATATAATACTGGAGGCTTGTTCTAATCTGCAGGTAGCTCAGCGGGGTCTGATAGCGGCATTCGCACAACGGTAAATGCCTGTGCCAATATTTTGGGTTCCGTGCCCTAACGGATTGGGAGCCTGTGGATGTTAAACAGCAAACAAGAGCTCTGTTTACTGTGGGAATTTTCGAGCGAGGATGCTCATCTGTATACAAAATAGGGCCAATACAGACATTTGACCTGGTTTAGGGAAAAACTGCATTTCTACCCCTCTCTCTCTCTCTCTCTCTCTCTCTCCCTGCACTTTAGAGCAATCATCACAACAACATCCATTATTCACCTTCTGCCTACTGTTTGGTTAGCTCCTTGAAAGGGGCAAATGCGCGGCTGGAAGCTCTCCCCTACTGCCAATCCCTTACACAACTTTGCATCCATTATGCAAGATATAATTGTAACATACTAAGGTAAGCAGTCTTTCAGCTAATGATGACATGCGTGCACTGTCCTAGGGAAATATTGTGAATCTGAGGGCGGCTACACTTAACTCTGTTCGATCCTTTTTATGTTCGAACATCATGTAGGACTAAGCGGGGACTGACACTCGGAGAGCTCATTAATAATCCTGACATTTACAGCAGTGAACTTTTGGAGCGGCGCAGACTGCTTTCTGTCATTATCACCCTCATCTCCATAGTATTCATTAACTGAAGAATGCATACAAATCAAAGACAACAAAGCCACTTATCCTCCGCGTGGAGCCCCCCTAATTTGGCACATTCGAAATATTAGCAGCGCCTCTCGGCTTCCCTGACAGATTCCTGGGAAAGAATACGGTACGGTTTGCCTTCGCCGGCGAGCGCACAAATTGCAGCAGCTTCGACAGCGCGCTTTACATGTTAGGAGTCATAAAGTAACCCTTCACCGTGGGGCTTCTGTCTGGGCCCCATTTAAATGAGACCCATTGAGCTTGCCCCAGTTAAACACTGTCTGCCAGTACTTAAGTCACCGGGGACTGATCGTAGAGATATGGCACACACACACACACACACACACATACACAGAGGCCCACAAACACACGCTGTACAAACACAGGAAAGTGCTGACACCCAACAGCAATCTTGAGTTGCAAACCATTACTGGACTCACAGTAACAAAGCCCAAAATGAGGAAAAGAGGTCGTGCAGTAGGGTGTTTGGGTGGGTGGGTGTTCGGGTGGGTGGGCGTTCGGAGGGGTTGGGCGGTTTGCTCTGCTCCGAGACTCTCCTTTTCAGTCCTGACCGTGGAGACAAAATGTTTTCCGAGATGCTGGTGATGAATTCCACAGTGTTTGCTGGGACTTGTACAGGAGTAATTACAGAAAAACAGACACAAACAGCCATTCATCACGAGGCTTCCACAGCGGAGCACGATTTCAGGGACACCGTCTTTTTAAAACATCCCTGACTCTTCACACACATTTAGACTCTTCTCTGCTCTTGTCTACAGGAGTACACAGGGTGTGTGTGTGGAGTGGGGTTGGGTGGGGGTGGGATTAATCATACAGTGCATACCAATTGTGAAGCTTTAATTTAGCACCTCATTTAACTCAGTAAAAACAACAACTTTACTGGCTGGCATTCTGACACACATTTAATTCTGCCCTCTGGTAATGGTCTGCTCTGTTTAAAAGTCTGTTTGGCAGCTCTGTAGATAACAGATGGAAGAAAAATGAGGGGAATTATGAGAAAGATTGATTTCCTGGGGATGAATGGTCTGGTATTCATACAGATTTATCTGAAACAGACTTTCTCGGACTCTGTTATTATTGAATAAACACACGCGCGCGCATGCACGCACTGCTCTGCCGCCATATGCAGACAAACAGGAGCGTGCGTGCGCGAGCGAAGGCACACACTTGCACAACGCAGAAAAACAGAAGCACACTGAATTCATGTGAGTCAGTGGGAAAACATTGTGTGAGATGATAGGAGGTGAAAGAGTGCAGACTGGTGAGGACACAACTGTGAGTTTCTGTCGCCTCTCATTCCTCAGATCTATCTGAATGAATCTTTAGGTGGAAATAATTATTTCTTACAAATTAAGCACAAATGTGGTACAGAATGAATCTGCCTTTTCTCATGCCCTTTCCCCCCCGATGTCTTGTAAAAATGTATTCCTTCAGAAGAACAAGTACAAGCATTGTCCTTTTAGGCGTCCCAAGCCCATCTCTAAGGAACCGTAATGTAAACCAGAGGCTGTAACTTCTCTTGTGGCATCTCAAAGCAGACACAGGAATGGAGCAGAAAAGAGAGGGAAGGAGGGGAGTGGGGGGGGGCGGGCGGATAAAGTCCCTCATTTGAGGCCCATAAAAAACAAGGAGGCACAAACATTTATCTGTGGCAAGGCTTTCATCGGACGCTTTAAGAGCGCAGAAATAACAGAGAGCAAGATGCTGATAAAATGGAGACAGGAAATGGGGAGCGTGGGTCTCCTGCTCTCATGTTTCAGCCGGGACCAGTGGTCCCATACCTGCCCCCCCTCTCCCCCCCTCCCTTCTCTCTGTTCTGCTGACATACATAGACCACAACCCTCCCCGACCAGACATTAGTGCAGCGTCTGGAAACCACCATCCCTCCTCACAAAGCCGAGATGTGACACGTTAAACAACAAAATGAAGCCAAAGTTCCCAGTCTGCAGGTACATAAAATGCGAATGTGGATGTATCCACTTGAGGGTTTTGACAAAATACACGCCAGCTTGGCAAATAACTTATTACAGATGAATACTGTTCCTATTCTTCTGGAGGGCTTTTATATATTTGCTTTAGTCCCATTCCACTCGTGAGGCTCCGGCTCTGAGCACAAGACAGGGCAAAGCCAGGATTAAGGGTTTAGCTTTGTCAATCAGAGTCAGAACAGAGGGAGAGATAGCAGCTGGATTTCCATTCTGGAGAGCGGGCTGGATTTCTATAGAGACATGAAAATTCAGGTGATTGCCAGGGCTCCATGCTGCGTGTGTGACTCAGGTGTCATGAGTCACCATTGATATCATCTCACTCATTACCGCCTCAGTGGCGCGTTGGCCTCTCTCATCACACCTGAACATATAGCCTGGATTTAACATCAAAGGTGCCCCGACAGCGACGGGGGCAGAGGATTGAAACAGCACCTTGAAATGATGATACTCACGCTCAAGACTCTTTTTTTTCATAGTATAGTCCATGAATGCCTATTAAAGCCACAATGTCTTAATTTAACGGTTTGTTTTATGTGGAATTTTTTACTAATTAACAAATTGTGGATGCTGTTTTCATGCCTCTGTGAGCTTAGTTTCACACAATTACAGGATGTCTACAGGCTCAGCAGTGAATCCAGTCAAAGGGAACCAGAACTTACTTCTTACACTTCGGTTACTTTTACTTTTACACATTGTTTTTCCAATTACATATGAAATTCTGACAAACATTATTCTGGAAGTACTAAATCCGCCCTGCAGCACCTCTAAAGCTCGCTGATTAGCCGGATTTTGTTACCTTAGGGCAGAGGCAGGCTATCCGTCCCCCCCTACCATTTCCAGTCTTTGTGCTAAGCACTCCACTCCTGACTGTAACTTCATGTTTAGCATACGGATGTGAGAGCGGTATCAATCCTCTCACCTAATTCTGGGCAAAGAAAAAAAAGAAAACTGTCCAACATTTTTGTTAGCAGCAGCCCTCATTTTTTTGGGGAGGGATTTAAAGGTGTATTTCCAGAACTTTGCTGCAAAAAATAAATAAATAAATAAGTTAAGCTCGGATTATCTCGCACCTGCATGCAGGGCATGTTTGGCCTAAATTTTTCGGCCCACAGTCGGAGCCTCTCTCATCTCGCCGTGCCACGTTAGGACTGAGCTTGCTGTGTAGTAGTTACCGAGGCTGCTCCACGCTCCACGCTGGGCCGAGGAACCAAGGCTGCAGGGAACACTGTTAAAGGACATTTGGGAAATAACAGCATTCCCACTGACTTGGCCTTTTACTGCTCATCAGCACTTTGAGCTTTTTATAGTGTCTGTGCGCATACATAAGAGTAGCAGCATTCCTCTCTCAAATCCCCCTTAACTCCACCGTCTATTTTGTACCCTAATCCTCTTTCCTAGGTAAAATAGCATGTATGGCAGCAGTACAGGACACTCATTTTTGCCGTGTCCACCGATGATTACATCAGCTATAAATGATGGTGAAATGCTGACGATTATCACGCAACTGTATGATAAACATGAAGAAAATCAGATACATGATGAGATATAAGCTGTGTAACTAAATGATCAGGGAGTAAACGTAAAATGTCAAAGTTAAACCGCAATGCAACAAAAACTATGAAGTTTATTTCACAAAACATCTTTTAGTTACTCGTATTTCTATTTACCTGCATTTGTAATGACATGTCCTTGACTGATTCCCTGTTAGGAACACAAAAATGCAAAAGGACATTAGTGGTTGAGCACCAGGGGGGAGGCCATGGTGCCAAATTAAAGGGCAGGAGTGGAGTATGTACTTATACTCATTCATGATGTGCTCTGTCAGCCCTGCTGCTTATAATGGCATGAGAAGGGCCACTTAACTCGTAATCACTTCTCTCTCCCCCCATGGCTCTGTCCTTCTCTCTGCCCCCCCACCTCAACCCCTGATTTTCTGACTGTCAGCTCTGATCTCTAATCATAAATGAACTGTAGATCAAGAGCAGGGACAGTGGTCCACACCCCCTTCCCCCTTTGGCTGAGATCCTGTAATCACAGGGCTCTTGGCTAGTAAGAGGCCAACAAGCCT
This sequence comes from Terapon puta, assembly GCA_028564955.1. Taxonomy (NCBI): domain Eukaryota; kingdom Metazoa; phylum Chordata; class Actinopteri; order Centrarchiformes; family Terapontidae; genus Terapon; species Terapon puta. The sequence continues at coordinate 15,128,499 of JAOXYL010000042.1, read as the reverse complement.
TTGAATGAGACATGACTGTACCTCTAATGCATCAGCCACCTCAACTTTGAAGAGCCATTTTCTGGCAGAGGTAAATATCACAGGTGGGAAATCAGGTCACCACCACCACCATCATCATCTTTGCAATCATTATGCCCTCTCTCATCCAGAAGCGTACCACAAAGTGGGACCTTTTTAGACAATTATTTTCATTTGTCACCCAAAGCCTAAAAGGCAAAAACTTGCAACAATATGTCACAGTAATTTAGGCCCCATGGTGCACTTTGACTTACCCTACTCTCGCTAAAAAACTCTCAGCAAGCACACACACACACACACACACACACACACACACGCCCATGCACTATCTAGGTGGTGCAGTATACATTGTGTTGAGACACAGGTCAGCCGTTCTGGCACAGGCCCGCCTGTCAAGTGCTGCTACTTGAGCCGAGCTCTGCTAATGGACTGCTAATAGAAGTGAATGTTGCACTGTGAAGCTCCCCTGTAGTTGAGAGTGTCACACAGGGTGATTAATGACACACTCTTCTCTCCTCCCCTGTCCGTCCCTGTCCTCGCACCATATCTCGCCTCTACCTTTTTCTCTCTCTCTCTCTCTCTCTCTCACTCTCTCTCTCTCTCTACCTCCGGCTGCTTCTCCTCTCCACTCCTCACCACTAATCTTTCTGTCCCATTTGCCTCTT
>JAOXYL010000042.1:15115277-15127716 GCA_028564955.1 Terapon puta | reverse complement strand
CTCTCTCTCTCTCTCTACCTCCGGCTGCTTCTCCTCTCCACTCCTCACCACTAATCTTTCTGTCCCATTTGCCTCTTTTGTGTCCTTGCGATCACCCTCTTCTCACTCTTCTTCTCGCCGCCGCGCCTCGTCCGCTGCCCTGTCGGCTGCCTCTCTGGAAGAAAGGGAGTCGATGGAGACGGCACGGGGATCCGAAATCATTACTTTTGCGCCACCTCCCAAGTCTATTTGCGACGCTCCGCTTTTCAAATGGCTTCGCAATCCCTCGCATATGAGTGCAACAAATAAGAAAAAAATGAAGGCAAGGAAGCCTCAGACAGAAACTCATTAGGAAAGAGACAAAGGGAGGGAAAAAAAAGTTTACGTTGGGTTTACTTTACTGGAAGAGGCATCCTTCCACCAGGGCATAAAAACGCAGAATAAACACAAAGATTGCTTACTCATATCTGTTGCACGGGCACTGGCGGCAAGGCGCACCAACATCAGGAGCATTGTTGACACGGAGGTCATGTTCGCTGTATTGTTCTCAGAATTATGTGGGCTTTGACGACCCGAGCCAACGCAAACATTTAAACACTGCAGATCTGAGAGACGGATTAAAGAAATATCTTTGAATTTGACGGCTTTTGGACTAAATGTATTGAATTAGATTTAAATTTCAAACAGTCAGCATAGAGTGAGAGTCAGCGTCTTTCATTTAGTAAAAAACGCAAACATCCGAACATTTCGAAAGGCGCCTTTCGTGGCCGCTCACACATTTCCGAGGCGGGCGGGGCGGACTCGTGACCTCACCATTTCTCAAAACATCCTGGCTCGCAGCGACAGTAACAGCTTTTGCCTCCGCCAGCACAACAAAAGATGTCATCCGCCAGGTGACTGCAGAACCCGTTCCCAGCCCCAAAATAGCTCCACGTATATTTTTTTTTCGCCTTCATCGCAACAGTGTACGACATCAAGTGGAGCGGGGAAGCAAACTCAGCAGCCACTTTTCACAGTAATTATCACTCGCTACCACGCTCCGTCTGGGGCTCAGCTAGCAGCCAGCGTGCACCTCTGACCCCACTCAGCACAGTCGGACCATACTGTACACACTGTTTACTCTGCCCTCTTCCTTCACCTGCGCGAAGTGAGAGTGCGTTACTGAATCTTAATTTCCTTCAATTACATTAAATTGCTTGACTGCGAGTGTGTCATATTGCCAGCTCAGGGGCGCTGGCTAAAGGCTATCATAGGTAATTTATAAGTACTGCTCCTCACACACACAATGCGCTCATTGTGCATACAGGCCCTGTTTATAGAATGACCGCAATGGAAGTAATGTTAGTGGCCCCCGAGGAGCCAGTTGTCAGGCCACAGGGAAGGCTGTTAGAATAATAATGATGGAAATAACATTCGCCGTTACCTGCATTCTTAAAGCAGTGCTCGGATCGGTCTGCGAGTGAGTGTCGCACGTGAAAAAAAAAAAAAAAAAAAAAACCTCACTGTGCAGCGACTGGCGATATTTTAGAAACCGTACATAACAGAGACGCTTAAACTTTTTCCTCCAAAAACAATCCTCGGAGGACACATCATCAGAGAGTGGTGAGGCGGCAGAGACAGGGAACACGAAGTGAGAGTGAAACAGGAGGAAAGAGACAGGACAGCAGTATTGTGGAAAAACTGAACAAACTCCTCCAAGGCCAGCACCCTGGGCCCAGTACACAGAGAGAGTATATAAATATCAGTTGCATTTTTTTTTTAATACTCAAGAGTGTCTCTCAGGTGTAATCCACGCCTCTATTTGCTGAGGGTTTAGAAGTCCTCCTTAAACCCATCTCCCTTTCTTTTCAACGACGCCCCCCTGAAGCAGGTTTAATATGTGAAATCAATGGAGACGGTGTAGCTCTCCCCTTGACTCAGTGGCCTGTTTTTCGGGGATAAAAAAAGGAAGTGTAATACATCAGATTCGCCCATTAAAACTAAAAAAAAAAAAAGTTTTCCACATTCACTTCGCCTGCAAGAAAGGAAGGGGAAAAAAAACCTGTTTGAAACACCTCTCGCAGTTCCACATATTATCATGAGAGAGTATTCCACATATTCCCACAACAACTTGACATCCTCCATCAAGCTCTGAGGCAACGTGCGCGCAGATACGGACACTGCACATACTGTACAGCTCTGCCGCTGTGCTGGAAATACCAGAAGTACATCTGTTCTTGCACCAAGGGTTTCCAATCAAGCTACTGTCACAGAGCTCTCAGCAACCTTTCTGGCAGCTCCCAGCTTATATCTGTCTCAACCTGTCTCCTTTGTCAAGAGTTCAGCAGGTTAATGAGCACTCTCATTTCCCAGCGCTCACTCCTGCCTGCAGACGGGGTGAGAGCGAGTCCTCTCGAAAAGCCAAACTCGGCGAGCGAAAAATAAACTCAAACAGCAGCGGCTAAATGCGCAAACGTTGTCGAAAAATATGTTTTAACAAACTAATGCGGGAGAGGCGCGGTGTCGCAGGGAGCGCCTGGGTAAGTGAGCCACTTTAATCAGCAGTCGTTTTGCGCCGGAGAAGTGACTCTCCAGCGATTTGGAAATGTGTAGAGCTCATCAGCGCCCAAAAATAGCGGGGCCCATTAATTAGTCTCAAACAATGTTCTCCTGCTGTATCGACTTCTTAATGGACAGAGAAGGACCTTGTTCGTATTCCCATCCAGTCAATGACACAGGGCTCTCTGGGGTTTTGGGATGGGTATTATGTCATCTCACCCTGCCCTTCAGAAACCGGACCTGTGCTGTTTTTCATTCTTCCTCTCCCCTCTTTTGCTCATTAACTATGTAGGAGTGCGATGAGGGTCTGGAGCAGCCAGATAAGGTGGCTCGCAGACCCTCATCCCTGTCTAGGCTATGTGCTTGGACCTCCAATTTAAGCCTGTGTTGCTCTTGCATGAGCAGCAAAGCCTTAATTTTAAAATATATATATATATATACATAAATGTCAGGCCATTGAAAAATCTGCCACTGCAGGTCTTTCCTTGTAGAGGACTGTCTGCAAAGCAAAAATCTACTCACCTCCCCCCAACCCTTCCCATCTCATCGTGCTCTTCAGCCATAGTTCATGCCAGAAAGAGCAGGCAGACCACCTACCTTAATTCCAGAGGCACACACACACACACACACTTCATGGCATCTGTCACGCATGCACAAACACATACTGAACGGAGCAGTCACCCTCACACAGATGGGCTGCTCGTCGCTCCCTTTGTTTGACAGACATTACCACTCAGGAGAGAGCAGATTAAGTAAATGGCTTCAGGTGTTGTGGCATTATCTCCGCGCCTCCCACAGCTGACAGCTACTACGCTTTACAGAAAACAACTTTCAACAGACGGCTCCGCTCGGGAAAGAAAAGGCGGAAGACGCGGCGGAGGTCAAAGACGTGACGCTTCCTGGTTCAAGTGAAATACAGTGAAACATTCGATCTCCTGCTCTCCCAACCTCCACCACTCTGGGTTCAAAACGTACAGTTTATTAGATCCTGATAAATACCGAACATCTGAGCTAAGGTCAAGATTATTTAACAGCTTTAACAGCACCACTGGATTTCAATACCCATCATCACTGGAGGGGCTACTTATTTAGAATGAAGATCTTTTTTTTATAGGAATGAAACTATTCAAGAATTCACCATTTTGTGAATTACTGAGTGACCCTAACAGCCATGGGAAAAACAAATGAATGAACATTTAGCACGACGTCCAAGCGAAACCGAACTAGTGGGTGGAATTACTGGATATGAGTCAGAATTTAAACGGAACTCACTTCAGGATAATTACAGTTAAAAAATGGTCTAAACTGTTAGATTTTTACCTCCTGAACTATGACTCAGAAGAGGCCAACTCTATTTTTCAACTGCGCTGCCATTTTCTGTTTGAGCACATCTATTTTTTGCCAGGCAATTTCTGAGGATCAGTTCGGGGAGGTGTTTAAGAAAGAAATAGGGGTTAAAAAAAAGCAACTTTAATATGTGCTGCGTTTCATTTCTGATGGTACCTGGGAGCTCTGCTGGAGCACAGCAACACTTCTTGATTTCTTTTCTTGGGGGACAAAAAAAAAGTCGTGTGGTAATGCTCCTGCCTCCAGTTGAGGACACACAACAGCAGTATTCATTCTCTTGAATGAGGTTGAGATGATGTGATTTGGTTACAGCTTTTTTTTTCCCTCTGCATCATATTCTTCCAGATGATCGTTTATTTGACCTTATATAGTTCATATTTTCACATTCAACCCATGTTATTGGGAGTTTATTGATGCAGGCCTGCTGGCTTTGGCACAGGCTGACTGTGTTTGAAATAGCTGAGTGGCAAAACTGCTCTTTTTATTTATTTTTTTTTTATCTTAAGTAAAAGCAGTCAAAGTTCAGGTGGCTCTCCCTGCTGTACCCTGCAGGACTCTACTGAACTTTCCCCGAGAAGTGAAGCAAAGTTCACGGGTGGAGACCACATTTCTGAACTTTTCTTTTTCTTTTCTTTCCTTTTTCATTTCTTATTTTAATTTTTTATTTTTTTACCTTGAGCCGCTCCGGTATCCGCCAGGAGAAAAAGCAAAAGCCAGGTCAGCATCTCAGGAGAAGATCTCGGCACTCTTCCTCTCTCTCTGTCACTTTGCGCACCCATGGTGAGGAGTCTTTTTTTTTAAAAAAAAAAAAAGGAGAGAAAGAGAGAGAGAGAGGGACACACAAGTCCGACTCAGTGGGGGGAAAATTTGCGCTCAAGCACGCACGGGTGTCAACCCGGTGTTTTGCGCTCTGCGGTCCAAACAATAATTTAAAAAAAATAAAAATTGTCACCCCTCGAAACCAGCCCGAGCGCGCAGGAAACGTCTCTGCAGAAAATACATCCAGCGCTCTTTCGCGGTCCTGCAAACTGTGACAGTTTACGGAGCGGGAGGCGGGTGCGTCGCCCTCCGTCGGGGTAGGGTGGTGGAGGAGGGGGGGGGTGTCGCGTTAAAACCTCTCCCCGCTCGCGTCTCTCCTGGAAGGTTCACTTGGTTGGTCTGGAGGTGTGGATCGGTGTGTTGGTGGCAAATTCATGCTCCGATTAGTCCCGTGCAACAACAACAAAACACACACACACACACCCCTCCTTTTTTTTAAAAAAAAAAGAAGAAAAAAAAATCAAACAAGTCCTCCGGTGGGGTCCCTGTCCGTCGCACCTTCCACGCGTGCAGGCGGGTGTGCGTCGTGCGTGCGCCGCGCCTCGCGCTCCACTGACGGGAGTGAACCGGAGGGAAGGAGACCGTCTCTGCGGGCCACCTTGCTCCTTCAGCCAATCCAAGTGCGCCGGCGGAGTGGCGGCGCTGTATCAAAACCTGGCCCGGACAGCGGCGGGGAACGGATGGCGCCCATCAAGCCCCCGTGATTAATGGAGGCACCGGTCGGTCGGTCGGTCGGTGTGTGCGCGCAAGTCTCCGAAGGCAGCGATGGTTGGAGATCTGAAGGAGCCCACACCAAGAAAAAAAAAAAAGAGAGAGATGACAATGTCAGGTGAATGAGGAGTTTCCATGTTATGCCACGTGGTCTCTCCATTGTGCATCAACTGGGAAAAAAACATTTATGAAACCATTTACGTGCCAGAGTCACAAAAAAATAATTTAAGTAAGGAAGTAGCCTATTTATACAGGACTATTGTATAGCTAATGGTGGAGGAAGCACTCAGATCCTGTACTTAAGTAACGTACTCATACCACAATGTAAAAATGATGTACTCTCTCCAGATTAAACTGTCCACTTCAGTGATTATATATGATATTATAACATACTGACACTGATGCATCAATGCATAAGCAGCATTTTATTGTTGCAGCGGATTGATTGGGGGCTGTTTTTCAGCCTCGAGGTCGGGCGTCCTCCAAAAAGTGCACTATGAAGTGTTGGATGACTTGAGATCATCATTCGTTTGAGAGGTTTTAGACGGGCCATGTCTCTTAAATCTCCATGAAGACCACATACATCTGACACATGACAAGAAACCTCAGCTGAACTTTTTTTTTTTTTTGCTTTTAATGTGGAGTCAAACAAAACAATCAGTGATCATAAAGAAGCTGCCAAATGAATGTGGTGGAGTAAAAAGTACCGTATTTCCCACTGAAAAATAGCTCAAAAGGGAAAAATTCAAGTGAATTACGCATAGATTGAAGTTAAGTACACTACTGGAGTAAATGTACACGTTCCACCCTTGTGTATTGCAAACAGGTGCTTCCGTTCTCTGGTCCCTCCCTGTATTTTGAGAGCATAAATCCTCATTAATTTAGCACAGGCTCTGCAACAGGAAGGCGTAATTTATTTGACTGGGCCCTGCACTCGCCCTTGTTTCTGCCACTCTAATTGTTATTTAGAAGTAGTAATAGCATGTCACAAAACCTGATCAATAATCATCTCAGTGCCTCACACGCCCCGATACAGACAGACACACACACACACACACACACACACGACTTTTGCTTTGCTGGGGGAAACTTGTTTCAGTGATACTGATAAAAAGGCTGATGAGTAATTACATATGCATGACAGATGTCGAGGCAATGCCCCCGATACTTTGTGATTAATGTGAAATATGAGCCTGACACTATCTCCGCATAAAAATGAAACGTGATAACTTTTAAAATATGAATCTAATTTGAGAAGCGTGGTATTCTCCTCCCTTCCATCACCACGTTTTTTTTTTTTTTCTTTTAATGTGCAGTGATGTCAATGGGCAGCTGTCATCTTGCTGGCTTTTCAATTTCAGGAGGGGATATGCAGGAAATTGCTTTTATTCTTGACGAAGGTGGAGACGATAGCTCTGCTCTGGGTCTCCAAAAGTATACCACATATTGTACGATCTGCACAATGCTCCACGTGCGTTCAATGAGGAGCTCCTTTTCTGGCCATTTCGTGGAGGCCCGGATTCAACAAGGTGCTGTGGGTGCTCCTCTGGGAGGGCTCGGCCTGCGCTGACTCCATCGTGACGCGTTCACTCTGCTATCAACAAACTCCACCGGTGCTCTGTTTGAATGAGATATGAAGGGTGAGGTCACTGTCATGTTCGGCTCCTGAAGCGACCTCGAAAGGAACGCACGCGCAGAATGACATTTTATCTGCTTGCATCCATTTAAGCTAAAACAAAGCGGGGCCCCGACCGTGACGGCCACATCCTGACCCTGTCGCCGCTGCGACGCATCGCAAGCCGGAGATTTCTGAGACTGCTCTTCACTTGTCCACGGCTCCTTCTGATGGCTCGCGTGGCCTTATTTTCTTGTTCCTCGCTGACTGGAGTCGAAAGTGACGTGGCCCTCTGCTGCTGCGGCCCCGTCCGATGCGAAGGTTAAATGATGTGTGCTTTCTGAAATGTCCTGCCGTTGTACCAAGCTGTCACTTATTTGTGGCCCGTTAAGTCGAATAAACCTTTGTCATTCCCTATGACGCCTCTCATGCACCACTGAGGCGCCGGCTCCGAAAGCACCAAAGATGTCCAAAGGTCTGAGTCGATTTAAATGCTCACGTCCGCCCCTTTGTTGCGGCCTCATTTCCTTGTGAACTTTAGCAAAGCAGAAACACTGGCATAATCTTTATAGGATATTAATGTGAGTTCATTTCAGGTTAGTACTGGGCATTAGTATGTATGCAAGTCATTTGATCTCTCTATGACATTAGACATAAAAAAAAAGTTAATTGGAATATGAAATTTAAAAACCTAGAAACAAAATCACATAGAGCTCCATTAATATACTTAACTTATCAAAGCAATTCACACTCAAATATTGTATGTGTCCTCTACCAGATATAAAGCTTTTAGGTCAAGGTTTAAAAAAGTGCCTACGTTTCTTATTAAATTGCCCCTCGATGCAGCTGAGCAGTGCAATATTTGGCCATTAGTGTATCTCCTCTTATGGAGTGATAAATTCATGTTATTTTCTGCACAGGATGAATACCAGAAAGAGGGAGGACGTCTTCACGGATAACAGGAAAACATTCACTCAACCTTAATCGCACACCGCTGACCTGTGTACGCTTTTTTAGAAGGGATCCTGGCTCGTGTGCCAGGAGCGAAAAAAGCCTGGATATCACAGAAATACTGAGGCGTAAATGCCCTCCAGATTGTTAACATGCCCCCTTTCAGCAAATAAAGAGGCATTTTTTGCCCGCCGGAGTGCCTCTGGATGGATGTTTTAGTCTCGCAGGAAACTTGACCCCGCAGTGCTTGACAACCCCGGGAGGGCAGCCGTGTCTGAGGCGCCGCAAAGTGGAGTGTCTGGAGCGAACAACCGCAGCACGCTAAAAGTCACTCGCATTGCAAGTCTCGCCCATTTAAGCTTTCAGCTGAAGAGCAACGGAACCCCTGAACTTATTCTGCATGCTTTATGACTATGCTTTATTTACGAGTGACTCACTGTCTGAGTCATGTGGCTGCTTAAATTGGAAGCTACCTCAGAAGATGGATACCGAGTTTGTGCGTTTTATCCTAATTTCCTCCAAAAAGGGAATTGTGAAAACCCTCCGTTTAGATTACATTATCTATGAGCGGCACAGTGCTCTGAGTCACGTTGGGTGCCTTTTTCCAGCGCAGGTAAACGTATGGATTTAATGTTATCGGTGTGAACGGGAGGGAGTGGGAAGCTGCGTCGTGGTTGCCGCTCAGGAGATAGGGATGTCTTCAAGAAGCCAGCGAGGTTTCACGTATCCTCCTGTGGTTTTAAACACCTACTGTAGTAAGCGGCATTCATCGGAATAGTTCAAGTGGGGGTCGTTGGCGTGAGAGCCTCCTCCGATTCAGCTTCTCTACAGTATGTTTTTAGCCACGCTTGCTGTATGGCTATAGAGATAATAATGCCTGTCACTTCAGTCCAAACAGAAATATCTGAGCAACTGTTAGAAATATGTACACTCATGTTCCCCAGATGATGAATCTTACTGAATTTGGCAACCCCCCCTTTTCATCTTGAGACGCCAGCGGCCCTTCATCCTGTAAATTATCTCTCCATACACTTGCTAGATTGGTTCCACATTTTGTACACACATTCATTGTTCCCAGACTATACTAATCACAAGCCCCTGACTTAGTGTCCTATAGTGCCGCCAGGATGTTGACATTTTTTTTTGTGAAATGTCTCACTTAAATCTTAAATCATCCTGTATTTTGTCCCTGAACAAATAACTCTAAAAACTAACATCATTCCAATCAGCCTCAGCTGCACTTACAGGTGTGTTTAGTGTGTCAAGCACACACTAAACACACCTGAAAAGAATCTGCATGTTATTGTGAGCATGTCTGCACGCTGAAGTCCGCATGAAGCTCGATGCGCCCACGTTGCTAAGTGCAGCCTCCCGGAGCCCCGAGCATGGCTGTAGACTCTTAGTCCTGTTACCACATATAATCTTCATCCTTTGTCGAGCGATATGTTTCTCAGCACCGCCCGTGTCAGACAGCCCGCATCCCTGCCGAGCACTCCCAGGACCTCTGTCTCTCCCGGCAGGCTGTTGATCAATTAGTAAGAGCGACAGACAGATAGGCAGACAAACAAACAGACAGATATGCCGGCAGACTGATGAGAATGCAGAGGCAGTGTAATGCAGTTTGTGTGCAGCACCAACCCACCCCCACTCCCCCATCTTCACCACATACACACAAATACTCCTCGGCTTCTTTCTAATTTTAAAGATAAACATCACTGAGTGAAAATGGAATTGGAAATTAATCACAGCTATAAATTAAGTCACCTTTAGGGGTATCCTTCTCCCTCATCCACAGAGTTACAGGTAGATAGCCCAAGTTAGTCCACGTGCAGAGCTGCAGGATGGAAGAGAATTTGAATGATGACAAATGGCATAATATGATTTGCACACAAAGCAGTGGTTTGGGGCAGGTTTTTTTTTTTTTTTTTTTTTTACAACTGTGAGCCACAGAGACACAGTGAATGGTGGCGATGGCAGTGTGTGCCACACAATAAAGCTGCTTTCCATCGCTTTGGGCACACTTTACTGCTGCTCTTGATATCAGTATTAAAAGTGATTTGCAGCTCCGTATGTGGCAAGGAATCAAAACTTAATTTAGGCAGATAAAGATGCCATTTGGGAGGGAGATAAAGTGCTGCATCATGGGAGATGTGTTCCCCTGCCTGCTCTCAGCTCCTCACCCTTACAGCGCCCTCAGATTTACTAGCTCTTTTTTCCTGCTCCATAAAACAGCAAATCTGCTCGCCAGGCGACACAGGCAAATGTTAATGGATTCATTTGTCAAGAACCTTCCACTTATTTACAGTCCTCTTCCATTACCGTCGCTCCTCCTGCAAGAGAAAAACCAGTGGCCAAAGTCAAAATATCGATTTGCCTGTCCATCACCACTGTGAGTCACCCTGTAAAACACACGAAGCCAGAGACACTGCTGCCACCGGGAGTGTGCTTCTACATGACAGTTACACAATCGGGAGGGACGCTCTCCTATCTCTCAATTATGTCATGTAATAAGACTAGAATGATAAAATCCTTATATTTGCTGTTGTTTTAAATAATCCAACAAGGTCACTGTCTGACTAATAATTTAATTTGTTTTTGTTTTTGTCTGTTCATTTTTTGGTTTGAAAGAGCCCTTCTGAAATAATTTGCCTTATAAAATTAATGAACATGTCAACATGGGGAATGTTTTATTTATTCTTTTTTTTTTTGTTTCAGATCGTGTTCAGAGCGAGGCACGGGGTTTTGAATATTTTACGCGGGGGATATCTCACTGAAAGGGAGGATTCTGGGCAAAAACAAATGGAAGTTAAATACATGACAGCATTACACCTGAATTCACTTGAAATTTCTATTGAACTTCTATGAGAGGGGACTGAAGAAGCTCCATTAATGCTGTTTGTACTTAGCACATATACAGGACTAAAAGCACTGGCTTTGATTATATTGGCGTGCTGCAGCTCCTTAGACCACCAGGGCTGCTCCGGCATGACTGCTGACGCAAGCCAGACCATGACCCTGTGCACCAGCCCCTGATAGTTCAGACCTCTCATCTGAACACTCAGCCTGAAGGAAGGTGAGAGCCCCGCTGTGCCACAGACCAGATATCCCCCTCAACACATCTTACATCTTCTCCACTGCTCAGGTTTGGCTGTGCTCTGCTCGGGATCAAAGCCTCCAACTCCTCTCTGTTAAGTATCTGTCCAAACCTCCCTAGATCAGATCTGAGCCAAGCAGACATCACAACCTGAGCAGAAATATGACCAAAATATTCAGAGCTACTTTGGTAGCGGCAGAGCTAGTTGTAGTAGTAGCAGCAGTAGTAGTTCATTAATTCCTCTCGGGCACATCTCTTTATCACAGAAACATCAAAAGCAACATAAGACGCAGTCCCACACATAAGCAGGTCGAATGCAAGCCAACCACTCATACATATGCACAGCCCATTTACTGGTTCGAAATAGTATCTCGTATGTTTTGCAAAAAATGCAAAGGTCATTCCTGGAGAAAATAAATGAGTTGTTCTTCACCGGACTGTGTTTCCCCTTTTCCGTGGAATCAAATGTTGACGTACAGTAAGATGCCTTCATGTTTATTCCTCTGTGCTTCTGATACTGCTGTTAATTTTACTGCGAAACTGAGGCTCATTAAAGCTCTTCACATCACTGTCACGCAAAGGAGACAACGCTTAAATTGCAGCCTGGGCTGGTGGCATTTCAACAAGACTGCAGCGCAACAATATGCACGAGGCAGTTACCAGATGTCTGTGATTCATTGTTTAATAAACACCGAGTACATCCTCGAAGAAAAATTTACTCTCTTTCCACGGCATGCTGTGACTCAGATCCACAGAGTTTCCCGCATGGCCTCCGCTAACGATATAAAAGCCTCTGATTATCTCTCGCTCACCTCGGCTCAGAGGCCAGACTCGTGGCACATACGGCACTGCAGTGTCTCGCGGCCGGCCGTCCATACATCTGCTTCACCCCCTTCATTTCCTCTTTCCTGCTTGGTCTTTTTCCTTTTCTACAGTCCCCACCTCCCATCCGGGGAAATGGTTTGGCCTTTCTGAAGTAAACAGGCATTAATCACTCCTTGAGAGAGAATTGTCCAGGGGACAGCCCAAGGCATTTGAAGGGGGGCACACAGAGGCACAGGGGACCAGGAGATAGATGCTGTAGGGGTGCGGGGTGTTATGGCCCCCTATGGGATGTGTACAGCACCAGCTGATGGGGTCAGCGTGTCCACCTTGGGTAAGTGTGTCAAGGACGGCGAGAGGAGGAGGTGGGACTTTGGCTCTGGGTGAAATCCACCGCTGTAAAGTAGAGCAGTGGGCTGAGAGAAAATTCTTTGTTTTTCTGTATTTATTCTCTCTTTTTTACTCTCCCTTTTTACAAGAATGCAGGGAGTTCACACATGTGGATAAACATAAATTAATGAGTGATCTGTCATGAATATGAGAGAGCGAAGAAGAAAAAAAAA
>JAOXYL010000042.1:15073581-15091927 GCA_028564955.1 Terapon puta | reverse complement strand
GTGTGTGTGTGTGTGTGCACGCTGCAGTACGCTCCTCTCAGCTGAGGGCAGTCAGGGAGCACTGGTACATCCCCTGGGCCGAGGAGAGTGAGTGGTACCTGAGGACTTAAATGGCCTGAGGAGGACACGGTCCACCATGCCTGTGTTCTGTAAAGCTCTACAGCACAGACTAATACAACGGCAGCGGAGAGGGCGTGCATCATTTACGGCATGAAGATGTGTGTGGCGCGGCGAGGCACGCTGAGGTGTTCTGCGGTTCGTAAGGTGTGTGGTATAGCTGGTATTCAAATGAGGCAGATATGTGCATCAGAAAGCTTCGAGATGAGCGAAATGAGGTGCTGAAAAAAAAATCACCCAACCTTAACTTTATTCTCCCTAACAGCCTCTTCATCCTCTTTTACAGTCTCCTACACCTGCTGTAAACTTGGTCCATGCCACAGCATGTAGACGCTGAAGAGGTTTTATTATTTACTTAATGATCAAAGAAAATGATGCAAAAACTAACTCATATAATAATACTATTGTATTAATTAAAGAAAAACATGGATATCTTGTTAACTACAGCCAGCCAAGGTCTATTCTAAAAACATCACAAGGCTCTGTCATTGCAAGTGACAGAAAGTCAACTCTTCTTCACTTAGAAATTAAAGGTGTTTTGTGAGTAATGCAGCCATTGTCATCTAAACTGTCAGTGTCAGCCAGAGATGATATACCCATTTAATAATAGAAAGAGCTTTTATATGACTGTGTCCCTGGGATTGGCAGACTTTGATTGGCTTGCGAGACCATTTCGCTTTGCAGATAAAATGAAACTACCTTCAACATAATTTATAGATGCAATTTTGTCGGACAGTCCTGAGCACATATTTGATATGACAATTTGAAGGTGGGTGTGTGTGTGTGTGTGTGCGTGCACATATCCACATAATAAATTTGTAATAAATACAGAAATTACATTTGAAGCCAGTTATAATTTGTACAATTTTTGAAAGTCTGCTTGAGCTGTAAGAAAGTGTTTCAAACTGAGCAGGTTGAACTTCGTCTGACCTTTCATTCACTCTAGTGATGCACAGCCACACTAATTCCTCTTGCTGAGTCGCTGCGGTGAGTCTCTCCTGTTGGTCTCCTGCTGTGACAGTCAACAGCGATCACTCCTTGATCTCAACCATCTATAACGATCCTTCCACTAAACCCAGATCACAGTACGGTCATCCACCAAACACGCATCATCTAATCACAAATAAAATCAATGTCCATTTTTAACTGGCTTTAAGTGAGAAGATTTTTAGACTTTCTGTAAGCAGTAATGAAGAAACAGGGAAAACAACCATGGAAGCACCCACTCTGTCAAGAATGTCACATCTGCCACAGATTTCACTCATTTTGTCACAGAACTGCATCACATCAGTATGGATGAAAATACAAGCAGCTGCCGCTGTGTCTGCAGGTAGTGGAGATGAGTTGGAGCCTCCAGGCAACGACTGACACTTCTTATGTGATCCATTAATGTTCGACAGAACCTGCTTGGGTCTGAAATCAAAGAGGAGGATACTGACCAAAATATCTGTGAGGCAGAGGCATTCATCATCCGAAGATAAAATGTGTTCTCTCAATGCGGCCATAATATTTTACAGCCACACAGAGGGGCTTTAGTGTCGACAAAGTCTGGTTCACGATTACACGCCTGCAACAACCGGTTGGCAGGTCACTGGAGTGATTAGCAAGTGACCTCTCTAGGATGCCATCCATTTTTATAAGAAGGTCAAAATATTGTCAGATTCTTCACTTCACAGGAACTACAGTCGCTTTTAGAAATGTACTGACATGTAGAGTCTCTGCAAAGGCTCTATTATCTGAGCATTAAATGGCAAATAACATGAATTTTACACTAATATGTTGGTCTAGGACATAATGTGACAGTATGGTTTGTGCAGGGCTCTCTTTAGAGACCCTGCCCTATGGACCAAAGGGTCCTATTACTTAAATGAGCTCTATTAGTGTCTCTGTGGGGACCACTGTGTCGACCAAACTCACAAACCTGCTCACAGACTCAAAAACAGCTTTTGTTATGCCACCCCTCTATTGCCCTCCAGTTTCTTACTGATTTACATACAAATTGATCTTGAGGTAAATCAGATGTCACTTTTCTCCGGGTCACGGAGAACACGCTGAGATAATGAAATCAGGGTCCGCTGAGTGCTACACTTGCACAAGCTACCAGATGGGTCTCTCCCTTAATGCAATGCCTCCGTCTGCATGTGTGTGAATGGGTGGGTGCACACACATGTTGGTGTGAATGCACATTCAGGCGTGTGTGTTTGCGTATGTAAAAAATGACTTAACATCTCCTATTTATTTTGCCAATAAAAAAGTAAATGTGTGTGCTCATGTGTGATCATTCATTTGACAGCTGTGTATAGAATACATGCTTCCCGTGTGACTTTGGGGATTGCTCTCATTTGCCTGGTGAATAAATTTCTGCGGCTGCAAACTTAGGTGTCTATCCACTCGTGCTCGAGAGAAAACTGTAAAAGTGAGAATTTTTACAGTATTTTATCCTATTTTGGTAGTTCCTTTTCATTATACTGAACATTTATATTAGTCCAGCAATCAGCCCAGCAAAGTTCTTTACCTGGGAGCAATTAATCAGTCCTTGAGTGGGCTCCTCCAGGCTTCCCCCTCAGAAGAATAAATGACAGGCAGTTTGGCTTGAAGTAGGAGGGACCAGAGAGGTGACAATTAGAAGGACAAGAACTCGATGGACCATCACATCCCATTAATGTTGTCTGGGGAGACATTAAGGGGAACAGCTAAATGTGCCATGTTTCTGTCATGGGACAGACTTTGACTTTGGGGGGCAGGTAGGTGTGACTTAAGTGTATGTCACACCTACCTGTGAGTAAGTGTATATCCAGTAAATATCCAGGTGTGTAAAATCATATTCAGCATACCACACCAGCATTTTAGAACTTTTATAGAAAATTACACAGGCAATAATCAATTTCCTATGGCATACCACAATGTTTTTCTTAGATTAACATACTGTTCCAGACTTTCAGGCAGACTTTGGCAGCAGATAATTTCTTTGCAGTACGAAAATGAACTTGCTGAACTCCGGTAATTCAGTGTAGTGCACAATGTCCTTTATATGTTTTTATTTTTGGAATATGCAGATTAAAGATTTTGAAAGGTCTGTTACCACAATACATTGTTGTTATAATGTTTCTTATAAGGTCATACTATTAATATCATACCTTAAAATCCTCCTTGAAAATATCAAATTGATTAATATTTGTCATTCTTCATCACTGCAGCTCACAGATGCGATTCACAGATGTCCCAACATGCAGGAGTGTTATTTTGGCCCACTTTGAAACATTACAGATGTGGAAACACTGAGATAATGGAGAATCAAGGGGAACAAAAAGTTTATTGTGATTTACCTATCTGGAGTTTCAAGTGTTTGATTTTCATACAGCACCTTTACTGAAATACATAAAAAGCATGAATAGCTGCCTGAAGCATAAGGATCAGATCTATAACACTGCAGCATGCTTTGGGAAATGTTTGTAACTTGTATAAAGCATACATAAATACAAAAATGGATTAAAACGCATCAAGTGCTTGTATTTTTCTTTCATCTGTTTGCGTATTGTTTAGATGCATATGTCCTTCAGAAAGAAAAAAAAGTAACTACCTGCTGCTGACAGTCAAAGGAAGGTTTAAAATAAATGCAGGGGACTCTGCAGGCCTTCTGTGTTGTAATTCCTCTACTTCAAATCATAAATAGAATGAAAAGAAAGAGAGGAATGATGTGAGGCCCAGAAGTCATCAGTCAGACTGACAGGCTTGAAATGGAACAATACCATAGTCTCCTCCCCTCCTGGGCTGCAGACTGGTTTAGTATTTGTTAAATAACTCTTGTATTCATGAGACTGCTTCCAAGCACTGCCTCCAAAGCTATCCTATGGCAATCAAAGGGAATGTGAAAAATGAATTAATGACTCTTTCTCAGACCAAAAACACTGGCCTATTACATGTGAAGTTACGATTAACATAAATACAGACACATGCCGTGTGATTAATGTATACTTTGTGGAAATACATGGTAAAGGTATAATCAAATAAACATTTAATGGCTGAGATATTAATGGCAGTATCTCACACTTTATGGTAACTGAGATAATAAAAAAAAATGGCCGTACATGTGTGTTTCCTCTTCCACTGGCTTTTTTATTGATAAATTTTGCTATCAGATGAGCGTAGACCAAGTTTCTACAGCTGAATGAGTCGGTATATCTTCCTCCTTCATAATACTGTCATCAGAGGATAAGAGAGCTCATAATGGAGCAGTAGTTTATTTTACTCTCAGTGGGCAGTGGGGGCAGTCTCTGGCCAGTTTCTGTGCTATGAGGGAAATAAATCAAAGGAACAATAACAAAAATGACCAGAGACCTCTCAGGGACCAGGCTGCATCTCTAAGGGTGATAAAGGTGGGGCCTGACGAGCTCTGAGCCAATGGCAGTGCAGCCTTGACATAATAAATTTAACACAAATTGCTTGCTTTAATTGGGTTCATGATCTGTGGACTGGAGTGTCAGGAGCCTCCAGTAAAAAGGCCTGACAAATGGGACACACAGATTTCCAGCACCGTTTAATGCAGTTATAAAGATTGAAAAAATATTGGCAATGTCTGCCGACAGAGTTGGGCTTAGTGTTGGGCTTCACGTCACCTGGACAGGAAGGAACAGGCAGGCCTAATAGGGACTATTTTGGTTTATGTGCGTACCATAACTGACTCAACCTGTCCATGAGTTTAAAATTTGCCTGGCTGCTTCACATACCGCAATAATTCATGTGAGAATTGTGGAAAACTAGATCAAACAAAACAATTACAGCCTTCTCTCCAAAAACGAAGCACCTTTTATCCCCACGAACACACGGACGGTTCCAGTCCCTGCGTTTGTTTTTCGGATTATGTGCATGCAACAAGCAACTATAGATCTTGGTGAGAGGCCAGAACTGCAATTAAGATCTGTGCTGGTATGCAGTCAAGTGACACTGACTGATCTCTGTAACATCTCATTGCTGGCTCTGTTCTGCTACAGTATTCAACAGATGTAGCAATGCGACACCAAAGTCAGGAAGAAGAGGACTGCTAGCAAGTAAACAGGTATGAGTTTCAAATCAAGTTTTCCAGATGTTTGATTAGGGAAGAAATACCTATATTATGCCTTTAAAGATATAAATATATAATTCAGTGAAGGTAAACGGAGGATTTATTTACATGAAAAGTCTGGATGGTCTGTTCTAGTAGTAAGCAACATGCAGCCTGAGTAATAATGCTTGTCATTTACTTGCTATGAGGCTGTTGCAGGTAATACATTGAATTACAAATTGGCCTATTGAGGACTTAAAGTTGTAGTGTTATTATTATTATAAATTTATGTGATAATAATCAGGCTAGTCTGGCTCCATCTGAGTTATCATATATACTAACTCCATCAAGCATTCTTCAGTGAGCAGACACAGCAGTGGTCAAACAATGAACAAACAACTAAACAATGACCGACCGGGTGAATGAATCATCGTCATCAGCATAAAATTTCATACAATATTGTTAATGTAGGTAAAGGTGGGGTACCTAAAATCTAATGTAATACAGAGAGAAACTATATATTATGCTTTATTCATTTTGGATCAAATTACATGTTTTGGCATATGTGATACTCTGTAAGACAGCAAATCCAAACCCATGTCTATGTATAATATTTCTTTTTTATGCATATGTTGGCTTGTATGAAAGTTCGCTCACATTTTCAGAAAGAAAGAGCAATAATGGTTTCATTGCTCTTTCTTCTCTGAAAATGTGAACGAACTTTCATTTGAAAGAGTGTGAGGCCCTGGACTGTGCTAGCAGGAGAACAATCAGGGGCATGATGACACACAACATCTGGAGTCATGAGGGAAACAGCATGAACTCCTATGCCCGGAACCAGCAGGATCACAAAGCGATAGACTGACACACAAATCTGCTGGCCGAGAAGGCACCAGCAGCCCACACATACAGCCATTTACACACAGCTGGCTGCACAAAAAAAGGTCAGCTCAATCAGATGTAGAGGGAAAGTTCTGATTTATTTGACATATTGCTGCATATATTGCAACTTTGCTATAATTAGGGATGTAAGATAAACAGAAAGTGATGCATCGTGTTGGAGTGGTGGCAAAATGTTTGCAGATAAAGCTACCTGCATTGCTGGACATCATTGGAATAACATGAGGAGAAAAAAACGTTTCTGATATTTTTTAACTGATTCTTTCATAAATTGGATTCTGTGCAACATGATGAAAGCAATTTTTGAGTGTTAGTGGTATCACAAATAATGTCAAAGCTTCGCTCTGTGTCCAGATCCTGCAGTACCCTGATAGGGAGCAAACTGTGTGGTAATGATTGGATTTGTTATTCTTGTTCATTGCCCAGGACATCATGTCTATTTCGCAAAGCCACTCAGACTTCCACATTGTGCTGGCTGTGCAGTGACTCTCGTCTATAATTGTCATAACATAAACGCTCGGTCTGGCACTCCCACAAAGACAGACTCGTGCACATGGAATGCAACCAGCAGTGCTCCACCGCCCCGAGGACCTGCTCAATGTCAGTTTTACTCAACAACACACACACACACACACACACACACACACACACACACACACACCTGCACACAGACAAACATACACAGCCTGGACGTGGGGCCTGGGGCGAAGAGGGATGTGATACGGAAATCCCTGTCCACTGATATCTTCCTCTGATAACTGTGTGAAGGTCATTTGTCCCCTGTATGGTAAGACTCTCCATAAATCACAGTGGAATTGGCGTGATGGGTATTCATGGAGGCAGCTACTGCCCCCCGGTATTTCCCACTCACCCATCTTCTCCTTGTTGCCCGTAACCCAAGCAGATGTGTACAATAAATAATGACACATCTGGACAATTTCATCTATTACAGCACACTTGCAGCAGACATACCATCCTACCTGAGGTCTTTTTTTTCTGCCTTCTTCCACTATCTTGACATTTCAGTGTATTAAGTTATAAGAGGCTACATCTACAGTGCCTGCTGATCCAGATATGGATGGGAAAAGTATCTAAATGCAAGTCCTTAAAAACAGTTTAACACCAAGAGATAGCAGGTTTACTGATGCTGTAGACCTAAAATTATTCAGTGAGCACTCACTTATAGGTAGCAGTACAATAACATTTACAACATCTTAAATATATCTCTCTGCCAAAATCAATATTTTTATTTGATAGATACAGTTGGAGTTAATTTTATTCACTTTGTACATTTATTCTACCTACTTAATTCGTATTTATGGCTTCATTATTTAGAGTTGGTGTCATTTGTTTTAAATAAATCAGATATGAGAGTGGTATAAATATTCTCACCTAAATCTCAACTGGAATGCAAATAAGGATATTTTAAAAAATGCAAACATATTCCTTCAATGGCTAATGCCTTGGTAGATTGATATGGTTCTTTACACATTATAGCCGCTAACGCTTGAGCTTTTACTTTGAAAATGCCTGTCAAATGTGGCATCTGTTATCTCTGGTGGCTCATTAGATATTAGGAGCCTGGCTTCTTTGTGTCCCAGAGAACCTTCAAACTGTGTTCGGGAAAGTGAAATATTACACTTATTGGTGTTATGGGATCCTACTGAGTAAATAAAGGGTAAAATATTCTAACCTTGAAATGCTGCTGCTACACCACTGGTTTGATTTTGCAAAACCCCAGGGGATGATGCATTTTGGCACTGTGCACGCTGATGTTAAAATTTACATTGCAGGGACATGTTATTTCACTCAACAACTGCCTGACACAACAGAGCATTTTAGAAAATAAATTGATCATTGGAGGAAATCTAGTTTGATAATCTTAAATCTTAAATCTAAATTTAACCATTGCTCCATGTTGCTTTTGTCTCGTTCACCCGCGACACAAAGACACACCAAAGGCATGCGACGAGACGAAAATCATTTTTTCATATTCTCATGCAGATGGTGGGTGTTTTGTGTGTGTGTGTGTGTTGTGCTTGCACGCCTTTCTGTGTGCGAGTCTGTGCGTCAATGTGCGTGTGGCTGTGTGTGCATGGGGCGTACTTTTGAGAGCGGCAGGTTTGGCCCCCGAGGCGATGACAAAGCGATCAAACTCTATGTGTCACATATAAATTGCTTTGACCTTTTTTCCTCTCAGACTCATGGCTCGATGGCAACAAGGGACATTTTACCCAACTGGAAAGAGTGCTCAAGTCCGCAAAACATGAGGAAATGGCAAGCGAGGAAATTAACGGTGGTAAGTGTTTGTCCTCTACGGGGTCAAAACACACCACTTTGTTCCCTTGTGTTTATGCTTTGCCAATTTCCCAAAAGACATCTAAAAAACCTTGAGCATTTATTTCAACACTCTGTGTCCTGAAAGAAAATTGAATTTACCTATGATAACAGACGGTGCGATTGTGGAAACAAAATGTTGCTCTGTATCACAAATTCTTGCTATAACAAGCAAACAGGTCAGCAGTGTTAATTCAGGTGCAACAGAGCTGCCCACTCGTGTCGCATTTACCATTATACCTCTTAACCCCATTAAGCAGAGTGGCCATTTTGTTTTGGAGCTCTCAGTAGTCACACTCTTGACCACTTTAATACATTTCAATTCTTGATGGCTGCATAAGTAGACTTCATAAATGAACCTGTTGTCTGCGGTGGCCATCTGGCCAGAAGTCATGTATATAAATGGACCTCTAGACACTTGACTTCTGTAGCTATCGGCCGTGATTACTCTCTTGGCCTAATACAATATTCATGCATTAGAGTAGGCGTGCATTACTTTCCTTCTCCTCCTCATGCTGCCATCGGTAATTGAAATTTCTGAAGTGCGGCATGTTTAATAATGGAATTAATTTCCCATGCAAAGTGTATATGATTGACCATGCACAAGGAGCAAAGGGAGCAGGCTCCATTTCCAGAGAAGAGGAGAAAATAGCAGGCTGTTAGACATATTGTTAGATTTATGAATTCAGTATAAAAAATAATGATAGAAGCGTTATTTAAGATAGTTTCAATTATATTATACATAATGCATGTTACATTTAATTGCTTCCCTACACAATGAAGATACAATTTAATGCGATGTCACTGAAAAGATTTTTCCTGTACATGAAAAATTTCTGGGCAATAATGGTGAGGATGTTTTCTTTCCTGCAGTAAACAAACTATATAGCAATGGCAGAAATGTGACCATTTGTTTTTCGACCGGCAACAGATTCAGCGCCGCAGCTGTGAATTTTGGAGAAGAAAGATGAAAAAGAAAGTCAGAGAGAGGAAGGGAGAAAGGAACAGAAATATGAAAGGCCCTGTAAAATAAATGTAAAAGATGTGGGAGGGAGACTGAGCTCCTTGTGAAGGCTAATGATCAAGCTGGTTTGACCTCTCAAGCAGTTAATGTGGAACAGACTGTTCCTGGCAAGCCAAGTCCAAATGACAGGCCATCACAGGGAAAGAACAAAGGAGTAGCTCTCACAAGAACACCATTCATCGCTGCACGGTTATGTTTTATGGAGGCAGGGAATAAAAGGTAAAAGTGTATGTCCGTCTTCAAACGCTTTCTTTCCCATGCAGACAGGAAGTGTGTCTTATTTTCTTGAAAATTAAACTGCACAAAGCACAACTGCCCCCCAAGTACATTATACACAAGGAAACCTTATGTGCTCTGTCTAAACACAAAATACATGCAGTGCATACGCCAAATACTGTGTGGGAGAAATCTACATCAGTGCCACATTTAATGGCCGTACAAGGAAACTCTCATAAGTTAATTTGTGATGAAAGCATAGGACAAACACACAATTAATTTCGCTGCTTTCCAGATGACAGCAAGGGGTGAGGTTAGCAGGAGGGGAGGGGCCAGTGCAATGAGAAGTGTGATGAAAACAGTGGGCTCAGCACAAACGCATTGTATGTCCCAGCCAAGACATATTAGGTTAATGAAATGTTCACAGGCTGTAATTGTTGTAATGAGTGGACAGATTGCAAAGAAGGACGAGGGAGATGCGGCAGAAAATCGAGGACTGTAGGGAAGAGACCAAAAGAGAGGTCGAACACTGCAAAAGATTACTACGATTAAACCGAGAAAAATACCGCAGGACTTTTTGATACTTTTGATGGCAGCGACAAGTTCGTTATATGCGGACTGGGTTTCGCCTCAGTCGTGCGCGAGCATTTTCAAATGTTCCAATTGTCTGTCTTTTCACTACATCTTCGATTTCTGAAAATGGCCTTAGTGTGCTTTGAAAGCATGAGGGAATGTTGCTTTGAACACAAAAACTCCCTTTCTGTTCATAAAATGCTGTTTTAAAATAATACTTTTTTATATATATGTATATATATATTTAACAGGTAGAAGCTACTGTTTCGTCATTTCCAATAAATAACCCCAATCTTTCAGACTCTAAAAGATGCCACCCTCACATTCTCCGACAATTCCACAGTTCAGAGATGAACACAGATCAAGAACAACACTAACAGATCATAAAATGCGGGGCTGCTGGGAGGAACACAAGTAATTCAAAACAGGAATGAGTGGGTGGTGAGAGAGAAAGAGAGAGAGAGACAGAGAGAGAGAAATAAAGTGAACACGGCAGAAACATGGAAAAGGTGAGAAACCATCAGAGAATGACAAGAGGGGGAGAGAGGGAGTTACAGAGAGACATTTAGGGGAGAACTGAGTCGAATTCAAATACCCAATGATTACATCTCTTAAAGTGTCAAGTACATTTCCATTTAAAGTGCTTGCTTAAACACCCATGAAGAGGTGTTCTGCAGCTGCTATGTACACAGTAATGACTGGGGAGTCTCCTCAGACCCTCAAGCATTGCAGTCATCCCTTTCTTTCCCATCACACTGGCTCATCTGCCCTACCTTTAAAACAATGCACTGTGCCTGGAAAAGACCCAGAACCGAGGACCAGATGCCCCCTCAAAGTTATTAGAGCACTATGAGCTTACAGAATATTTGATAAGGTGCTATAATCATATAAACACACAGCGCTTAAAGCAGTAATAACAGTTTTGTTTTTATTTTGTTTTTTGCCTCTTGAAGGAAGCAGAATAACCTATAAATACATACTATTGCCTCAAAAAGTTAATATGTGCAACATGTTAGCAAATAGATGTCCATTTACACATCCAGGAGAGACAGAACAACATCAGGATGCATTTCAAGTCATGCTTCTGATCAGTCTGTCTGTTATAGTGTAAATGCCCCATCATGTCCACCAGATAGTTTGCTAACTTTTTTAGTCTGTTAGATGCTATAATGGTGGCATGTGGTGAGTTTTATAACTTCTTTTTGCCGTTTTTTATGCTCATGCTCATGAGGGTGCTGATAATGAATATAAACAGCAAAGTTTTATAGCCATATTAGCTGTGGTATAACTGCACTGTTGTTAATAGAGAAATATCTATCAGTGCAGTTTTAAAGTGAGACAAAGTAGGCAAGCTGAGACCACAAGTGACAATTTTGGTACATAGGTAATAATGGTTATGGCAAATAATGTGGTAGCACATATACAGAGTCATCATAATCAGTCAGTGAACTGACTCAACTATGTCAATATCAGGAAAATATCTACCTAAACATTTGATAACTGGTCACACAGATCACGAAAGGCTGGAGCTACAAAACCTCAGTTTCAGTATTCAATTTAACAAATATGTATTTTATTCTTTACAGATTCAGCATTTCCAATTGTAAAGGGTACCATTTGTAGCAGTTACATGTACATACAATTTCATATACATGCAATTTAACATGTACATTGTAATAAAGATATGTGGGATCTGATGGTGTTTAAAAGAAAAGATTTCCTAATTTTGAACCACATTCAACACAACATTCCTGCCGACTCCATTCAGCATCGATGATCCCGTCACTTCCCACAGGTCCATGTATTAAAATGCAGCGCTGATGTTTGCCTTTGTGAAAGGCCTTTATTATTAAAGTGCCCTCACCTGCTAGCACATTACAGCCCGTAAACAACATGAATGATGTGCTGAGCACTGCAGCCTAACTCACATTTATTAAATTACACTTTTCAGCCACACATCAGCTTTCTCCTTTGATTCATTTCCTTTAATGAGTTTGCTGATGTAGACTGGCATGCTGTAATGAAAAGGTAAAGACAAGCAAGCAGGAGAGCCATAAATAAGTCTCACAGCGTGAGGAATAATGACAGGAGTTTAATGTCCAATTAGATTAAAAGGCTCTCTGACACAAAAGCAGGATGCTGAGTGCACTGCTCAATGAGCCTGTGAGCGACATTGATTAACGCTAAACGGATCTATTACTCTGGTCCATGGTACTGATCAACGGCTCTACCTGCCACTTCTCTAACACTATAAATGTATGTGAGTTGTACCTATGTCTATGTATGCAAATCTGTCCACTTATTAAGAAGATTAGAGATTAGCAAAGCCGGCATCTAGTGTCCCAAAAAAATCCATCAGTTTGTGTCGGACATCAAGATGGGATTTCTATGTCGCCTACTATTTTTCTTTTTAATTTTACCGAGTAAACAAAAGGCAAGCTTACCCAGGCATATTATCTCTGATATATGAGTTTCATAAAGCACAGGGGAGTTTTCTCCTTGTGAAGCCAAGCTGAGACCTGATAGCGCTCCACATTATTGGCTTTAGCGAGGGAAAAAAACATGATAGTGGGATAGGATGTCCGTCTATCATCATATTTGTTTTCAGACACTTGTCATAGGCTTCAGCTTGCATCTCCTATTTGAGCTGCACATTAGAGATGGGTTGCGGAGGTGTTTAAATCTGCTTTGCTGCAGGGGAAGGAAACTACCTTGTAGTTGCGGCTGCTCATTATTCTGCTGACAGAGCTTTGTGGATCTTTCCTCTGTTGAAGAGAGACGAGAGAGATGGGATGATGAGAGACGTCCTCCTGTGGACGAGTATGTCAACACCTTTGACATACAACACAGCCTACATTAACATTCACAGTTCACAGGGTCTGGTGTGCACCACCAAGATCAAAGAGGCAATATTATGTAGCAGACTGTATTGTACATGTATAATGTATAGTTTCCTTTGAAACTTGAGGTCTGAGGTTCCTCTCTGAGTTCTGCACAGCATTTATTTTTGGCCAGAGTCCACATGTGACTCGTTAATAACATACATGCGAAATCAGATCTCAAACTTCAATGCAAATGTGCTCTAAATCTTTTAAGAATGACATAATTGTCATTGTTTGGAGGCTCATTTTCTAATAAATACAGTGTGTCTCGTGTCTCATTACCACAATTCATGCATTGAGGGAATATTTTTTTCCCTCAGCCTACTGTTACACTAAACAGCAAGAAGGAAAAACTGCATCTTGCTTCTGCTAATGGGACAAACTGAACTGGGACAGTACAAAATTACAATGAATAACATCAAGTCACTGTGAGTACAATTCTTACTGCCAGAGTCTTTGCAAGCCAAGAAAGTAAGCCAAGACAGATTGGAGCTGCCTCTCATCTCTGAAGCCCAGTCTGTGTGATGGGTGTTTCCTTTTCAGACTTTTATACAAGGTAAGTGAAAGAAAAGAAAAATACCTTGCCTCATTTACAAAATGGGATGCAGAATCTACATAAAATGAACTGTAATGATGATCAATATGATTAAAAATATACTTGTCATGTAGTTATTTGTCATGTCACAGGAAAAATTGGACCAGAAATTAAAATAAGGGGCGTTTTTTGGAGTGTATGGACAGAACCATTTGCAGATGTCTGGACTAAATGGACTATATAATTGGTCACGGATCTGGACTACATTTCTTTCATTAGATGGCAGTATGTCATTTGTTAGATGAAAATAGTCTGATATTCAAGTCAGGAGGTGTGTGTGCAAGGCATGGGCGTAACCCGAAGTGTCAAGAGACACTGACCTCAGTCTCCTTGACTGGCGTCTGCCTTCTGCAGGGCAAATGGAAACTGCATCATCAGGGATTTTAAACAGAGAAAAAGAATCTGAGATTTGAAGGAGGATGGAGCCTGTATGGGTGAACCAGGTAAATCAGGCATTCCTGCAACCAATTCCACATCAAATTCACACTTTATGAGCCACTTTGTCATTTTATGCATGGAGATAAGTAAGTACAAATCATTACTTTTTCCTCATGGCAAGTTATATAATTATCTGGGGGGAAAGTTGTTAAGTGTCATTTCTGCAATAAAGATGTAAATAGGGCCAAATTGCATAAAATATTCATGGTAAACACAGTCCACATTCACATTCAGACCGTGCACGCTCATTTACATTGTTTCATGTATTATTTCTTAATTACAGCATGCCAGTCACATAATGTTTTGATTACATACTTGCAACTGAAATTGCCGCCGCCACACTTTCTCACTCAACAAAAGCCCGGAGCCATAGCCACATCAAACCATGCTGAAAAAAAATAAGATTGGTGCAAAATGTATTGTGGCTCGTGGTCCGGAGCAGAGATAGTCAATCATGTCTTTCCCCATTATCTGTGAACCAGGATCATTTCTTCTGTCTGAAAAATCGAGAATGTTTGGATGAGCCAGGCAGATTTTGTTTTTATGGCATGCAGCTTGCTTTGCCCAGTTTTGTGTCTCTCACCTCCAAACCCCAATATGACTTTTGAAACTTGTTGTCTAAACGTTAGCTCTCGGTTCCAGGTGAGGGGCCGGACAAGAGCAATCCATAAATTACACAAAATATCCCAAAAGCAGCTTCACCCACAGAGGTTTTTTTTTTTTTTTGCAGAAGCTGTCCAAGATGAAGCAGGTGTTGCACATTTTCACTTTTATACAGATATTTTAGGGGTTACAGAAGTTTGCCCATTTAATGTTATCCATTTGTAGATTTGATGTGCGTTTATGACCATATTCCAAATATGACCTTAGAGGGATGCTTCAGAAGCACCGCAGCCATTGTTGCATTGATTTAGTCTCTGTAGCAAGGGCTACCTGAGGGAAGCTCGTTTTTAGTTTTCTGCCAAGGTTATGCCTTGTCTACTATTCTGTTTGTGATTTCACAGATAAAATGTAATTTCAAGAAAAATCTACCCTGACGCACGTCGGCTCGGCTACCCTCTCCATCTCGATGTGAAGCACGCACTGCTGCATGCACATTGTGAAAGCGTGCATGCGCTCACCTCTCAATTTGTCAAATGTTTGATGTCAGTGTGGTTTCATCTACAAAAACATCGACTTTTGGGAGGTTTTCAAACCAAGAAAAACAAACTGTGAATTTGCAGGGCTTCTTTCAGGATATTCTATTAATTTATTTCCCCAATGAAAAACACAAGCCACTACAGTGTCATGAGTTCTAAATGCCTTGAAAACCTTGGTTTGCAAGGCCATGCTTTCCACCATGTGGAGTCTGAATACTGAGCGATGGGGAAAAAAATCCCACCTGATTCTGCTAAGGGAGAGCAAAAATAGTGCAGAATTAGCACTGTTACAGCAGGAAAACGTTCAGCTTCATCACTTTTCCACATAGGTTTGAGTCACTTTGTCTTTACTCTTCATAAGTTTCTCACCTAGCCAGTGTTATCGCTTAATTTATTTCTTTGCTGTGGATAAAATCACATACACACCCACACATTTCTATATCTGGATCCTCCCTTCCACCTCTTCATAGCATTCAAACTCCACATCACCAAGATTCAACAGCATAGTTCAAGCGCTCAGCAAAGTTTCTTTCATTTTCTTCAGACACATTTTCTCCTCTTCTACCTGAGCTGACTCATTTCTGGAAGTATGACCGGTCACTTTTCATGGCACGTATTCACAAATCACCTCATCACTTCAGCTCAAGTATGAGTCACATCATAAACATCGGTGATGTGTAGCATGCCAATCCAATAACATGTTGGTGATGTACACCACACAAACAAGGCATCATACAGAGGAGATCAAACCCTCAGCGGTTGTAGAGAATTAGCTTTGTGGAGCAGTAAAAAAAAAAAAAAATCACAAGTTACATCGTTCTAATCGGAGAAAAACTTAATTAACTAGGTGAGCCTTGGGGGCTCTTACAAAATGCCTCCCCAAGCAACAGCAGAGAGCAAGAATGACCCCCAGCTACCACAGACCTGCTTACTGATACAGAAAATATGATTGCTTTTCATATTCCAGTGAATTTTCAACATTTCCCATTTTACCTCAGGACACACAGTCGCTCAGAACACATTAGAGTAGGTGCATTGCAGGAAAAGGGGCAGTGCGTGTGGGCGTTATTAGCTAAATGAATTTTAATAAATAACACTGAAACATAATGAAACATAAGACAATATGAGAGATGAAATTAAACGCTTGTCGGAGTATGCACGACAGATAATGGGATACAGTAGTGAAACAGATGAGTTTAAGGAGGTGCGTAATACCGTGTGTTCAATTTATATGTAAATCAATCCACCTAATAGAATGACCTCGACCAGGTGCCAGAGGATAGGAAAACGATCCCACCCAAAAGCATTTTTGAATTTTGAAATCTCCTGAGCTTTTACAAGAACAGGGTGTCAGTCTGGTGCTACAATAACCCATTAGAGAACACGCTAATAAGGTGATTTATTTGAGTTACGCCAAGAGTGCCCAGTACAGCAGCCACGACAGTCTGCACAATGCGAGTTTGGGGCAAAGTCTGCGCGCCGTGGCCGTATACAGATCGCTCCAGCGGGGAGCAGGCTGCCCTTTTCACCCGTTTCCCCGTCAGTATGCGGCGGATGGATGGATGGCTGACAAAACATGCCACCACTGTCCGCCACCTCTCCATGTCACCTTGTTGTCCTGCCGCCGTCTCTGAAACGGGGACGCTATACGTCCGTCACACTGACCCACCTTGTTAGAGAGACAGCAGAGGATAATCAGGGGAGAACAAATGATGTGCTGCGAAACCCCCTGCTGTGTGACCTTTGACCCCGCACGTGCTGTAGACACCATAACCCATCTACCTGATGTCTGCAATGTGCAACAATTACTGTATATATTAAATGTACATAATCTACAACTTTTTTCTTTTTTCACAAATCCTTATGTATATTTCAACGGCTTGTTTAAATTAAGAGTTTTTCTTGTGGTATGTGGGCGTGTTCTGTGGGGTAAAGGCGCTATAGTCCCACGTCTATCACTCACTAATGGTGTGGAGCAGTGGGAGGCCAGGACACCTGCGTCTGCTGCCTGATAATGAATATGATGAAGATGGATAATACTTTACCCTGTCTGAAACCGTGCTCTCAGCTAGGGAGTGATTACTGCGGTAATTGGGATCCATGGTGGCTGCCGCTGGAGATGCTCATGATGAGGCTGTCTCGACTAAAACGCAGATAACATTGACATTACTCATATTGGGCCCAAGAGTTACAACTTCACAAATCACCACTGACAACTTGCGACCTCCGTCTCTGTTTTACTGAAGTTTTACTGTATATTTGTGCTAGCAGCTAGCAGGGAAAGAAATAATATGTTTTCCAACGCTGGGTTAAGGTTTGGTTCAGGTTCACAAGGCATCACATTTGAAAGAGCCCCTTCCTTTAATAAAGTGTTGCCGCACTGTTCCATCCGGTGTTTATCAAAAATAGCTCTCCCTGACCCGACCGTGTCCTCGTGTGTCCCCGCGTCTGAACAACAGCGCAATCTCGAGCGACATTGGTATGCCAGTCACATAAAAATACAGGGACAAAAACACTTAACTGCAGGAGGAAACAGAGCAGGAAAGCACTGATGATGTTATTCACTTTTTGGAGGCCATTTGTATCAGTTGTGTCAACCGACCACCTCTATCTTGCGCCACAGGGCCTGATGTATTGATTAAACTTCTGCATGGGCTATCTCCATACGTCATGCTGTTATTTTGAAAGATTTCAAAAAGAGATTTATGATGACCCCAGAGTGATCATTACGAGGTAGCCATGTCGGACGCCTCTCCTTCTTCCTCTTTCTTAGTCAGGTTTCCTGGTATTCCTGAGGGATGATTGGATGTCCTCTAGGTAGTGTCCTAGTGCATAGAGGGTGCCGGGACTAAAGGGGGGGGTGCTCTTAATGTCCATCTGCTCAGAGAGCAACCTTTTTAATGAAGACGGATGTTGGAAGGATCTGACCAGGGGGCTCCAAGCAGGGGTCTAATGACACACCCTCCTATGCCTGGACCTTCTCGGTTGTCTTACACACACTGTCAGTACCAGACTGGCACCAAGAAATTCAGACAAACCTCCTGAAGCTGCACCACTGCTACCAAAGTACTCACACACATCCAC
>JAOXYL010000042.1:15055135-15065340 GCA_028564955.1 Terapon puta | reverse complement strand
TGGGGTTTGCGTTGGCTGCATTTGAGTTGCTCCAGCTGCTAACTGAAGGTCTGTCTCTGGAACTACTAACAATAATCATTTTAGATTCGTGGTGGCAAAAAAAGTTTGGGGACCACAAAAGTGTTCACTCAGTTCATCCAGAAGGGACTATGAATGTCTCATGGCAGTCCATCTGACAAAAAAAGTCAATCTGCTGGAGTTATAGAGGAGAAGTCAGGGTTTAAGCAAGGGCCTGGGCAAAATTTAATGACATTTGTATAGTATGTTTGTGCCACAGGGGGAAAAAAATCAGAGGTTCTCCATGGTAAATATAATTCATGCTGTGAGGATTGTAAATTTATCTAAGAAATTTCATAGCAACCCATCTAACCGTTTTTAAGATATTTCAATCTGGACCCATCAACCAATGAAAATTATGCATGAATTGTACGTCACTCTTAACTCCATCCTTTGTCTGTTTCTCACTCCCACTGGGATAGCTGGAGACTTTGATGAGCAGTTGACATACCGCTGGCCAAACAAGCTCCATGCCACTGCTTTCAACAAGTCAATTATTAACACCATGCATACCTGCAGTCGACCTTTAGTACCAAAATACTCACTTATTAGTCGAAGCCCGCTCCGTTGCCATGGGGCTGCAAGCGTTGGATGGCTCTGTGCTCCATGTGATCATGATCATTCAATTATGGAGAACGTACTCATGGTCACAACTATTTCCAAAAAACAGAACTGATACAGAGTGGCACTTGTGTTTGTGGCACAGTAACATATAATACATGTAAGTATGCTTTAATGAGACGCTTGGATTCAGAGTTGATTTTCTTCAGGTTGAGAACATTATGTCAAGAGTGCAAGCTTTTTTCTCTATTTACATTTTCCCACACCTGGGCATAATTACTTCTACTCAGAAATTCTGGACATTAAAACTGAATCTCACTTTACACACGACACTAAAATGACTTAGAGAAAGCGTACGCCTCTTGAGATTGCCTCCAAATAACACAATTGATAGCAGTATTGTGGCTCCCAGTTCTTCGTAGGTAGTGATTGGCAGGTGAATAAACAGCAGCGCGATAAATGAAGAAGAACAATGGAGTAGCTCTTGTTACACAGTGAACGTAAAGGGCAGGCCCAGGCTTGTACCTGTCATCTCGCAATCTGTTTAATGACGGTTCAACAGTCCTTGAATCACCAGTCTATTTGCATTTGTCACTGTGATTTAAACACATGAGGTCTTTAAAAGCCCAGTTTGAAGCACAAACAAGAGATTTATACTGTCATTGTGAACCAGCTTGTTAATTATTATTTGTGGGCAATTTTCAACATCCTTCTGTGTTATTATCATTTTGTTAATTGCTCCTCAGGTAGGGGCAAAATTGGATTTCTCTTTGGCATTATTAGCGGTGTACATTGTGGCTACAACCACTCCAGAACTTAAAAAAAAAATCCTCAGCTAATTTCAGTTATAATGACTGGGTAAATTGTGCTTTAATTTTTGTTTTTCTTATTTTTGGTTATTTTTACTGAATTTCAAATGAAAATTGAAGGTTATTTTTAAAAGCATCAGCTATTGGTAAAACGTACTTCATCGAGCTCCGTTCACTCTGCATTATTCATGCTGCGATCAATCAGAGCATTTGCATAGAGTGAAAATGAAGTTCCTCGCTAATCCACGTCATTTCCCTACACGAGCAGCTTGTAATTCAAGCCTTGCTAATGCCACTGAGGGCAGCTCTGATAAGATTTCAGGTCTGACAAGATTTTAAAGCGCCATCCCCACAATTGTTCAGAGGGAACTAAGTTGATTTTGGCACCAGGAAATGATGCTTTAGAGGCTGGAATACATTTTCACATAAAAATGTAAACAAAGGAAAATCAAGCTGCGGATAACAATAATAAATCCTAGCCTGGAAATAATTGTAATAATTTAGTATAATTATTATAGTGATGAATCCGAATGATAAACATGCCCTATTGCAGCATATTGCAGCCATCTATTGAAACTAAACTCTAAAGCCCCTACTCACTTTCATGAAAAGTCCCTGACAGTGTCTTCTAAAATGTAGGTATGGTACCAGTTTGTGTCGTTTTAAATATTTGAAGGTTCATATGTTTTGTTTTCCGTTCGCGCTGGAGCATTTTGTCCCACATTTTGAGCAGTTGTGGCCAAACTCCATCCCTCCAGGAATTTACAAGTCAATGGAGGCCGGGACTGAAAAGGCTAAAAATATACAGTATGAGGAAACACTTGAAACAAAGAGAGCAAAGGGGGTAAAAATATCGCCGGTGAAACAGAGAAGAGGGGAGTATAGAGTGAACTGACCTCAGAGTAAGACTGGGCACCGGGCAGAGTCTGCTGGCACATGCTGCAGCTGTCATTGTTCAGCCAGGGCATGAGTACCTGCCAGGACCTGTCAGACGCTGGCTGTAACACTGATCTACTCTGAGGAGCCATGCTGCTTTCTTTTCAGCCCAAACGTCCCTCGCGACAAACTAAAAAGCCCCTCCGCGCTTTATGAGAGCTTCATGAGATGGCGAGAGAGCGAGTTACACAGTTACCCACCCCTGGCCAGTCCCGGAGTCCTTGGCAGTATTTTAGCTTTATGCTGGTTCTCACTTGTCTGTCCACTTTGGTTCAGAGAGACTATTTATCTCTGTCTGTGCTGTTTTTCTCGTGGTGCTCGGGCTTAGGAGTCCGTTGTTAATTCGTTCTTTTTTTTTTCTTTACGTTGTATTGAGAACTGACTTTCTTTGCAAATGCGTCCCCGTGCGAAGGTGCATCCACTACAGCGGAACAGAAGAGAACAGTTTGGTGTTTTCTCATTGACAGGAGGTTGAGAATGCTTTTTGTTCAGCACTGGTCAAACAGGAATGTGTGCTTTTATAAGATTTCCAAAACACAACAACAGTCCATTAACATTCAAAAAATGACCGTCATAGCATTTAATTGAAAAAATAGCTTTCCTGCAGACGATGTTGCAATTGCAGAGACAGGATGGGCTTGTTGTGGTTTTTGATAATAGACGTTGGGAAATATCTTTTCAGAGTGCAAGTACTACTTCTGTGTGGAATGCAGAGGAATTTTATTAGTAAGCTATTAAAGGGAAGAAAATAAAACATTTAATTTGGCTTTGGCAGTGATGACCGAGAGGTATGAGTATGTGAGGAATCTAGTCTTGTAGGAAAAATAACTAAATTGGACATGGTCTGACTGTTTTCTACTTAAGGCTTAGTAAGGACATTCCAAACCCCCTGTGAAGAGGAAGGGGGAGAGTGAAGTTCTGGCCTTACAATAGCAAAACATTGATGATTCACATATTTCAGCAGTGAAGTCACTGAAGTTGCATGATATTGCAAAAAGTGTTTTTTTGCTGGTTTGAATTGCTTTGGTACTTATGTTTCCCTGAAGCCAAAGAAGTAATACAAGTACAAGTAAAGCAAGTAAAGACTTATGTAAGATGCTTCTATATGCCATAAATGAATTGAGAATGCTTTTTATTTTGTCATTGATGTCAACGGCTGTCAAGGTGATGCAAGATGAAAGATTCAAAACACAGTGATGCGTGTTTAAACACTGCCCCCTGCTGGTGACACACAACCACCAGAATGTATCGTTTATATTATATTTATGTGAAATATGAAAAAAAAAAAAAGAAATAGGGGAGTGCAAAAAAGAAAGAGAAAGAAAGGCTCTGAATTTGTGAGGATGCAATTAAAATCTCAACTCTAACCTAAAACCTTAACAAACAGGAGGAGTTGTTGCCTTTTGGGATTGCATGCGGTTGAATCCTTTCTCGGTTTTGACAAAGCAAGAAGAGTTTGAAAGCACGAAACCTCATGATTCTCTCTCAGTAAACATTTTAAGATCCCAGTATCACTATGACAACAGATCCTTAAAATAGATAAGAATACACCATAGTTTCTACCACATCTCTGTAAATTTAATTAAATATAATTTAGACTGATTGACTTTCCAGAAGTAAACTCCTAACAGTTACCTGTCAGAATAGGCTAGTATCCTGACTATAGCAGTATTTTTTATTTCATTTGTGGCATGTTTGTGTGCAGAAAGAGAGCGCTTCTTAAGGTATTTAAGATCTCAAACTGAATATGGTTAGATATGTTAGTTAGAGTTAGAGCGTTAGTGGGATCTGTTATCCATCATGTCCAACTAAGTATCATGGATGCAATATCAGTATTTAATTTAATTTTTTTGTTCTGGTTCGGTTTTGCCATTAAAACTAACACCACAAATATTAATGCACAAACCTCAAAAATACAAACATAAATTTGAAGAATAATTGGAATTGGCTGACGGTACATATAGAGAAATCAATAATAGTCAGGAGTTAGAAAGTGGGGAATAAATAACAAATAAATTTGCCAGGAAACTCAAAAGCACTTGTCTTATGCATGTCTGGGTCTTTCCTGCCTGCCTGTCAGCCAAGAAACTACTTTAGCAGTGAGCAGTTAAGGTTTAGTGCGAGTTGAGACTAAATGACAGTAATTTCCCTATTCAAAAGCTTTTCTATATTTCCTCTTCCCCTCCAACACACACCAGAGACCAGCGGGCTTTTGTCTGCACTGACTTTCAGTTCACAAGCTCATAGCTCCAGGTGTGTGTGCAGCGCCAGGTTGGACACACACCTGGCAGGTGAAATGAATGACCCCCAGGTCCGTTTTAAATGCACGTAGTGGAAATACTGCTAATCTGTGGCAGCCCGATGGAAGCAGACTGCTCTGACGATTTGCACGGGGCTTTGTCTGCGGTTACAGTTCGAGGGCTGCAAGAAGGCTTTCTCTCGCCTAGAAAATCTGAAGATCCACCTGCGCAGCCACACGGGGGAGAAACCATACCTGTGTCAGCACCCGGGATGCCACAAGGCCTTCAGCAACTCGAGTGACAGAGCTAAGCACCAGCGCACACACCTGGAGACAGTGAGTGGCAGCCCTGCACCAGCACATACTATTATGGATGGTATGACACTGCATGTGTATGCATTGCGTGTGTTTTTGCAATCTACGAGGAGTCCTACACGTTTTTTCTGTGTCTGTCTGTCTTTCAGAAGCCATATACGTGCCAGGTGCCAGGGTGTGCAAAGCGTTACACTGATCCCAGCTCCTTGAGGAAACACGTGAAATCCCACTCGACTAAAGAACGACAGTTAAGGAAGAAGGTATATACTATGGCAGCTCCTTTTTTTGTGAGAGTTTTTCTTTAAATAGCACCATTATTACATTATGGTGAGTGCACAAAATAACAGAACTGTAAACTGGCTGCACTTGTTGACAGACTAAACTGGATATTTTGAATAGCTGCAGCTCTCGCAGTCATGAACAGCTCTGCGCCTTGACTAAGCCGTCAGCGATGACTGCGAGGAGAAGGCACCACTTCCTCAACCTCACCACTATGAACAAAAGAAAAGCCAGATAAACACATTTCACATGTCATTTCATTCTGCAGTAAATTCTCCTTAATTAGCTGAGGGCATGTATACTCTCCGTGACGAGCTCGCCATCCCACTCGAGCTCTGTAACTTAAGCGTTCACGGGAAGAAAGAAAAAAAACGATTTGTTTTGACTCTCATTAACTTACATCTGGGTGCGCATGCAGTCAGATGAAAATAGCCAGCAAGCTGCCTTGTCAGTTCAGACATCTACTTACATTAACATTGACAGAGCGTGGTCAAACAAAAATACACATAATTTAGCTCTTTGTCATATTTTAGTCCCGTTCTCACCTCTTTTATTTTTCACTCCATTACAAGGTACCACATTTAAGGCACTGCAGTGTTTCAGTTAAGGTTTTTGCAAGTGTGTGAGAGATTTATGCTCTTTAACTCTTCTAGCGGGTGATGTCACCATAGATACAGACAAAGAAGGTGGGTAGTTACTAAAAAAAAAAAAATTTTTTTTTTTTCTTTTCTTGTAATTGTGATTTCAGTGATGATTCTCAAGATGGAGGGCATGTTGTATCTACCAAGACCACTGCAAAATACTTAACTTATAATATGTGCACATAGTTCTGGTGGTAGAAAACCGGCTTTATTGAAGATTTGATACTCTGCATGCCTGGCAATAATTCTACTGTAGTCACTGAATGTAGTTATACATCAGTTCGTTATCTATATAGTCGCCTGTGTTTTTGTTGACAGAGTCGTGCACTGGATTCAAATCGCATGTGTATGTCAGGAGAAGCATCATTATAAAATCAGATACATAAGACTTAAGTAATGTTTGACTAGCAACAAAGATAACCCACATCACGAACACACGGTGCACAACAACAAAGCAGCAATGCTCAAGATTCTCTATGCATTATAAATGAGTAACAATAATAATACTCTTGATAAAAAAAAACTCTGTATTACCATTGTTTGTATTGTTATATGACTATCAAAAGACCTGGCTGAATCCATTTACTGTTTATGCTGTTCACTACCATTTATGTTTATGTTCATTCTGCTGTTTTTTTAGATGAAATCCACTGCTGGTGTGGCCCAGGACACGTTGACAGACTGTTTAACCATTCACCCTCTCCAAGCAAGCCTTTCTCCTCTGGCCAGGATCGACAGCAACTTGAACCCTTCCCCTGGTGCATCCCATGATTCGTACTGCGGTATGCCCGAGGCTCGGCTCTTTGCATTCAGATGTTTGATAAGAAAACTAGACGCTTATAAGTATACCCCCTCAAAATGCAGCCATTTGCACATGATATCCATTATTAGATTTAGGCTGTGGTTCGACAGCCCTGAAGTGTCTGTCATCCCTGTTCCTCAGCTGCTCCACAGGGACAAGACTCCTCCTGCAATCCTCACCTGGCTCTGTTGTGCTCCTTACAAGATGATTACAGGTACTGGGGATTTTATTATCGTGTTTGGTCTGATGGTTTTATATTTGGACTTGTAAAAAAAAAAAAAAATTGGCATAAAATCTTCAAGAGAAAAATCCAATCAACGTTACTATATTTACTGTATTTGCACATAATGTGACAGAAATTCCCATTAAAAAAAAACGAGAAACCCTCTCGTTGTTGGTGTTAATTGCATACTGTGTTAGAGCAAACATGCACATTCACAAACAAAACACGGCCTTTTACATGTCGGCGCTTTTGAAATTCTGTGGAATATAACCATGTGTACCGACATAATAGTCTACAATTGGAACTTACTCGGCTTTACTCACTGGGCCAACACGTATTCGCAAATCTTTTTTTTTTTTTAATCCCTTTTGATCTGAAACAATTAACTTAAACATTAGTTG
The DNA here is from genome assembly GCA_028564955.1 of Terapon puta. NCBI lineage: Eukaryota > Metazoa > Chordata > Actinopteri > Centrarchiformes > Terapontidae > Terapon > Terapon puta. The sequence continues at coordinate 15,058,077 of JAOXYL010000042.1, read as the reverse complement.
TCATGGTTTCCAGACTATAAGCTCATCATTAGAATAATCAGGTTAAAAGAAAGCACCATTTAGTACCCTGATATTTTTGTTTTTTTGGTGTTGGTATGGGTATGGGCGCTACGGCTGAAAAGAGGCTTTACAGGTTTGGGGATGACCAGCAACACGTTTTCTTAGTCAACCCATAGGAAAACTTCCCTTCATCTATACACTTCAAAGGATTTGATGAAGTATTTCTGTCTGTCTGAGCCGCCAGATGCTCATGGCTCCTCGCTGGCTGTGATTGTTCTCGAGTCAGCGGTAGGCCAAAGCATTCACTGCAGGATTCTGGGTAGACAATCGGCCTGTGAAAGCAGCCCTCGCCTTGCCTCATTGGTCTCGACCGCTGGTTTGAATGGATGCTATAGCCACCAACAAGAGCAGCAAAGGAATTCAATAAGTGAATCATAAAATCTAAAAAAAAAAAAAAAAAGATGCCATTTAAGGAGAAGAGAGTCGCTGTAATTACTTTTTTTAGATGTTAAATCGATTGTAAAATCCTTGTTGCCATTTTCCATACACTTTTTCTGGGATTCCTTTCGGTTCCCATTCAGTCCTTGTATTTTGTTGGGAAACTCTGGCTCCTTTAATATTCTTGCAAACGTGTTCCTTGGCCAAACGTAACAGCAGGGGTGTCTGCTGCCATGGCCACAGAACAATATTTAAATTTACTAGTTTAATCCTGTGTATTTAACTATGAGCGACATGAATGTGAAAGGAACGCCCTTGATGTCCTTAATGTTGGAACAATGGGCGACAAAGGTGTAAAAATGAAGCTCAATGGAAAGTTGAACTTCCAGACTCGAAGGGGGAAAAAAAAGATTATATTCAGCAAAGTTAATCAGTTTTACCTATTTCAGCTGAGCAGGCTGCAGACAGAAGGAGCACTCTTGAGCATTATCTATGTCAAAGAGCGATGAAGGAACTAATAGCAGGCAAAGACCTGGACCAGGTTGTTGGAAAATGCCATGAATGAGCTTGGTTTCACGGGCCATAGTGTATAGAACAGATACTGTAATACATCATAAAGCGTCTCTAGAGTGCCTCTGTTGCTACTTATATCAGTTGCCAAGCGCAGAGAATCAATCTTGTGGTCATGAACTCGATAACTAAAACACCTGAGATGGCATTTTTTTTCTTTTGTTGCAAATAGCAATACCATTCATGGTCTTTGAAATTCACTTTAATCTTCATCCCACTCTGTGGAAGCATCCTGTGTGGAGTGTGATGGTGCTTTTCTCATTATACTGATGTAACAAAGATGGAAAAAGTTTAAGCTGGAAGAGGGGTCATTTCATATACATGCCACGCTGTCCATCTCATCTGCCTCATTGAAGCGGATTAAGGGATTGCCTAAGGACAATCAGATGATGACAGATTAACTCATGCAAATGGTTGTGTCAGATTTACACAGAATGTGTGAAACTGTCACCTTGTCAATACTGGCGATGGGTTAATTCATGCTTTGCTAGCGGGCTAACTGGTTATCAAGCCTTTGTGTGAAGCTGGGGGAAATTTGTTCCTTAAGTGCAATGTTTGACAGAGTTTGCACAATTCTAATATGAGGGTGGTTAGAAGTATGATGGCATTTGACAGGGAAGTTTTCCATAAAGTGCTTTCAAAAAATACAGATTTAACATTGCATAATATCGTGTCTTACTTTTTTTTGTTTAAGGAAAATATCCTGACAAAGACACTGCTTTTCAGTACATTAAACCAGAAAAAATACTGCCGTAAAGCATGCAAAATATACGATAAACCCTGATTCCATAGGTAGATGTTGTTTATATACCTGAGAAATGTTTTCATGTCTTTTTTATATTTTGAATATTGGCTACATAATTGTTTTTAATAATACAAAAAATATATTGTTCTTTTTCTTAATTCCACAAGAAGAGTATTTAATTCAGTCTGAAATATTTCAGGTTTGTTGATCCTTCCCCTCACCAGCTCTTCCCCGGGGACCGGTGTGGGCCTTGTGCTTCCACCTGCCTCCCGCATCCTCCCAATGGGACATCCCTGCAGAACAGCCGAGATCTGAAGCAGCCCAGCCAGCCTCCTGATCTAGCAAATCACAATCCAGGTACTCAGGGGCTCATCACTGGTGTATGATTTATCAAATTGATGTTAAAAAAAAAAAAAGGAAACTGTTGTGCAGAAAGGGAGGTTCCTCTGAAAAGTGCAAGTTTCACATCTGAGGAGCCTATTAGCAAGCGTCTGGGCAGTTTGACAGTCTGTTTGAACAGATTCCCTCGCTTGCACATTAATCGTGCGTTATATCTTTATGATGTGTAGCAGGTGTCTGGTGATTTTTCTAGTTAGACAGAATCAGGCAGCTCCACTCTGTGTACCTTTAAATAGATATCACCTCTTTTCCCCTCGGAGTTGACAGCCACAGTTATGTTGACAAGGTGTTCAGAAACACACGATTTAGTTTTAACTGCTGAGATAAAGACAGGGTTTGAAAAGACTGAAATTCACAGTTTGCTCAAGCCTAACGCTGCCTTTCAGGCGGAACGCCACAGACTTTAATTTAAGTTGTTCTTTACAAAAAAGAGATAAAGATAAAAGGGGCTTTTGAATTTATCCTGTAGAGCTCTCAGAGCAAATGAAGATGCTATATTCACCCCCACAATATGGTGGGATCACAGCACGGACCAGCTCGAGTCACCTGATGCAAGATGATGCCTTTGGTGACAGCCTCCCTCCAGCAGTCAATAATCCCAAAGGGGTGGCCACCTTACAAACAGCTCCTTCCTGCATTACAGGTAATGAAAATACAGTCGAAACAAAATCGCCAGAGGATGAGCACTTTATTACTATTGGATTTTGCAACTCTCGCTGTGCATACATGCATCTTTGTATTTGTTTGTGTGTGTGTGTGTGTGTGTGTGTGTGTGTGTGTGTGTGTGTGT
>JAOXYL010000042.1:15021052-15041390 GCA_028564955.1 Terapon puta | reverse complement strand
CCTTTAATCGTAAAAAGATTAAGATGAAATGGTCATTTCACCAAATTACAAACGAGGACATGTTTACTCACATGCCCTGTATTATTCTTTTTAAAATCCCTGCTTTTGTCTCAGGCTATCCTGGATGTGGTTGTCAACCTCCAGTTCAGTCTAATTGAGAAACTGTGGCAGACATTCTGGCGTTATTCACCCCCTGACTCTGTAGAGGGTGCCACCGTAACAGAAAACAGGTGAGACCACACTGCTGATCATATGCGGCGTTGATGCTTAAAGGTGTTTTGATGAAGATGAACGTGAGCTACCAGTATCCATTTTGATCTGAAAATCATTTTGGATAATCGGATCATTCAGAGGCATCTGTCTAAGTGTGGTTTGTTTGTTCCCCAGCAGCGTAAGTGAGATTGAAGCACGGCTGCCGCGTTCACAGCTGTTGGTGCTGTGCAGAAACGAGGCTGTACTCAAATGGATGAGCACCTGTGACCATCTAATGTACCAGGCCCTTGTGGAGATCCTCATTCCTGATGTCCTGAGACCCATTCCCAGTGAGCCACACTCATAGACACCTCTCGCGTGTACTTGTTTGCTTTGTTCACATCACAATAATTAACTAGCTGTTGTTTTTGTCTTTGTTTTTGTTTTTCAGGTGCCTTGACTCAAGCCATTCGCAACTTTGCCAAAAGCCTGGAAGGTTGGCTCAATAATGCCATGAATGCCATTCCACAAAGAATGATCCAGACTAAGGTGCACTTCCAGTGTTCATAGAGAATGTACCTTTGTAAACACACTACATAAGACTTCAGGAAAAATATTTGTCTTTTGTATGAACAGTATATTTTAAAAACACTGGCAGTTTTAAAGGTATATGTACGTACAGCTGATAACATGTTTTTGTGTGTGCTCTTTTCACAGATTGCTGCTGTTAGTGCCTTTGCGCAAACACTGCGCAGATACACATCTCTGAACCACCTGGCTCAGGCGGCACGCGCCGTGTTGCAAAACACGTCACAGATCAACCAGATGCTGAGTGATCTCAACCGTGTTGACTTTGCCAATGTACAGGTCTGAACGGCTGTCTGTGTTCTCCATTATTTAATCTGTCCAAAGTATTTTCACTTTCACTGCAGAAGGGTAAACCTGCAATTCCTTGTCTATGCTGCCGTTACAGGAGCAAGCATCGTGGGTGTGCCAGTGTGAGGAGGGGGTGGTTCAGCACTTGGAGCAGGACTTCAAGGCCACACTACAGCAGCAAAGCTCTCTGGAGCAATGGGCGGCCTGGCTGGACAATGTGGTCACTCAGGTGCTCAAGCCTTACGAGCACCGACCCAGCTTCCCCAGAGCAGCAAGACAGTTCCTGCTCAAGTGGTCCTTCTACAGGTCTGCAAAAAAGAAAAAAAAACACTGAGACACATCTGTGAGTGTGAGCATGCAGCATTGTGTTGAACAGACAAAACACTCACAATGTTGGTTTTTTTTCCCATGTCTCTGCAGCTCTATGGTGATCAGGGATCTGACCCTGCGCAGTGCTGCCAGCTTTGGCTCCTTCCACCTGATTCGCCTGCTGTATGATGAATACATGTTTTACCTAGTGGAGCATCGTGTCGCCCAGGCTACTGGAGAGACACCCATTGGTGTCATGGGGGAGGTAAAACTGTGGCATCTTAGCTTTTTAGCATTTTATAGTTCCACTGTGATACACTGCAGTACAGGGCTGATACACAGTACATCAGACATGATATTTCCCCTGTTGGATCATTTTATATCTGTTGATGAAATCACCCGATAAATGACCTTTAACCTGATTACAGTGCAGTGTCTCTTTTAGTTTAGAAAAACTATGTGAAGCACTAATTGCCGCTCTAATTACGATGTTTGTCTCTCATTTCAGTTTGACAGCCTCAACACCCTGTCCCTCACTAACATTGATAAAGGTATGTGGCAAAATGTGTAGAGCAACAGAATGAGACCGCAAACAAATATTCTAGAAGTGTGATTTGTTTGTTGCCATCTGGTGTGACTGTTAAGAAAGGACTGTTTGTTTTTGCATCCAGTTAAGTTCACTAGTCATTTAGGTCAATGACAGCCAGTGGAAAATGTGATAAATGACCGGAGACGAATAAGACGTTATGTGCTAAGGTCTGTGTGCACAGTTTTGGCCAAATTACAATGAAGTATGATAGTTTACACTGCACTACACACTGTGTTTTATTAATGTATTATTAATACACTGATGTATCTCTATACGCATATTTAAGTATTTTACTGAAATCTTTTCATGTATATTGTGGAGTGTGGAAAAGTGTGGAAAAAGTAGTGTTGGATTTCGCAACATGTTCATCTGTAACAGCAGGCCAGCACATGTGCAGTACGCAGAGGAATGTTTTAAATGAAACAGGGTTTTAGTCGTGAAGGACAGATATGAGGTGTGAGATAAAGAGACAAGTCAAAGCATTGTTCTGTAACGTGCCGTACGATCAGACTGAAATGCTGGACTTGATGTAGCTGCAGTGTGGAAGTATAGTTTATATCAGTGCTGCATGTTCAGGAAGGTGTTTGTGGGACAGCGGAATACATCATTGCATCATAAACTGACTGAAAGCGTTTTTTGCATCTTCTCCACACGCGTAAATGTTCCCTTTCACTGAGTTCTTGATTTTTACATTTGTGTCGCTTTCTCCTCCGCAGATGAAACAAGTGGGATGGACAGCGACTTAGAAGACGACACTGAGGAGTCCGGGGAACCTCTTGCCAAGCGAGAGAAGTCGGAGCACGAGGTGATCCAGGTGATCCAGGTTGGGGCACTAGAGGACGGGTCCCACCCTGTGGTGGGGGTCGTCCAGCCAGGTGTCCTCCACTCGCTGCCTCAGCCCCCGCAGGACCACACTGAACACATCCTCACCCCCTCCGCTGGTACTCCCACCATCCGCCACTGCAGCGCCACAGGCAACACCTACGCCTCCGTTTGAGGGTCTGAGGGCCTGGCTAACCTTGTCTGGCCTATTTTTTGCTATCTCACTCTCCACATATCTTTCTCTCTGTAAGTCTAGATGTTTCCGTCTTTCTCATGCATTGTCTCACGTCTGCACTTGTGTGGACACACTCTCCTCTCCCGATCTAGCCCGGTCAGCGGGGGAGTGCTGGAATGATGATACTGGCCAGGATGTGGTGTCCGTGTCTGACTGCTTAGATTCTGGATGTGTTGTCGCCCCATAAGTCTGTGCTTTATCACAATGCAGCAGCTGGAGGAGAAGGACTAATTCGACCCGTTAAATGTTTCCTGCCCAGGCACGACTTAACACCGCTGTCGGTCTGTACAGATGGGTTTTATCTTGAAGGAAAATCAAACTCCTTCTATCTACTGATGTCTCAGAGCTCAAATCCATGTCACTAGTCCCAGTGGAGCAAAGTCATTGATTGACTCAAGATCTTCGCCTATTGTAAATAGTTTTGCTGTACTTTCAATTGGTATTACCCAAAACTCATGGTGCTATCATTGTGTTTGGTTCTGTTTCAATTCAGTTATCCCTCCTAATCGAATATGATTTATGTAAAACATGCATTCCAATTCCTGATAATCGTTTGGCTGAACAAAACATTTTGAGTATTGTATGTAGCTAAAAAACAAAGGGATGACTTTCTTTGTACGTATGGCATTTGAAAAAGGATCATGGGGCAGTTTTGTCTGTTTGAAAATCACATGGTAGCCACCCACTGATAACCACTTATAGATTTTAGCCACAGAAAAAGAAACCCCTAAAGAAATATCTGTGCTGCTACTTGTGTATATAGAAATGAGATTGAGAAGGCCGGCTGTACAAAACCACTTCCTCAATGCTAGCTTTTCTATGCACTCCGTGCATAACGCTTGCCTTTGTTCATTTTAGACGCTCTGTAGTGTGTTTTACATGACGAGCTGTAATCTTGAAAACAACTTTCCGGACATGTTCCCCCGTTTAGTTTTTGTTTGGGGTGTTTTTGTTTGTTATTTTTTTTATTTATTTTTTTGTTTTTTGTTTTTTTTCAGTTTCTATTTTTAAGGAAATTTCTTAAGTTCACAAAGGACCAAAAACAAACCAACCAGAGGAAGCTGAGAGTGAGCCATTTCGGGGCCACACATTGAGCTGTTTCCTGTCCCACAGTGCCATGTTGCAGAGCAGAAGGAATGTCAGGGATTTAATGTACCTCGGCTTTATCATAGTGCCTTATCCTTAAATGCAGCTGTCCTTGTAGTCCTGACTGTGTGCTGTCGAGAGCCCACGGCCCCCGTGCATTGTCCCAGCCACAGATTTGGCTTTCTGGTGACTCGTGGCTGGATTTGGGCTGGCTCATCAGTGTTGAGACCAAGGGATGCAGGCACAGACACACCTGTTGTTGTTTTCTCTGGATCAGCTCTACTAAGCTTATTACTTAACTGAATCACGGTCTTTAGCCTTGCTCCTGCCCTCACTCTGCCCTCTTGAGGCCTATTCTCGCATTAGCCTTTGTTATCGGGTGAAGTGTGTGTATGTACGTGAGCGTGTGTGTGCGTTTGTATTCGTGTGTGTTTGAGTGAACCCGGATGCATACGTCTGCACTGTGTTTATGTGCATGCATACGTGTATATAAGCCTGTGTGTGTGTGTGTGCGTGCTTGTGTGTGTGTGTTGGAACACATCCATCAGTCACCCTACCTCAAACCAGTGGTGCCAGCCCTTTTGACGCGTGCAGCACAGTCACCAAACCTTATTGCACACACACCACTGTACTGCACAAATCTCAACGCGACAGAGAAAAGCTGCATTGCTTCTCTCTCACCTCTGATACATTCTCACATCAGTTTTTAGCCCATAAAATGCTTTCATCCTTTGTTCCCTGTTTGAAGATCATCTTTGTACAGTGGACCAAAAGTAGATATTTTGTGATATTCAAAGAGATATATAGATATATATATGTATAGTATATATAATGATGATACACTACATATATTTGTTGCTTTTTATGTGGTTGATCTGATTGTTTATATGTGATTGTTTCTTTTGGTAGCTCCTCTGTAATTAGTTCATAGACTGTGAAATGGGAAAGGCATGGGGGGGGGACTAACTTCTGATTCATTAGACTACATCTATACTTGAACTGTTATAGCCTTCAATGTTGTGGAGAATATTGAGATTAATCCTCTAAATAGGAACATTTTGTTACTAAAAGGATTTTTTTTGGCTTTTTTTTTTTTCACGCTTGTTGAAATGGTCTGCACCGTTTCTCTGCAGAGATGTTTATTTATTGGTATTTATTGTGTTTTTGTTTAGATGCTTAGCCATTATCACTGATAATGAATTATACCACTGCAAAGAGCAGACCTACTGTACAGGAGGAACAGAAGTTTTTTTTTTTTGTTTTGTTGTTGTTTTTTTTGTTTTTTTTTCTTTGTTAGTCATGTATGTAGGCTGATAGGGGTAAAATAAAAAGGGTGGGGGGTGGGGGAGGTGCTGTGCTTGCTGTATTCACAGTCCTTTTAGGTTTTATCACTAGTCAGATCATTCCTTTAGATGCTAGAAGAACACAGGATCTTTGTCATGTTTTTGTTTGTGCCTGTGTGGAAAACATGCTTAGCAGTAAAAGGAGGGGGGGGGGGAGAAAGCGCCAACGCTGCACGTCATTTAGGTTACTGGGTCAGCGAGCTCGTGCAGATGTTTGCTTAAATCATTTCCACGACACTTTGGGGAATCTGGAAAACTAAATTCTGGCAGCCAACGAAGACTCATTCCTCGTAGATGAAACCTACGGTACACTTCTCGTACTGTAGACTTACCCTCGTCCTGCAGGATCCCGACGTCTGCCTCACGAGATCCGAGAACTGAATTGAACTGACTCTCTCATTACGTCGCCCGAGGACAGATTGAAAAGTCTGCGAGGAAAATGTCGACGGACTTTTAAGTAGCTGGAAGTTGAAGGCTCCGAGGCGTTCTGTTGATCCGTGACCGTAACGAACTTGCACGAACACCAAGAGTCAGGAAGTAACCCCGACCAGTCGATGGCAAGTTGAGAGAACGCAGGAAGTGATGAGAATGTTCAGCAAAAAGGAAAATTAATTAATTAAATGAACTCATCCCTTGTACTTTTTAATAACGGCGAGAAAAAAAATGAGCTAACATTCCCCAGACTGACTCCAACACTCACTGAATCTTTGAGAATGAAGCTGTAAAAAGTGACGGGGTTCTGTGTGACTTCGACTTTTAAATTATGTTGTGAATCCGGGTAGTGTGTGTGTGTGTCCGTTAAGAATGAAGGTTTTTTGCAGGATATTTTTTCCTTGCCTGTTGCATTTTTATCTTTCTCTCACTGATTTCTGTTTTTCCCTCACATATGGATCTCCCTGTGTCATATGGATTAACTACAACATTGTAGATGTAAACTTGTATTATTTTGTGCCTGAAGTGAAAATGGCTGATGAAACGTTTTCTTTAAATCTTAATTCTGTGCTTTAGGATCATAAGTGCTTTCTGGTCTTGCTGCTAGAAACTGTTTTTGTCCATTTTTACCCTTTTCTTTCCTTTTCATAGACTTTCGTGCCAGACAGTGATTTTTTTTTTTTTTTTTTTTTTTGCTTTCTGCATCTCAAAGCCTGCCTGGCCTGGTTAACACTGGACTGATGATAATGCTGCCAACACAACTGTACTTTATTTCTGTGCTTTTTTTTTTTTTTTAATTTTGTAACAGCTGTTTGCAAATGAGCCCGTTTCCAACCAGAACCAGAAAGCGAAAAAAAACAAAACAAAAAAATAAATAAATAAGCGAGAGAGCAAGAGAGAGAGAGACATAAGCTATTCCTTAACTTGTCATAGGAGCGAAAAGCTAAGAGACGCCTCTTCACCTGGACAAAATGGCAGCTTCACTGACCCATAGCAGACTCCAGTGCCTTTTAATTTCGCCCCGGCCAGAGCAGATGGCCTGGGTGACTATTGGGTCTCCGGTGGGCTACAGATAGAGGCTATCTGAGCAGACATTTCATTGCACAGGTGCTGCCACTGAGAAGACACCAGGGCTGAGGAAGCATAAAAGGCCTCTCCTCAGACTGGACTATTTATTATTTACTGGATGTGACACACACATATACACACTCTCACACACGCAAACACTCACACACACTCAGTAGTTTACACGCGGTAGATTATGTGCAGACGGCTTTTTATTGTATAGAACTGGTTAATGAACAAGGAGAGCGACTGTAAGTAAAACGCTCTCTTACCGTATGACTTGCTTTCTCATGATCGTGATTTTTTTTTTGTTTTCTTTTCCTCGTCAAATGATATTTTCTGAATGCTGTGACCTGTTTGAGATTTGTATTTGGAGGTTTTCAAGTGCCATTTGACAGTCTAGTGAGTCGTGGCCATCTGTAGCACGCTCTAATGCAAGCACAAGCATTTGGCAGTGGCATTTGGGGAAGGTTTTTATTTTGATTCACCCTAGACAAAAATATGTATATATCAAAAACTGAAAAGGTATATTTATTTGTGTCCTAATTATTTGATTTGTTCTTTTGGTGAACATTTTATCAGATATGTTGGCTAAAGTGCTTTTGTGATTTCTTTTTTTTTTCTCCTCCTCTTTTTGGATAATGTATAGTATGATATAATATATACACACAAATTTCATGTGACCTTTTTTTGTGTGCCATTAAGTTTTCTTCTCAAATTGGCAAGCAAACCAATGCGTGTAGGGTGATTTGTATTGTGTATTTTACATAAAAAAATGAGGACAATTGGGGGACTTTTATATTTATAAAGACATTATCATTTAGTGTGTCGTATTGATGAATATAGAAACTATTAAAGACACATGTAGTTTGGTTTTTCTGAATATTTCAGATCTCAGCTCAGGCTAGCTTCTTAGTGTCGTTTTCTTAAAATTTGTGACTTGTCTTTGCAGTAATAAACGTTTTCTTGTTCAGTGTCCTTTCTCATAACTGACTCCATGCATGGAAATGAAGATCTCGCAACTCCAACAACGTGTTAGCCCATTAAATTTTATTCAACCATATTCATACATATAAACACCAATATCATTCAAACTCAGTATGTATTCTGAATGTATGACAATTTTTTTAAAGAGTAAGATGAGCATGAACTTGCATTTCCTGAAAACTGTACAGCATTCTTCTTTCTTTTTATCGTTTTCAGAGTGGTTCATCACTGTAAAGGTAGCAAAAGAGTATAAAATACGGCAACAGCTGTAGGTAAACAGAGCTCCAAATACCAAAATACTGTTTGATCAATAGTGCTGAGCAAAATCTAAAACCATTCAGTTAATTAAAATGAAGCTTTCACGAGCAACATAACACTGAAATGACTGCAGTCTGATAAACCTTTCACTTTTCATAGAGTATATTTGGCATCAGTATGGCTTAAACTTCCTCTCACAGTTCATTCCCTGCTTCCATAACTCAGCCGTTGTCTAGATTACAATAAGTGTCTTATTTAAAAAGGGTAGCGGTGAGCCATGTTAAAGTGACACTCCGCCCAAAAAGCATCTCTCGAGTATCAAAGATTCTCCGCCTGCAGGTTTGAAAGGTGCGCGTCTGAAAGGAATACCGAAAATCCAGAAACATCCCTAACACAGCAAAAGAAGAAAGTCCAGGCAGAGAAAGAAACCACCACACACTTCTAACCGATTGCAAGTGATTAATGATTTTTGTACGAGCCGATACATATATGTGTATTCTTTTTTAAGGAAAATCCTGATTGTTATAGTTAAATAAAGAGGCGAGAGTCCAAATTTCATAAACCAATCTTACACCACTCAATATGTTGTAAAAGAAGTAATAGTTAAAGAGTTAAACACACCTTTCAAACCTGCCGTAGGTGAGTGTTTGATACTTTAAGGAAGAAAAAAAAAAGATTTTGGGGAAACATTTTGAAGCACATTTTCATGGAGCTCACCAAGATTAATCATATATCATTAGCAAGAAAAAACTTTTCAACTATGTTAAGAGATCATATGGATACAAGCAACCACACATGAGACTATGAAACGAGACAAAAATACTCAGGCAAATTAATAAAGTGCTAATGAACACTATGTGGGCATCTAATTTAAAAAAAAATACAAATTACAAATAATATTGTGCAGACATGTTATAATAACCTTTTCTGTTGGAGACATTTTATAAGTTAAAAGAAACGTTGGGTAGAAATACACCAGCCATGACTGGTGGCAGAAGAATGAAACGGGTTTTATGGAAGAAGTAAAATGGGCTTTTCAAATGCTCTTTATGCCATTAAAAACAACAATTCAAAAGGGGAGTATAAATCAAAGAAACGTCAAACAAGAACTGTCAGCATTGAAAAATATTTAAGACTACATCTTACAAAAAAAACGAGTAATGAACAACATGATTTTACATAAATGTCCTGATCTGTGAGGGGCAGAAACTCCACTTACCTGAAGCCGTATAAGCACCAGAGGGCCAATGAAGGAGGACTGGCAGTATACTCCAACTGAAATCACATTTAGTATGTTCAGACAGGGTAAATAACAGGTTTCCATCCAATACAGGGCGCCACTTTGTGCTAATCTTTACTGATTTTCAGCCAAATGATTTGTCCTCTTATTAATATCTAAAAAGTCAGTCAGTCATGGGGGGGGATCTGTACATCTTAAAATCTTAAACATGGAAACGTTCACGCTGAAAAAGAGACGACAGCTGCGATTTCTCTCATTTCCCGACACCCTGCGCACTTGTTTTGTAGAGATTGAGGCTAATTAATAATTCATAGCCTTTTGCATGTTTACATGTCAGTGTGGACATGTTCTCTTATTCATATCAGTGATTATTTTTGTAGCGAGCGCTTTTGCGAGACACGCGGCTTTGTTCACGCCGTGCTGTCACGCATCTCCAATTGGTGAACAATGTCAGAACAATGGCTTCCTTTTTTTTTTTTTTTTTCCATGCGCATCCTCTTGGCAGCGTGTTTCCACAGCTCTGTGACTCCTCCCGGTGTGACTCACATGTTCCTCCAGCTGTTGTTTGGAGGTCACTGAACTTTGGGACACACCTGGAGTCTCGCTCTGCTCGCGGCGCCGGATTTGAAAGCAGCGTGTTTGGAGTATACTGTCGGCATATACTGTCCTTGTTCCTACTCCTACAGCCTACTCTCTGTCGTCGCAGTCCTCCTTCGGCACTCCAGGCCTATACGTGAAGTGGTCTGTTAAAAGTACAGTCTGATTTTTTTTTTCCTTTTTTTCTTTTTTTTTCCTTTTGTACAGTTTGTGTCTTTTAACTCAGTCGAGGGGTTGAGGGTCAGCTATGGGCATGGTGTGCAGAACTTCATCCAGTAGCTGCAGAGCTCGGTGTAAATGGATCTCGATCCAGCAGGGCGTCTCCTTGATGCTTTGCCGTGGGTAGTCAGGCCCCCAGCCCTTCACAAAGCTCATCCGCAGGATGCACAGCCTGCGCAGGTCATCAACCCCGATGCCTGCAGCCGCAGACAAACCTGTGGGAGAATTACAGGCAGCAGCTTTTAGATCGATGCGGCACTATAGGCCGGACCTCACAGAGGTTTTATCGCTGAGTTATTCTCGCAGTAAAAGTTGGAACACAGCTAAGCAGCAACAGTACAACAACCACATCCACTCTGACGAGGCCACACGCTTGACTGCATTTGAGCTAAAGCCCCCTGAGCACACTCACTGTGTAAATGCCTGTAATGATGTTAGCTATGTGGAAATGTATTTCATCATCCACATTTTCAAAATTGTTGGTGCTCCGCAGGAGAAATCATTAAAAGAGGGGTCCCAATTTTTCATCTTTTCTGTATTTTTGTACCAACACGGTACTGAGGTGTGGATACACTGAATTATATATCAACATGTGAAATCTAATAAAAATCTTTTTTTATTCTTTTAAAAAGGTACCTTTTTTTTAGGATTTAGTGAACTTTTCCTCCAAAATGTCCTGTAACTCAAAAGTCTTCTTTCAATTTTTTGTCATTTTCTGTTTGCTTAACACTTTTATATGCTGAGCCAATTATCCATTCTCGATTATCACACTAACAAAATCAAAACATTATAAACTCTGATACCAAAGAAAAATTTTTCCTCCTCCTTACAGCATTCCAGTCAGCAATATGCAGTCTTATACTGAATATATGCTGATATCACATGCTATCCTTATATTTAAGGCCACACTTTGCTGCAGGTAAAGACATTTCAGTTGAGTTTTGTGCTGAAATTTCTTCTCACTAGCTGGCTCTGTTGGTCCCTTTTCCTCTTACTCCTGCTGCTCTGTAAGTGCCCAGTCTGGACTCAAAATACCCATGTAAGACGACGACAGGAAGCAATCATGATAACAGAGTTGTTCAGCTGTAAGTGCGGCTGTAAGAACACTCACTAATGGCAGGGGCGATGCCTCCCACAGAGCCGGGCCCGGGAATGTTGCCGGCCACTGCTGCTGCCTGAGCGGCAGCGGCGGCCTGAGCCGTCGCCGCCTGCTGCTGCATCTGCCTGTGGCACTGACGCAGGTCGAAAACCTGGCAGGGGACAAAAGACGACAAAATTAAATGGGAGAAGAAGATATTAAATGAACATTCAAGTAATTGTCTACCAATTCTGTGAGGTATAATACAACTGGGTCAGAGTTGGAGTTGAATTAATATGTATGTCAAAATTCCCTTAAATAATAAACTAAAATGGGAAGCTCCATTTATTTCACTGTAATTATGATAACTCCAACTGTGACCATACTTGCACTGATATAGAAGTATATATTTCACAGTAGTTCCAAATATGACAAAGCCACAACTGCATTATTACTGGGTTACTAGTGCACATGTATACATTCTGTATTACAATGACTCCTACTCGGGTTGTTTCTTTCACCGTGTGACCCCTGTGCCTCACCTTGATGTAAGCGCTGGGATAGATCTTGTGGACCGCGTCTCCGGGGGCACGTCCGGCCTCTCTGTCCAGGTAATAGCTCTGCACGAACACGGCATGATCGCTCAAGCAGCGCACCCACACATCTCCTTCACCTTTGCACTCCAGCTGCACGCCTTTGCCAATGTGGAGCCTAAGGACAGGAAGGAATGGAAAACACTTTGCATTATAGTCAAGTAATATACAATAACGACTGATTCCCACAGTGACCTTTATGTTGATACATTTCCAAGTATGTGGTGGAGTACCTGGCTCTCTCTATGTTCTCTGTCCTGTGGACATTGCTCAGCTGGCCCAGGCAGAAGCGATCGCCTCCTGACGGATCCACGTAGCCGTCCACAGTCACAATCGGACATGTGGACGGCACCTTGAACGTCTCCCCGACCTGCACGTCCATCTCAAAGTACGCAATGGAGCACCAGTATTCTGGGGCTGGAAACAAACCATCAAAACAACCTTGGGTCAAACAGGTTTTGCCATTTCAGTTAAATATGTGGATCGTCTTTCAACTGAAGCTTTGTACTCACCAGGGTGATTGGATATGGGGGGCTGGAACGCAATTTCATTGGTAACGGGCCCTGAAAGAAAATGTCACAACTAAAACATGAGAAACACTGCAGGAAAAAACCATTTTTATCCGCAGAATCAATGTCTTGATGTTGCCGCTATCGCTGTTACACATTCTTCAAATCAACATCTGCATCTGATAAAGTCCCTTGATATGGAAATCAGCTCAGGAGGTTCCATCAAATTAAAAGAGATAACACCGACATCTTTCATAAATCAGCCTGTATCGGAGCTGCGCGCTCCTCGAATCAGCGATGAACTAACAGCTCCACACCTTCCCTGAGGTTAATAACGTCCTCCAGCCACAGCAGTCAATGTTTAACTAAATAACTAATTAAGAGAGCTCATTATTCTAATAGCACATTATCTCCATCCACTCCTCATGAATTAAACATGTGTTCGCATCACTTAGTTGTTTAAAAGGATGTGGATTATTTTTAAAGAGGATTTTGCAACAGAAAAGTTCTCCATGGTTTCCATCCACTCACAGTAATGCCCTGTGTGAGGCATGGGCGGATGATGCTGCAGATGCCCGTTCTGATGTTGAGGCACCGCAGGGGGGAAGCTGCTGTTTCTGCTCCAGTTTGGGGTAGCATCTGTGGATATAAACACAAAGGCTTTGTGATGACAAATCTGTGCCAACAAGTCTGTGCAGTAGATAACAGCTGAAAGTTAAAAGAGATGTTTTGTGTGACTCACTTGAGGGTCCAGCACTGATTGTAGAGAAAGCAGAGGTGGAAGCTGAGCTGCTGCCCTCCGATGGGGGGAGCAGGGCGGGGCTGCTGAACGGCTCCTGCGGGCCGGGCCTCGACGGGGGATGCTGGATAGTCTGCAGGTGGCTTTCGGAGCTTGAGTGAGATTGCTGGTTGTCGTAGTCATACTCGTCCTTTACCAAGAGCGGACCTACGTGAAGACAACAGACACAGGTAAGACTGGCGGACGATGACAAAAAAATCTGTATCAGGCAGACAGGGACGCTTTGGTGTCTCTTTACCTGAACTTGAAAGGGTCAGCCCTGATAAGTCTGCAAAAAAAATAAAAAAGGTATGTCAATAATCTCTCAGTTTGGAAGTGGGTTATTTTCAACCTGTCTACAGCATTATAAAATTGAACTATCACTAAGAATATGGAGTAAAACTAGTCTATCTGGAATGATAAGACTAATGTAATGACAACAAATACATATATATATTTAATTCAGACAAGTCATTTCAAAAAAGGGATACCACTCTATTTCTGCCAGTATCCTAAAATAACGAGATCTAGTTGAGGCAAACAAACCTGTGATTCTTACTTACCAATCCCTGGAGAGACAACCCTCTCGTAGTGGTATGGGTTGACGCAAACATTGTCACACTTTAGGTCAAAGGCATACTGACAATATTTCACGTGTTTTAATTCATTCTTGTGTAGATCAGGCCATCGCCACAGTCGGGCATAAACGACATGGGGAAAACCTTTACGCCCTGCAACCTGCAGCACAGAGAGGACGATACAGTAAGAAAAATGTCATCTCACACAATACTTTTCTTACGGTTACAAGGAATGTAACAACAAATCACACGTCTAATGTATTTCTGCTACCGTACCTGTAGGCGCCCGTCCAGGGTTCGCTGTATGGTTACACACTTGCTGGGATGAGCTCCGTTTGTAGTGATCGCTGTGATGAGGGAATCCAGCTCATCTTTCTTCTCCTTCAGCTTCTTGACAAGACTCTCAATGGCTCGCTTTGCGAAGCTTTCACTCTCTCCTCCCTGCCGGTGGCACATCAGGCTGTGCACGATGCTCAGGCAGGCGTCATTACTTGTGGGAGTGTTTGTGATGGACATCTTGCTCCTGAGGTTTCACCCTTTGGGGAGGCTTTCCAGTTGTTTCCTCTATGCCTTTATCAGAAGATGTGACAAGGTGGAGGTCCTGCTGATCCAACGCCAGTCAGCAACCTGAAACAGAGAGAGCAGTGTGTTAAGAGCGGAGATGAGTGTGTCAACCAAAATCTCACATTACGTTACATATTAGATGTAAGAAGGAAACAGATTGCTATGTCCTCCACATTATTTTTCTGTATCAAGTTATCAACAGTATCATATTTCAATTTCAAAGTTTTAATTTGTTATAGTTTAATATTTTATCTTATATTACATGTAGACTTGTATTTCTACATATTGTGTGTAATTGTTCAGCACATTGCAAATAAAATCCTCAACTTTAATTATTTTTACTCACTGATTTTCTTTTCTAGATATTTTGAGCACTGTTAGAATTACTGACTGAAGAATTTCACTGTGCATATGGCAAATTAAATCTAAAAAGCTTCCCATCTGATCTGATTTCTTAATGTTTTAATTAAATATCAATAAGCCTGGTTTTCTTGTATGTATTTTGGCGTTTTCCACAAATTAAAAATAATCAATCTTGAATCTCTTAAGTAAATCTAATGTGCCTTTTTAAAGATGACACTTTTGGGGGAGAAAACCTCTAGAGACAGATATTTTAGCATGTCTGGTCATCCTCTGTGTTTGACCCTGTGAACACGCCCAGCCTGATGTGACATGTGTTTACAACAACAGCAACTTAATAAATCAAGTCTGCAGACATCCCGAAATGAACAAACACTGCATCAAAGCTCACATTCACGCATGCAGAAACTCTCACTGCTCATCATCTCCTAACACTGCCCTCATATTTCATCTGAAATGGACAGCAGGGATGCAGGGTTTCCAACATATTACGTTCAAGGCGAAACGAACATGAGGTTTTCACAGCAAGCGTGTGTGATGTTAACCCCGATGGGCACCAAAGCTAATAAACACAGTTAGCTTATCCTTCATTGCGATGCCTCACCAACCTAACGCATAACACGACCTCGCCTCGATTATACTGTTAGAGGTCAACTGCGATTATTCAACTAAAACACACGTTAGGTAAAAGCACAGCTGCTTAAAATCATTAAATTAGCTCATATCGCCAAGCTAGTGATGCTAACGCCGTTAGCGCTAGTTAGCCTATGCTAGTTCGGGAAACCTTTTATCTCCCGCACCAATCAGGGGCTGATTTGTTGACTTACTGTGATTTATCCGCGCAGTAGTGTTAATCCCACTTGTAGAAGAAGGCGCCGAACGACTGGCTTCAGCGGAGAAAAAACATAAAATACGCTTTTAGGTTTAGCTAGCTGGCGTAAACGTTATTTCTGGCTAGCACAACAGCTAGGAGACCTTCACTAATTTCTCGCTAGCACGCAGGCTAACCTTCTTCTAAGATTGCCTAAATCCCGCTTTATCCACAACTCGCTATCTAAATGCACACTTGTTCGCCTTTTCGCATTATAACGCACACTATAACCGAGGGGGAGAATAGCAGCTAGCGGCGACACATTTACTTGTTAGCTGGCTACGAAAATAAACAACAAATATTTCCTCTCCACCCACCACGCTCGCACACTGCGCGCATGCGTGAAATGTGACAGGCGTGGCTGCTGCTGTTTGTGAAAGAAATCAGAAATCAGCGACTTCTTGCAAGCCCATGTCGATGTATCACAAACTGGAAAGGTGTTTTAGATCGAAGTGCAGCTGTTTTACCGTAATGACCCAGCTGTTTTTGAGTATTGGTCCCACTGTGGTGTGGTCTGGGCGACTTACAGCACCAACACTGCACCAGATGTTTCACTGTTCCTGGAAACATTCAGCCTTTGTCCTGTTTATGCTCTACAGCTGATCTGAAATCATTCAGGCTGGGATTGGTTTGATCGAGTGCTCAGCAGTCAAGCAAATCACACAATCATCATGTATAAATGCAAGCAGATCCCCCCTAAGGGCCTAATCCCTCCAGGTTGACTCCTTGTAGGATATGCACATTACCAGCCGAGGTGATCGGGGACTTGGGCATCATTTTGAGACGCTGTTTTCTAGAAAGGTTCTGAATTAAAATATATTTCTACTGGCACTTAGTTAGGGTTCATCTCAAAAGCTGAAAACTTTTGTCTTCTATGTAATATAAGATGGCAGTGGCACGTACACAATACTCAGGTCTGTGAGTCAATTATAGTAACTAAAAGAAATATAGAGATGGAAAAACACCACTCTTGTAGTTGATTTCAAAACTACAGTCATACAAAATACATTCAACTCGACAGCTAATGGCGTACAATCACAAAAACCCTTTTGGATCTTTTGGTTATTTGTCAATACTATTTTCCCTTTAAAAATGTTGACCTTGCCAATGCTTGGTATGTTTTACATACGACCTGTCAAAAATATCAAAATAGTATGAGTGGTTACCTGGGAGGGTTAAGTATGCATTTGTACATAAACAATACTCAGAGGGTCGTGAGTCGATTACAGTTACCATAATAACATGTAAAAACATCACCCTTATGTTCATTTCAGATACATTAACTACATTCAACAGTGCAGTTCATAGCATACAATCACATTTGCTGCCATTCCCCACTGCTAAAAATCCATGCTGCTATGGTTACTCTAATACAAACAGATAATGATACGCATACCCTTTGAACAGAATTATTATAATTAGAGTCAGAAGAGACAGAAATGTAATTCCTCCTAGTGGGGTGCTGGAAATAAACTCCTACTGGAAAGCTTTATGCATAACTATAAATCACTCACAAGTTAATGATTGTACTATTTCATATTTGCAGTGTACATACCGCTAGTGTCTTCTCAAAAATGCAATCTTGACTTCTTCAAATTACGTTAATCCCAAGATGATGTTCTAACAACACATCATCATTTGCATCATTGCTCTCTTTTCATTTGTAGTGTGGTGTTTATGCTGTAATATAAAGTCTCCACCTTGTGGTTATAATATAGTGTGACATTACAGTACTGAAAATAGCTCCCCATCTAAAACGCTCCAAGGTGCTCTCCCCCATGTCTCCCACAGAGATTAACCATATGTTTTTGCTTTTAGTCTTTGGGGTTAAAGAGTGATGGATGTCTTTTTACAGACAACATAAAAAGTTGGAAAAAGGAAATGCTACATTATTGAGAAATCATCTTAATGTATTTTCTCTTCAGCTATGAAAACATTTGTCATTATGTCGATCCTGTGCTGTCAGATTTGTCTTGCTTAGGAAAAATAATAATCCAAATAGTAGATGCCATAGATATCGTAATTACATAAAATATAGTTTTCCATGTGTTGATCAAAAAATACAAACATACCATTAGTACACAGGTATTAAGCATCATTTCAGTGCCAGATGTGCAAATTTTCCTGTCAAGTATGAGCAAAGGTTTTGATCATTTTGCAAAGCTAACACATGCTGTTTAAAATGAGAAAGTTCAACAGCAATTTATATTAACGATATACCTAACTGTATCTGAGGTTTGATGGAGCATTTTTATATTTTAATCGAAAATCTCTTAAAACAGTTGTCGTGGCTGCTTTCCATAAATTAAGCCACAACAATAGAACACAAAACACGATGAACCCACACAAACAGATTGTGATTATAGTGAAGTGTGTGAGAGCTGACAAAACAAACTTAAAACGTAAAGAAATTACATGAATTAAGATAAGGGGGACTCACCAAGAAGCTACTTTAGAGTGATTCTCTGAGAGCTGTCTGATGAAGTGAGAGTTATCATTTGAATTGATAGGGACGTCTTCCAGGAACGTGATAAAGGGCGACCAAATATTCCAAAGATTAAGTTTTTCCATCTTATGCTGAAGGGAAGGGTGCATAAATATTTTAGACAGGAGGGGAGGATCTTTCTGCTGTTTCACATTGGAAAATTTTAAACCGCTCCGTGGATCATAAAGGTGTGTTTATATGTAGGACAACATTTCCGTCTCTGTAGCCAAGCTCTACTTTTTACCCACTGAAATCTGACTGTAGGAGCAATATGTCAATTTTGAGACACAGAATAGATGCAGTTATTAGTACTCAAACATCTTCCTCCTGCCCTCCCCAGAGACTGCACCATTTTTCACCAGCCTACAGCTGCACCCACGTTCTGCTTTCTTTATATTGATGCTGATCAAAAGTAAGGTGTGGCTGGATTATTTTATTATGTTTGCCTTGAATACGTTATTTTCAGCCATTAAGGGGAGGTTCATGTAGTTTTTTTCCCCCAGGTCAAATGGAGAGGCTGAAGAAAATAGTAATAATTTAAAATGAAAGAAAAGATTCAGCCACCCTCCTTACCCAGTTGTAAAACAGCAACAGGCCGACATGTACAAAGAAGACATATCGCTGTTTTAAAGAATATTTTACAATATTAAAACTGTATTCCGGGTTTAAATAAATTCCAGACTGGGAAATCAATTTGTTCACTGCCAGTCGATATCTCTGCCCCGCACACTTGGCCTATGTAAATCTGTGTGCAGAGTGTGAGGATGCTATTAAGTTCGAAAGTTCCACAGTGTTATTCCATTATTGTTATCTGCTTCCGACTGTTAACAGCAGAGGCTAGGTGATGATGTGACATGTATTTTTTTCCATTTGTGCTGTTGCCGGGGCCTTGATAAGGGCGTCAGCATGCCCGTGTCAGAAAAAGGAAGTGGGAGGGTTCAGAGGGCACCAGGCAACCTGATGGCAGGATTGTCAATAGAGCATGCTGGCGTTGGAGACCAGGAATCTGACACCACCTTCTCACAAATGCTGCCACTTGGAGTGGCGTCTCATCCTGAGTGACGGTCTACAAGACTCCAGGCTCTGACACCTCGTTATCACTATGGCATGGAAGCGGACAGAGAGAGAGGCCCGCCAGGCATGTGACGCTAGAGGGATGGGGATTAAGGTTGTTAGGTGGAGAGAGCTGTGATTACCTGACAATGAAACGGGGTGAAGAAAAGATTTTTTTAAAAATCGCTCGGCAAATGTATGTACTTTTCTCAGATATTTTATTTGAACAAGCATAATGACATTACTGTTGGTGTGAGAACCAAAAACACATGAATATGAATGTCTGGGGCGCAAAGAAAGATTTCACGGCAGCCGACAGCAATGTTAGGTAAGAGAAACTGTGCAAGGAGCAAGCAAGGAGCCCCGGAGAGCTCCAAGACAGCGTGGAAATCCTCTCCTGGTCAAAAGCCACTGAAAACATCTTTTTCTGCAAGATTGGCAAGCAAATAAAAGGAAAACTGTCACGTTCATTTAATCATTTCAGTGTCTCCAACACGCCATAGGGCACGGGAGCAAATGGTACCATTTACAAATCTGCAGCATGCAGATCTACTTATAAAGCATGTTGGCAAGACTATAATTCAGTTGCAATCGAATTTAAGAGCCTTTACATATTTAAAAAGCATACATCATATTATCAGTAGTGCAAATCATTGTAAGCCAGTGGTGGTTTTGAGCAGTTCTGTTTGGATTAGCTGGAGAAGCCTCTTAACATTTGGAGTCATTTCTGCCAGAGCGAAATGCAGACTGAAAAGGAAATAACTGAGAAAGGTCTGCGATGAAAAGTCAGCAATAATACATCCGTATTTTGCATGAAGCACCCATGCTGATATAACCCAAAGCATAGATTCTGTACCTTAGACTTTGAACTCAGGGTTTTGAACATTTGGTGTTTTAGACCAAATGATCTGTGTGGTGAATTGTGGATCTTTTCCAAAAACATTCGAAAACACAAAAAAAAAATCAGAAAGTATTTATAATTAACACAATCATGACTTTTTAAAAAGGTTTGCAGCATTGCTTTGAAAGCTTAATATTCTACACTGATATCATAATAACTGATTCACTTTTATACAATTACAAATTTACATCTTGTAGCACAGATTTGTGTCCATCCCTAATTTACAACTAAGTCTAGACTCGTGTTTTTTTTTACACACCACTGTATGAGATCTTAGATACTGTGGAAAAAAGCATAAGAGACGATAGAACAATGGAT
>JAOXYL010000042.1:14992921-15020979 GCA_028564955.1 Terapon puta | reverse complement strand
TAGATAGATAGATAGATAGATAGATAGATAGATAGATAGATAGATAGATAGATAGATAGATAGATAGATAGATTTTTCTGAGATGGTGATCTTTCCTTTCGCGCCATCAGCACACAGTCTGTGTCTGTGTAACAGCATCACTTTGGGGCCTATCTACAGCCACACTCCGCCACCACCATTCCCTCATACTTGTGGTTGAAAGTGATCACCCCGTTATCGTGATAAAGTAGCGAGATCGGCTCCAGCTTAGTGGGCACACAGCAGGCACGCGACACTCTCTCCGGGCTCTTGAGGCTCAGCAGCGTCTGCACTATGGCGTGTTTCGTAGGCGAGACTTCGGAGGTCATAGGTGGGTTGCAAACACCTTTGCACTCGTACGCCTCATAGCCGAGGGGCTGGATGATCCACGTGTCCCAGCCAATGTCTTTAAAATCCACAAAGAGCGGGGTCCTCTTGCAGGGCTCGCTCTTAACATTGCGACGGATTCGGGGAGGCGTGTCATAGATAAGGTTGGACTGCAGCTGCATGAGGGACTGTTTGTCCAGCTCGTCCTGGTTAGCGCGGCCGGTGTTGTGATTCATGTGCCCCCAGAAAGCCTGTTGGCTTCGGCCCATGTTTTCGGGAAGGTCATTCTCGTGTTCGATCATCTGGCTGAGCTCTTGTTTATCCTGTTTGTGGTCTCTGCTCTGATCGTCTGAGAACACAATCATCACCGCGTTGTGTTTCCTCTCCAAACTCCTTTCGATATCGATCTCAACCGGCCCCTCGCCGGCCTCTGTGACCTCCTGTGTGGCCCCTTCCTCCTCTGACCCCAGAGCTGCAATGTGAACCTCCAATCTGTGAGTCGCACACCCTGACTTCAGCCAGTGTGTAACCACATGAGTCAGGTCAAACGACACCCAGCTGTTATCTTTGGCATAAATATGCTTTGTCACCAGTTCCTCCAAATCCCTCATCTCCACCACCTCCTCTTTATCCCTCCTTCTTCCTTCTCTCTCCACCTCTTTTGTCCAAACAACGCCTTCCTGTATTTTGTAGATGGTCACCTTGCAGTCAACGCCAGCGTACGGTCTTTGGGACTTCCAGACCAGTGTGAAAAGGCGAAGCTCAGCTATTGTTATGTGCTCATGGTGGCGCATTGATATGTTGAACAGCAATGGATGTATCCTCACACCTTTGGCTGTTAAACTGTATGGGGACGAATCTGAAATCAAAATATTAATAAGGGTGCCTCAGTGCATTTTGTATGTTTCTGTGGTCAATACTAGTCAAATTATATCAAATACAAAAAGTCCCCTTTTTTCAAATATATAGCTACAATAATAGATGCAATAGATTTAATTTGTTTGGTTATTATTGCTCATAAATTCTCAAGACTTATTTCAAGTGAAGCTTCATTATTGCAATTAAAACCAATACTTAACACACCAACACAATATTTTTAGCACTTCAACTGCAATAATTCAAAGTATTACAGTAGTATTGTGTAGTAATAGTACTCCCATTATCCTAAACAGTTAAATTACAAGATTTTCAGGTAAGATCACCATGATTTCAAAGTAAGACTTCAAATCTGTTTTGCATGTTATTTTCAAAATACTCTTTACAAACTTTAATTTTTTTTAATAAAACATAGAGATTTTATGTCCGTCTTTGGGTGTTAAACAAAAATTCGTACCTTCATTCTTGAAACTGCGCACAATGTTGGCTGAGGGCACAGCAGTGCGGTCATGGGCGAATCGGTTGTACAGCTCCAGCATGTACTCTGGTGGCTCCTTACGGGCAGCGAGGGGCCTCAGCTGGGGCCTTAGCTCTGTGAGGTTCATTGTGGACAGAAACTGGCTCAGAAAGTCCTGTGCATCAAGTAGCGGATTATCACCCACATCCCTACCGAGTGATGCCCTGTGATGGTTCTCAAGAGACCTGATGGGACTGCTCAAGCTCAAACCAGTCAACGTCAGAAGGAGGACATTCAGAGAGCCGATAAACCCAAGGTTGGCAAAAACTGAGATGGCCATGGCTGAGTGAAGGTTTAAATCCAAAGATTGAGAATCAGATGAGAAGACGTGGTGGATCCTTTGGAGTGGACACCTGCGAACCTTTCGAGGGAGGACTGTCCTTCGTTAAAGGACGGCAGGTTGCGGTTGGGGGCAATGAGACGACAGCTTTGCCCTTGTTGATCTTGTGGTTTGGTTCTGAGGGCAGGGCTGTGCTGACATGTTTGGAGATGTCACCAAGGCCCCGCTCAGCCCTCCTCTCTCTCTCCCCACCAGGAACTTTTATCCATAATATCCACTGTTGTATTCTGTCTTATTTTGACATATGCTATTCTCATGATTTACTCCTGACAAAACTCACCTTGCAGAGACTTTAGATTATTATATCAATTGATTTATTATCTGCAATATGATGCACCATGCTGAAATCAATAGATGGAACAATATCTTATTTAGAAATAATCCTGATGAATTTAGAGATAAGGAAGCTTTGCAATTAAGTTCATCAGATATGTGGGATAAATGGAAGTGATGTTGTATGTACTATTTTCCCGCTGAATGCAGGAAATCAATTACCAATTAACAATATTGTTAATTTATGCATTGCAATCTCCACAAGAGGCCAGTGTAGACTCATTGTCTGTTCCTCTGCCTCTTGATCTTAAATCGAACTATATGTTCATATTAGATGGTGAAGATGCTGATTTGATCTCATTTGTCATTGATTTTAGCCACTTACTTTTAGGAGCTGCTCTTAATTTCATACATTGCCACCACTTCTATGTAGATCCACTTCAGCAAACAAATGACGATGAATTAAAAGCTCAGGAAACTAACTGAAAAAATACATCATTTTAGATTGGTTGTAACTTAAAACAAAGTCCTTCAATAATGTGAGTGGGTCATACACGTATCACAACTTTACCTGAAGAGGGCCATATATTATCTCAGCACACTTCTATCTAAAATGCCACCACTTACACAAGAGAGCCCTGCAGCCTGAGGGAGGAAACATGACTAATGCCAGCACATTTGAGCCCCCCTCAGTGGCAGCATGCAACATGCAAGTTCAGAAGTTCACTCTTCATGGCTGCTGTGGATGTGAGGTTATGTGAATGTCCTGAATTTGTTTGGGCATAAAATGCACCACACATATCGTCTGATCTTAAACACCAAATGACTGAAAACAAACAAAGTAAGATGTTATATGTGTAAACCAAATATTTTATTCAATGTTGCATGCATCACGCTGCTTTTATGAACTTTTTGAAAACGTATCAGTGTTTTTGAGGGGTGCACTATGTTGCACTATTGTAATTTGTGCAAAGAACTGGGCTTACACTGGAGGTAGACAGAGTAATTAATCTGAACAGGTCCTAAAACTTACCTCCAAGGTAGCTGTAACACTACTGCTGCAGAGTTAGGTCGTATTACAGAGGGTTGCATGCCAAATAACCTGTACGAGGGATATTCAATATATTCCTGTTTGTTATTTTCAACTTGTGACTGCTAGGAGCTCAGCATCTTTCCAGACTGTTTCCTTTGAATAATTGAAAAAATATATATGTGTTCTGTTTTGTTTTTTTTGGCCAGTGCACCTGCAGTTTCGCCTGTTTGGTCCCCTTAGGCTAATGGTTTGAAAACATGCATATCACTACACAGAGTAAGAGACTTCTTTTATGTATGTAACGTCCCCTGTAGCTCTGTTTGTAATTGTGATTAACAGTGACGTAGGACTGGGGGCACAGAGGGGACTGAGTATATAGGGCCCTCAAGTGAGGACGCCCCACAAAGATATTAGAATGAATGCCTGAATGCCAGGAGGGGCCCATAGAGTGGTTCAAAGTTTTGTGCCACTTCCCTGGTGATTAAGTCACTTCAAGTTCAAGTTCAAGTCCTCAATGTTTATCATCTTTTATCCTAACATACGTACATGAGACAACAACACAAATGCTCAACGTTTTCAGTGTCGCAGAGGCATTTGAAAGAGGAATATCCTCAAGTCGTTGCCTATGAGATCACTCTGAAGCTGAGCTCATTTTGCTTTATCTCTTCATTTAATCCTGCTCTGAACAAATAAAAGTGAGGTGGTTTAACTGGCCAGTGGGTGGTGTTTTAATGTAATGAACGCACTGATAAAATGGAAGGGTACGCACTAATAAAACGGAGGAGATTGAAGGTATAAAATTCATTCTGTAACACAAAAAGAGAATACAAATAAAAATGAGAAATTATGCACGTCATTTATTTTAATTTCTCATTCAACATTGCAATGCAAAAAGGACCACTGCAAAGCAGAGTTGTACTGAATGTGGGATCACTTACCGGTATTAGCTAATACACATCAATAACCGTTAATTAATAACATGGGTATTACAATAAATATTACAATATAAATACCTTCATTTAGAATATTAACAGTCCTTTGTTACACATTTACAATCCCATTTTGCCTATCGTGAAACAAATGGAATAGAGAGAGGATTTGCTAATAGTTGCACAGTCTAGTCTGATGGAAAGTTTGTAGAGAATAAACTGAATCCAAATTATTTGTATATTTTTGTTGACTAGGCTGACGAGAGCCCTAATCCTAATTATCTCAAACACTGACCAAAAATATTTCTCTAAAATGATCATATATCAGAATCTTCTTCAGCCCAGAGTCCATTGGGAAATATAACAACAGATCCACATGTCACTTTAGGCCTCAATATCTTGACAAACTAGAAGTATTATAAATCATCTCATACCTGTGTAGTAATAAAACTCAAATTGTATATATCATATATTCTTTGGAGTCATGATTCACCACAGTTTGCATATTCAGGCTATCTCAGATGTCATACACAATCCATCATGAGTCTCAGACAGACAATATACCAACCCTAAATGACAAAATCCTTAAAATCTATTTCCAAATAACCTCCAATAATAAATACATGTAAATGTTTGGCACATTATTTCCTGTAAACAGAGGAAAAATCTTTTGTAATTGAATGTGTTTGTCTGCCTGTACAAGAATGATCTAATGGCACAAATCCGCATATCACCGGTGGAAAGTGTCTCTACAGGATTTAACCGGCTTGACCGGCCTTGTTGTCATGTTTACACCCAGGAGTCCAGTGGTGGAGGTTTGTTATCCATGAGGCCCACCGCAGGCCTGCCAGCTCTGATGAAGTGTTTTCTCTCGCTTATCGCCTGTGTCAAGAAATAAGCAAGCCGCCGACGTTAGTCAATTTGCATCTGAAACACTGACAGTTATAAACACAAGTCGCAAGAAAGTAATCCTGCAAAACAAATCTGTTACCTTATTTGCTTATCCCCCAAACCGGGGATAGGTGATGAGCTTAGCTTTAAGTAAATGAGGCTACTTGCTAAACAAATCATGTGTGCTGTCATTAAGTTTTTTTAAGTACACTGGAACGGCGGATTACCTGGAGAGCGTCTCTCTCCACAACAGGCCCTTTTCCATCTCCAACTCTGTCGTTTGGCTCCAAAGTGGAATAAACATCTGCAAGGGGAAATCATTACCACATTAGCTCCAGATGATATGATATAGAGAGTAAATCCGTTTATGAGGAAACCTTTGGAAAGCAGGCATTTTGTATATGCTTAAAAATGATCAGATTAAAGAACATTTTTGCCACAAAAAGATATTATAACATATAATTTAGTGTCATAATAGATATACTTAAATTTGATTTAACATGTTGTTTCTTGATATGTGTGTCTAAGGGCTATTGTTTCTTTGTTCTATTTAATTCTATTGTCATTTTAAATATTTACATATATTGTATCTGGTGTGAGTGTGTGTAATGTAAGGGGGGCACAATCCCCATTTTGTTATGTAACTGTGACAGTAAATTGACCTTGAATCTTGAATACTGCTCCCCCACTACTTCTACCACTCTTTGTGTAAGAGAAGATATCAGTCCTCTTATGTAAAAATGAGGAAGTCTTTTTAACCATTTCACTAATTTATGTAACCAAACACTGATGTCTAAGAACATTCCCATTTAAAACAATACAATTAGAAACATGCCATATCATTTGCTGCTGTCTACAGGATCCCATCAACCTATCACCAAGATTGATTTTTCACAACGACGCAGTCATCAAAGAAGCTGTGAAAAGATTCAAATAGATTTTTTTGGCATTTTTACTGACAATAAATCAGTTGTCAAACCTATTTAGCATATGTAATTTAATGTTAATTCGAATTTAATGTGTTTATTTGGTCCCATATTGAACTTTTTGGGGGACCTATTTGTGAGTCTATGCTGTATTCTGATGCATATAAAGTGTGTGAACCAATTGCCCTTTTGAGTCCAACACATTCTCAAAAGGGCGCATCTATTCATTTAGGCCTTTAGAAAGAGGCAAAAGCAATGAAATAATTCAATGAAAGCATTTTATAGCCATTCCACCCGAATTCATATTTCAAAGGGTGTTTGAGTTATGTTCATAATTCATAAGGAGGCCTTCAGAGGAAAATCCCTGTACTACTGGGAAGCTAGAGGTCGCTCTTGACGTGGGAAAGTAGCTGCCCTTTTGGAGTAACGCTGAAATGAAATGTGACTGGTGATGCGTGAGCCTGCTCTGCCGCTGGGAGAGAGTGTTCAGGCTAATAAGCCAAGTCTGTGCACTGATAACCTTGGCAGCACATCGTTGGTTTAAGGCTACGTTTCAGAGGAATGTGGTCTGGGACTAAAAACTCCCCATTTCTTTGTCCCTGACATGACAAGAACCACTGTATGTTTAAAATCTTTTTTTCCCCTTTGTTCCTCAAGATAAAGGACACTTTTCTCATTTGGATGATGTTTTAATAATATTTCGCTGACAGAGTGAATGCAGTGATTTGCTGACCTTGGTTTTTGTCCATGAGAGGCAAAGTGATGTCATCGCTGCCTTGCTTCCCACTCTTGGTTTTTTTAGTCACTCCGGTAGCTGTTGGCTTTGAAAGACAAAAAGGATTATGCTGTTGGATGGCAACCAGAAGGATATGCTTTCCTGTCATTTTAATTCTATAAAGTGGTATTATTGCTGGTTTTGGACTGTAACACACCTTTGATTTTTCTTCATTTGTATGTGATAGGAGACTATCAGGTTCAATTTATTGATCTTTTTTACAAGGTGTGAGCATGTTTTTCACCAGCTACAAACAGGTTTCTACAGTCTTGCCACACCAAAATGAAATATGTCTTACTCTTGAAACCTATGTGTAGCTGAATATTCATTTGAAGTGGGCAGGAACAGTAACACATACCTTAAAGTGGCTCTTGTTCCAACCTGCCTTGATCAGAGTGGTTCTCAGGTCCTTGCAGGCCCATATTGTCTGGAGCACATGGGAAGCTGCTTTGGTCTCCCGTGCTGATTGGCTGACAGCAAAATCATTAGACGTTGTGGTAAATGACAAAGAACAGCTCAGAGACAATACTGTCTCAGTGAATAAAATCCTTTCCCGATTGCCCTGGGATATGATGCTTATAATATCATGAGCTGCTGCACCGAGGCTATGTCAGGAGTATAAACAGATTAAGCAGCTGCAGCAGCAAATACTATGACACCTATGTGACTTTTTTCCACCTTATTTTGAAAAAATTACTTACTTTGGACTTCAAATTATAGTCTGAAAAGCTGCATCATTACTATTGTATAAAGTTATGTTTTTAATTAATTTTAGAATTCAGTGCGTATTCAGAAATTTGGGTATGACGTTTACAAGTTAAAAGATATCAGAAGCACCTTGACTTGTTGATGGCCACCAGTTTCTGCACTGCGTGACCCTGTATGAGCGCTCGGGCGTTCTCCGGGCTGTCGGTGATGATCTCGTGGATGGTGTTCAGAATAGACACGACCGTATCTCCCTCGAGATTCTTCGCTGGGTGCTGCTGCCCACATGGCAGGTTACCGACAAGGTCCCTCAGAGCATAGCTCCCTTTAATGACAGAGGTTCAACATAGCAAGGTTAGTGTGAGAGCACAGGCAAAGAGCCACACATATGCAAATGACATATGTTATAAAACTGCACCTATTAGGTCTTTATTCCTTCTGTCCATCGCCAGGTTACGAAGCGCAATAGCCACAGCTCGCACCACTTTGTCTACGTCTGAGCGCAGCAGCTCCACCAGAATAGGCAGACCTTTCTCTTTTCTCACTGTGGCCCGGATGTAGCTGGACCACTGCAAGAGCAAACCCAAAATATACAGATGAGGGATGATGCCCTTATCATCATCTTATCAAAAGTATCAAAATAAGAATAGTTTTGCTTTTTTTTTTGCCTCCTATCACATCTTAACTACTCGCTCGTTTATCTACCTTTACAAAATCACTACAAGTACACTGACAGGTATAAGTCAGAACTAAGTTGCACTTGCTCTTTTGAGTGTGATGCAACCCGATTTAAAAAAAAAGGATTTTAAAGTCCTTTAATCTGAGTGCGGCCTCAAGCATTGATCTAGAATTATAGTGACATTCATGGCACCGTATATCTTGGCAAAGCACATTATTTGACAGGTCTATAGATCCGCATGGGGGACATAGCGGTAACAGTGATTTTTGATCTTGCAGACTGGTGACAAAGTCAATCTAGAGAGTCCAGTTGGATTAAGAAGATCAACCCCACACTCTCCTTTTGAACACTGATGCTGCCTCCTGTAAGGAGGCTGTCTTGTTTGGCCCTGCACAGACTCTTTTAGAGGGTAAATCCATACTGCAAATTGAATTTGCGTATGCTATTTATCTATGGTACAGCATTTTAAGTCTCTCTTCCACTGACCAGCAGAGAGACACAGTGATGATGTCTTCTACAATTCCTGGATTTATTCCATAGATAATATTTAAGACTAGGACACTGTGACAGCAGCCATGGTGATCTGCTATGAATACACATGAGTACACTACGAATGGGCCAACAAAGTGTCATTTCATAACTACATCAATTTCAAGTTAGTACTCCAGCCTTGTAGAGACCATTTTTATGCTCCGGATACACTCAACTCTCATAGCCCACATGTAAGAAATAACTAGCAGCTATTCCATCCACTCACGGCCCATTGTCCCGCAGCGAGGTTCTGTAGCGCTCCTGCGGCCGCCTCCAGGGTGTTGTGGTTGTGGCTGCATGTGAGAAGAGAGAGGTAGAGCCTCACCACCTCTGGCTGGTACAGCAGCTCCAGCCCTTTAAACAGAAAGGCAGGGAGAGTCAGGGATGATGTTCAAGACCATCGGTGGCTAAAGACTTACATGATGGTGTTATTACCAGTGTCAGTTAGCTTTAAGTCACCAGACCTGTTTGTTTAAATGCAAAAATGTCAACATTTAGGTCAGTAGGTAGGTAGGTTGGTAGAAAAACATGAAAAAATTTTTTAATTAAGCTTTATACGAATCAAAATTACAACTCTGTCAGACCCCTGCAGAGGTTTTCTGTACTGAGCCAGTGGAAGCTGCTGGATGGCTGACAAGCAGTATAAAGCTGACCCGGGACTGTAACATGCTTGTCAGTCTGATTTGCATTCACTGGCTGGAGTGTGGGAGGCATGAGCTTAGCTATGATCTCTGTTCTAACGGCAGCCAGATCCACACGCATGGCATTCAACCTTACACTACTACATTTTTTTCCTCCATAGTTTCCATATACAGAACGTAGTCACGGCTAAAAGCAGACATATGGCAATATAAAAGCTAAAGATAGTCTCGCCGTACCAAATATAGTAAGTAAGATATGTTAGTGTCCACAGGTCGTGCAGTATTTTGAGCAAAATTCTCATGCCTGCCAGAGGAAATGTTCCTTCTCTAGATTTTGCAAGATGAAAATGTTATCAGTCTTTCAGGTGGGTCATTTTGTTTTAGTAATGAAACTCTCCTCAAGTGGTGCAGGTGCTGCTGCGTGGCTTTGCATTTAAATGAATCCTCTACCAGGCCATGCCAACGTCATGCATACAAAGCAAATAGCATAACACTGAGAGCAGGTACTGATGCTAAATTATAGCGCTGTTTGATGATGATGATATATGATGGGACCACCTCATAATGTGTCCATCTTTCTGTCTATTTGTAATAAGCCTAATGTATAGCCTATTTCTTTCCAAATGGCTATAACATTGAAATCACTCTCTTAAATTGAATATGTAATGCTATAGGTGAAGTCGATATTACACTTTTCAAATATATACCTTTCATTTGTTCTGTACGTTTTGGTAAATCCAATGTACCGTATTTTCTGTCCATAAATCCATTTTTCCAACCTGTACATCACAGACACATACATGCACACAAATACAAACACCAGTTTTCATTATATCAGTGCAACGACAGATAATGTCAACAAATTCAAAGTGGTATCGAATCACAATATTGCTGCCACGGATATCCAGGAGTAACGAGCAGACTGACCTTGATTGAACCACTCCTCTGATGAATACGGTTCGAAGCAAAGAGAAAAAAAGAACAATGTCAAAGATTAGATCACGCTGGGAAAGGACAAAGCAGCAGAAAACACAGAGCTCCTTCATGTAGTGAGACATCGGGGAACTGACAGTGCTGGTGCAATGTTTGACTCAAAGAGGCATTTATCAGCTTTGTGCAATTAGCTGAAAGGTTAGTATTGGTGAAAAGCCATAAAACGTAAAATAAATCAGTTTACTCTAACGCGCTTTTCTCTCCATTAAGGTGTTTCCTGCAGCTCGAACTGCTGCAGCCTATTAATTCCTGATAGAGCAGCTGTAATTCAAAATGCTACTTATATGGGTTATGGATCACTACCAAAAGTTCCTCACACTTTAAAAACCTTCATCCTTGTTACATCAGTTGCGTGGTGGGAGAGAAGGAAAAAAAAATCACATAACTAATTTAGGAAAGTATAAACACGCTTCTTCAATTTTGGAAACTGGCACTCCTCCTGCAGAGCAAAATCAGCTGTGCCCCTGCATGTGCAGGGATATGAAATATTCAGGCCCTCATTGGCATAAAAGGGGGTGAGAAATGTGAAACCCATGCTCAGAGCCAAGGCACGCAGAAATGAACATTTTCAAACACAGAAAATGGTTGGTTTACAGGGACCTTAGAAGATTAAACAACTGTACATTATAAGAATTTGCCTGCATGAACTATGGAAAACAGACTCAGCGTTTGTACAATGAGATCTGTTTTAGTAGTCTGAGCTGCAGAAACTGTGCTAATTCAAAACAGACTTGAATCTCACAAAGAGCATATTAAGGTCTGAATTTTGGATGAGGTCTCTTTTGTATCCTGAGAAACACCCAGATATAGTAAACATCCCCACACATGGATTTTCATTTGTCAGTGTGCAAATTAATCAATCGCTGTGTTACAAACATAAGACATGAAAGTTGCTGTTTTCAATCAGAGCAACCTAAACTGAAATAACACATCCAGCAACGATGGTGCACCAACCTTTGGGTTTTTTCCCTCCAAAACAGTCCGGCTCTGTCTTCTTCTTCTGGTGTCCCACTGACCTCATCAGATGATTGGCATGAGGTTCCTGAACCACTCCTGGTATTTCTTTGTGGACATGATAGGACAGATTCCGCAGGATACACACACAGTTCTCCACTGACTAAATAAAGAAGAAAAACAAAAAGATATATACATTTACACTTCTTCAGAATAAAATGTGCTCTTGATTTTTCCTATCAAAATTTAAAGGAGACGATGGCCATTTTTGTAAACCTTATCTATTCCTTCATTACTCTTCTACAAAAAAAAGTCGGTATTTTTAAGTAAGTATGATCATTTCAGCCACCTTATTGTCAGTGTCCTTGTTGACAACAGCTGATTGAAGAGCATGAAGGAGCGCGTCCACCAGCCCCTCACACTCCCTCAACCTCTGTCGGGCCTCGGCTCCATCAGAGCTGACGTTCCTGCAGAAGATATGACCGATTTTAGAGGCTTTGTTGTAGCTTGTTAACAGTCACTTGTTCCATGACAGCAGCAAAGTTACCTCAAACATCCAGAGGTGTTCTTGAAAACTGTGGTCCACTCAGCACTCAGCAGTTTGGAGGGATCGGTTGAGTCTCTCCTCCATCCCGAGTGTGGGATGATGATCTCGTCGGTCAGCGTTTGAAGCCCGTTGTTGATGACCATCATTTTCAGCGGCTCATGGGAGGAGAGGTTCCAGAGAGTGCCTGGAGGAGGGGGGAAAGAATACAAAAGCTTTAGAAATAAAATGAAGGATTGCAGGTTAGGGCTCCAATGAGGAGTCAGGGATTGAGCTGTACCTGTGACTAACTCTTTGACCTCCATGCTGCTCGACTTCCTCAGCAGCCTGACTAAAGCTTGGATCCCATCACAGTTCTTGATGGCCATTTTGTTATTGTGATCTTTCCCATAAGATATGTTGCGCAGAGCACCGCAGGCCTTGCGGTGGACCTCGGGTTTAGGGTGGTCCAGTAATTCAACCAAGATGGGCACCCCATTCAGCTGGCGCACTTCCTGCTTGATGCGGTCGTTCTCGTAACAGAGGTGCTGCAAGTAGGCGGCGGCGTTGGACTTGACTGGGTCCATCGGGTGGCTGAGCATCGAGATCACTTCATGCAGGTTGGGGTCTCTCCAGCGCGGGTCTCTGCGGATGCTGTCCAGGCTGACCATGCTGCTGCGTTTGTGGGGGAACTGCAGGGTTTGTGCTCGGCACATGGCCTGGAAGAAAGGGTTGAGGTTCCCCTCCAGCTGGGCCATGAAGGCGTCATCGTAGCCGCCTCTGAGGAGACAGAGAAAGCAACGCAGCCGTGGAGTCAGGACAACCATCAGTCTTGAATTTTAAGATCTGGATCATTTCAAACGTTTTAAGAAACAACTTCCTTTCCTGCTGAGACTTATATATTATTTTCTATTATCTTCTAAAGACTGACAAAAGTGGGAAACAGCAAGCATACCCCCATCTAAAGAATAAAAATCCCTTCTCACTAAGTCTCACTAATTAACATTTTAGATCTCATTTGTTTTTCTCCTTAGAGTATACTGCTAACAGTGAAAAAAAAAACTAAGCTACACTAAGCAACTCCTGGCTACAGCCTTACATTAGATAGACAGATATGAGAGAGGTATTGATCTTCTCTTTAATTATCGAGAAGAAAGTGAATCAGAGCATTTACCAAAATGTTTATTCATTTGTATTCCACAGGTTGAGGGAAACTGGTTGAATCCAATTCAGGATGTAATAGACTGGGCCTCAGTGAGTTTAACAGCATAAGTGAGTTGCTCGTATCTTTTGTAAACACCTCTGTCACTTTATATGGGCTAAGGAAAAGCTTCTGGCAGGCAGTAACAGGTGAAACCTCCTTATTTATTGACTCTGCAGCAGGCTGCCATTCCTGATTGATACCAGCTGCTACTTAACTGCTGTCCATCTGTCTTTCTATTGTCCAGGCTGACTTACAGGAACTGGATAGTGGCGACCACTCGGTGTCTGTACAGCCACAAAGTTTAATATATGTTATTGTCGCAGCAGGTCCTCTGTGGTAAAATTGGCCGCAGTGTTGATTTGTGCATTGTTTGGATGTATTTATTATTGCGGCAGCGTATAGCACGACACAGGGTACATACACTCTACTCCTCTTCACGTCATGATCAGCCTCGAGCCAGAATCTATGTTCATGTTCCAGGTTTTGAGACAAAATGGCAATGCTGTTTGGTTAATAGGCAAATTTGGGCTCACGCATGGGAAAAGATTAATCGCATTGTAGTTTTTCATGGATTATGCATCTTCATTCAGCCTGAAAAAACGCTTCATATCACTGATATTCATAAGTTGTTCTGCATAAAAATGTAACTGATGGAATTAGATTATTAAAATTCAGTCACGCCATAGAGCATGAATGGCCTGGTGTCAAGTTTACCTCTCATAATATTTGCTGCAAAAGTGTGTTCCTCTTTTCTCATTTCAAAAGTAAACTGTTGTATTGTTGTTAGTTTATTACTGTTATTGACGTCAAAGGTGAGCTGACCTTCTAGTGGATGTCTGGGAGCCTTTGTTAAATGCAATCTCATTATCAGGGACCATATTGATATTTCAGCGACACAGACTGAGTATCCCTTACTTTCCTGTTTGCTTTCTAACCAAAACAATCTTTAATGGGATCAAATATTGACCTTAAAAAACTATCACACCTGCTACAGATTCATACTACCATGGCCCTCTCAAAGTGTCTGTGTAAATGCACTGAGTGATCTGTATTTGACCCTACATCTAGATACCATGGAAACCACAACAGTCGTAGAAACACATTTACACAGACTCGCCCGGTGGGATCGATAAAGTTTGATCTAATGTACCATCCTCTTACCTGGTTCTCGAGGGCTCCCTGAGGAGCTCCATGGTGGTAATTGGCCTGAACTGGTGGATCCCTCCCAATGTTGGGTAACTGGCAGCAGGGTGCTCTGTCTTCATGTCCAGGGGGTTTTCTCCCCGCTCACTGAGGCCTTCTTCCTCTGCCTGGCTGCTGAGGCCGGCGGGTGCGTAGCTGTCTCTGAGGAAGGGTAAGGTGTAGTGGGCCCCGGCCTGGAAGTTCTTGGCGGGCCAGTAGCTGTGGAGGGAGGCGCGGGACAGGCTCCCGTACCCGGCACATAGGTCACCGCCGACACCTCTGTAGCTCTCAGGGATGGTGTACACTCTGCTCTGCCTGTCTGGGTTCACCGGCTGTGGCTCCACAGGCTGCGGTGCCACCTCATGCGGGGTGGCCGTGGTGGTGCTGCTGGTCGTCGTGGTCGTTGTGGGTGTGACAGACTCGGAGGGTTCGACGTTCGCTTCGGGAATAGGTTGCTCAGTAGGAGCGTTGTCTTGAACCTCCGGAGTCAAAGCGAGATCAGGTGTGTCTGACGTCTGGAAGCTCTCCTGCTGCGTCTCCGAGGCTTCTTGGGTCTCACTGGGGGCCTGGTCGCCCTCTTGTTCCACAGCTTTGGACTCCTAAAAGGATTGACGCATCACAGCTATTATCTCTCCAAAAGTCTAATCTTTAAAATCCCATTTGTCTGAAAGGTCCCAGGTTTCCTCCATCCTATTAAATGACACCAAATTGGTGTATTTATAGTCTGAGCAGGAACTATTTGGGATTAATTTACTTGGAATAGACCAAACATGTTTCCGCTACCTACAGTGTGTATTTATCTCTCATTTAAACTGTACAGCCCACCCCAGCTCATTCCTCATGGTGATGATCAATCATCATCATTTCTGCACTTCGCTGGATTTCTGAGCAACCAGTAAATAATGAATTCTTCTTTCCTGCCAAAGAATAATGAGTTCCCCTTGTTGAAAATGAGTTTAGATTGGACTCTGATGAAACAACTTGAGGTCCAGCCACTGTTTAGAAGCAGACTAAATTGCAGGAAATTTAATTGTCTGGTTTAGTAAATTGATTTAGATTTTAACTCTTTTGTAGCAGAAAGTGGGCAATAGAAATATTCTGAGCCTGAAAACATGTAAATATGAAGCAAGTCAATGAAATAGAATCTAATTGTATTCATTTTCATGATACCATTGCCTCCGAGGGAAAGTTCCTTAAAGAAAACTTCACTGTCTGTGAGAAGTATTCTCTGTACTGGATGCTTCATTAAGATATTTCAGCATAGGAGGTACCTCAGGAGACAAAGGATTGTTTTTATGTGTGTGTGGGTGTGTTGAGAATTTTGGAAAACATCCTTTAGGCATATATTTCTATATTACTCATTGAAAAATGTCAAAAGAAAAAGTTGGTAATTAGGAGGATCTATGGTGTCACAGAAGTGCCGAGTTAACAGAGTAGATACACTACATTAAAAAAAAAACACTTTTTGAAAAACATTTAAATGACCATTGATATTCATTAGTTTAGTAGAAACATCCTGTATACATTCCCTTGGGGCTTTTACTGGCTCTTTTTATTTTGTAACTTCTCACTATTCGTATTTTCTCACTCCGTGGACACATTTACTTACACTACAGAAAAAAATCCTTGCAAAGCTGAGCTACATGTCCTCAAGTAAAGAAGTAAAAATGGCTCCAAAGGTTTTCTTTAATGGCCTTCATACTTTTGAAAGTCGGTGCTCATCATTCAAAAGCTGTTATATCAAACTGGGAGAAGTCAGTAGGTGGTGACAAAGCGTGACCAATCACAAAGTCACGAACCTCAGAGTCTGTCTGCTGCGGGGTGTCCGTCTCGGTGGAGCTCTCATTGGTCGAGGTCATCACGGAGGCGATGGAGGTGGGCGTGTCCAGTTCGTCATTGGCGGACGGGGTATCCGGAGTCGCCTCTTTTGCCTCCTGGGACAAAGACAGCGGAGGGGGCCCCTCTGAACTCTGCTCCTAAACCACACAGACAGAAACGAGCGAGGCACCGTCACTGCTCAGCATCAATTGTGCGTATTAGGTTTGCAATGTTTACGTTAAAGACAAACAGGAGAGTGATTAAGAGGAAGACAAGACCATGAGAGCACATTATTTCATTAAGGCTGTCTTCACATGATAAGGGAGCCGCTGGGTGCTGCGCAGAGTCGGCTTTGAGAACTCGTTTCCACAATATTAACATAGAATTTATATAATTTGAAACATAAACTGTTGTATTCAGGCTGGAAAAAATGCCAGCATAGACATTTATTTTGAAATTAGGCTAATGCCTGTCTGGAAAATGAAAGACATTTTCTCTGTGTTTGAACTTTTTGGTGAGCTGTAATCTAACTGGGCAATCTGTCCATAGGAAAAAAAAAAACAAAACTACAAAAAAATAATCAAGTTGATGCAAAGCAGTTCTGCCAGTAAACATGCCTAGACAGCGAAAAAAAGAAAAGAAAGAAACTACAAAGATAGAAAAAAGAGGGAAAGAACCTGTTTAGTTAAGTGGCTATAGGGTTTGTCCTATCCTCATGTGCAGACAAGGATGTTGTTGGTAGAACAGCAAGCAGAAGTAATTCATGATTTATCATAATAATTTCATGTCTGCATTCATGGTTGGTTTGTTAATTACACATGCACCGGAGCACTCTTTAATTTATTTTAGAAAATAATAGGTAATTCCTTAACTTTCTCAGTCCCGGTTCCTGTTTAAATCTGCCGCTTGCCAATTTTAGATGTGTTAAGTTATCGTCCAACTTTCGGTACACTTGTTAAAACTTTTGGAGTTATTTCAGGGAGCGGATTCACTTCTTTTGATATCTACAAAAACTGACAGACGGCATCTTACGCGGAGGCTTTCACAGATCATACCGCTGATGTGAGAAGTAACAAGCAGTAAACACAAGCAGCATAGTGTTTACTGCTTGTTACTCTGTTATAAATCAGGACAGGGGAAAGGAGCATTTTTCAACATGCATCTGCACCGGGCATCTCAGTAACAGTCTTGTTAGTTATCTGGTTGAAACATCACACGAGATAAAACAATATATCGTATCTGTATTAGCTGAGATGACCATTGAAATGATTGGTTGTTATTTGTTATATCTGCTTTTTTTTAATACACCCAAGAGCAAACGCTTCACTGACTTGCTAAAACTGGCTATTTCATAGACATTATTATGCTTTAATTCTTCCAAACAGATGTTGACATTCCCCATTGTGTTATGTAAGCTTGCATAAAAGGGCCCCTTGACAAAATGCTGCAACATTGTTATGGGATTGGATGTGAGCAGTCAGCTATTGTCATTTATTGTTATATGTTATTTGGTGTGAGGCCTGATTTACCGCCGCTGACGCTCGAATCAATAACCCAGCTGCTGCTCTGCCACAACATGTGGATATTTCTGTAATTTCCACTTGTTTATTTCAAGTGGAACTTAAATTCTTTTCTACAAAATGGGTTTCATTAACCAGAGAGGATTAATTATTCAGCATCTTGGTCCGAGAAAGAACTGGAGGCAGTATTTGACTGGAAACACTTTTTATGCTGATTTTCCTACAAACTTCACGTTCGTTTAGCTCATCTATAAAAATTTGCCTCGCTGCCCTAATGATCGCAATCAATATCTGATTATCCGATACACCTGCTCAGTCTTGAAGGACCTTTGATTGCAGCAGCTGAATTTCTCTAAAAATCGAGGACGAACAAGTAATGCAAACCACTCATCGAAGCATTAGAGAGTGGACGAAAAAAATATTTTTACTGTGAATTGAATAAATTCCACTGCATTATTTATGACCCATTTTACTATTTGAATTGCTTATGAACTCAAATCTCATTTTAAGAAATACGACAC
This sequence comes from Terapon puta, assembly GCA_028564955.1. Taxonomy (NCBI): domain Eukaryota; kingdom Metazoa; phylum Chordata; class Actinopteri; order Centrarchiformes; family Terapontidae; genus Terapon; species Terapon puta. The sequence continues at coordinate 15,002,803 of JAOXYL010000042.1, read as the reverse complement.
AGATGAGTGGAATTTCACCTCATGTGTATCATTCAATATAATATTCAACAGTATGCTGGATGATGGGCTGAGATAAAAAAAAACAAATAAGCTGTTAAACCTCCCCAAAACTCTCCTCTTTCTGATGCTGCGGCATTAAACAGAACAAGTGCTGAGAACTCAACTCCACTGCATTAAATCAGGCTGCAGTGCACAGCTGACCGAATGTGGAGGGAGAGAGCTCGATTCGCTTTTCAAACACCTCGCCAAACACAAGAGCCCCTCATATCCGTGTATAAAATGTGTCAGAGGGACGAGGAGATGAAAGGGTCACACGGGAGAAATTGGCAGCAGGGAGACGATCCTGGCTTGAACGCCTCTGGGGGAGGCTGATTGGATATTCTTGGGCAGCATTAAATGAACGCGTGGCAAAAAGACAGACGGGGTACCACTGTCCTCTACAGACAGCTTGATTAAGGATTTGGAGGACGATAATAGGCTGGACAGGGGCCTGTGTGCTGTCCCCGTCTGATTCAAGCTCCAGGGAAGGCCAGGCTTCTGTGAGTCAAAGCTCATTTAAATAACTCACTGCACCATCACTAACTAAGTGTGCTCACAGAGCCAAATAGGTCGAGATGATGACTCTGAATCTGACTTAGCCTTAAAAAAAAGGAGGTATGGTATATAGATGTTAGGTGCAGTGATGCAGGAGACAGAATGACATGATTAGCATCTTGTTCCCGTCAACTCTCAGTATTGAGGCCAGCTGCAGTCAGGGTATTATTTTGGGAGACACAGAGTCTGATCTAATGCTGAGTGAGTTCAGATTTTGGTGACCAGCTCAAGGGCACAACAGGCACAAGCCGTGATTCAAACTTGTCACGCATCCATTCCACAAAGAGAAGATGATCTGAAAAATGGCCACTCTCGATTGCAATTAAATCAGGGGGGCAAAGTCATCTTGTAGTGATCAAACTTGAGGATAAATTAGCTTTAATAGGCAGTTTGTCTTTATCAAACGGAGGGTCTGAAAGAGTAATGCCCCTGCCTGATAATAAAACATGACATCAGCCCACTGATGTCAGAAGGCATTAGTCACAACTTTGTCACAACTCATCTTCTCTCCACTATCTGTTGAATCAGTGATGCTCACATCGGTCACTGTACATTTACAGAGTGTGTGCACTGTATATTGTGAATCAAAATGGCACTAAAACAACAGATGCATTAAAACACTCCTCTTATTTAAGCCCTGTTTTATCATAACGCATTACATTTCATTAAGAGGAAATACTGTTACAAAATGAGGGATATTCAGAGTTAAAGTTTCTATTTGGAGCCCCCCCTCTTTCACTCTCCTCTGATCCTCAAATAGTTAAATGCTGCATGGCCAGATTTAATGTCTCCCTGATACATCATGGCAATACACTTACCAGAGTGTGTGCAGCATTTTCCCCCTGGAGGGACAACCTCTCCTCATAATGCAATCAAAGATTATCCCTCCTTATAAGCTTGCCTATGCATTTGCACACATGCACAGCCATGCGCGTGCACACACACACAGACACATACACACACACACAGACACACACACACACACACACTTGATGAAGATGTTAGCATCATGTCCCCCCAATGCACACAAGGAGACTGCACCGAACAGCGGTGAGAGGCAGGGAGGTGAAGCGATTGATGCCTCCTTCATTCATCATGACAGAGGCAGAATGCAAAGCTGTGGAGGGCTACAGTTCTCTGCAGGAGGAAAAAAAAAAACTGATAGGCAAAAAAAAAAAAAGAGGGAGGGTACAGAGCAAATAGAGCCATTCCACCACACACTTACCTCTTTCACTTCAGCAGGCATTGCCAAATCTTTTCTGCTTCCCCACAAATGATGAACAAGATGCGTCCCCCAGTGAGACGTCTGATTCTCTGCTGAATTCTTGCCTTGACTCTTCCTCTGAGCATGTGAGGCAGTTCAAACATGAGCAGCCATCCTTCCTCCCTGCTCTCACTAACACACGTCCGCTCTCTCTCCCCCCTTCTCTCCCACTCCCTCTCTCTCTCTTTCTCTCTCTCTCTCTCACTCTCTCACTCTCCCTGCCTCTATTCCTCTTCCTCTCGCAAACACACACTAGACACACCATGCACACATTTGCTCAACGCAGACGTTCCCTCTCACACACACACACACACTCACACACATATACAGCGAGTGGCAATAAACGCTGGACTCCCTCTCTCTCTTTCCCTCTCTCTCTCTCTCTCTCATTACTGCACTCCTCCTCTGTTCTGTGCTGCAGTTAATGTGTGCGCTATTAGCAAGGTGCTGAATCAACTGTGTGATGCTGAGCCTGTGAATGGCTTAGGTAAGTGCAGAGCCCCGCAATCCCTGCGCTCTGCCCATATTTTCTGGCAGCCTTGGTGCACAGGCAGAGTACACACATGCACACACACACACACATGCACACACACACACACACACCATTCCCTGTGGGCTCAGAAGCAGATGCAGCTGGAGCACAGAGTAGCCCGCACGAGTTCAGTCCTATGTCACCCATGTGCGGCATAATAAAGGGTGAGGGACGAGGGATGGGAAGGTGCATAAACGCCGTATGCAGCACCAGGAAAAAGAGGCACGTCCATGCTGAGCCAAATGGTTTTTGCTCTGCGAACTATACCAAACAAATCAAACCCTTTTTTGACGCCTATCACCACGAAGCCTCGCACAGCACCTGCTCAATTCATTGTCATCTGGTGTGAGCAGAGAAACCAAACCAAACCAAAGAAGATGTTTCAAACAGGGACCTCACATCCTACAAGCAGGTTAGGTAAGCGCCCCACCTGTTTTTTATGATGTCGTCGCCATAACATCTTTGAATTACCAGTCGTTGTCTTTTGTGAGCTCCTGCCTTTCTTTTTTTTGAATGTGGCAGGTATTACATCATTTTTTAAGGAGTCTGAGAGTCTAATGAACTGAGACAAGATCCACTGCTCCACTTCACGAAAGATATTCCAGCTCTAGATGACAGTCCACGTCTTATTCGCGGCCTCAGTCCAGCCCAGGACGTCTTCCAATTTGCCATCAGACCACTTGCACCGAGACAGCAATAATCCAAGTAAAAAATGAAGCGCTATCATCCACAACCCAGTGCTCTCTATCAGCTGTCTTTCTCATTGATTTAAGAGCAGCCCTCAATACCATTGATCTCGGAGAGTTTAGAAATCCTCCAATTGCCGTCTGCAGTGTTTCTTTCATCTTGATTCGTCTAAACTTTGCAATTTCTCCAGCGAACAACTTTGCATTTTTAAGGTTCGTTTCATTAAAGCCCTCGGCTCAGTCGGGCTTGTCTCATTTTCACTGCATGCGCTCCCTTGTTGGTGATATCTTTCCCTTTATGATACCTCCTTGATAAAATAATTCAGAATCAACATGAGCACAGTAGTAACAGAAACTAGTGAAGTATCGCTTGACAAGAAAAAAAACTTGATTTTCTTTGTTTCAGACATCAAAAGGTAATCAGAAAATCAGTTAAAAGCTTCCTCAAAATGAAGAGGCAGTATCTGAAACATGCCGTTTAATTAAAAGAAATCTTTGATCTCTCCATTGTGAAATCAAAGCAACATCTATGAAACAGCAGGTTTTCGCAAATCTTCACTGACATGCTAAAACGGATCCATTTGTTCCAGAAATGATTGCCGCTGTTCACTGCTCTACCACTGTTCAGTCTCCATACTCGACAAACACATGTTCCATCAAATGAAAAATACCACCATTAAGTGTCTTAATGGTTTTGGGTCACCGACAGAAAATCAGAGCAATGCCATTATAATGGGTGTTTTTTTTTAAACTCTTTGGTTTTTCTGATGAAGGATTTGTTAAATAAACTTATTAAAAGAACAAAATGTTCAGTAGCAATGCAGGGAAACCAGCTATAAGACATCCATTTTTTATATAAATATATGAATATGGTCTCCTTAAAGGTGGTATTACCCTCAACACAAATTGTTTCAAGATATATTTTACATAGGGGTATCTCTATTACAAATAAAAGCATTATTATTAGCCAGAGAATATTTAAAAAGTACCAGTTTTTGGTCTGCACATGAACTACATGTGAGCCGATGACATGCCCCACTGTTCAAATGTTCAGAGTCACCTGCTACAAAAGCTTGATTTGGTGCAGTCAGCTGGCCATGAGGACTGCTTTATATTTCAGAGGAGTCTTTCAAGCTTTTTGTATTGTTGTAAAAATCTCTTTTACAAATAGATGTTATTCTCAGTGTAAGGCGTGCCAAAAAAAGTCATGTTTTGGAGAACATGGAGGACGAGATGCTACACAGTGGATCAACAGGAGTGACAGCTGAAATGCCAGAAAGAGACACATGCACCTCTGAGTGGTGAAACAATAAGATTAAGAGAAAATTTCCACTGGTAGAAGGAATTGGAAGCTTAAATCAGCGCAAATTCACACAGGATCATGTCGCTGGTTCAGAGTTTAGGGTACAATAAAGCCTGTAAGAAGCCAAATTAACAGGCATGTTTCTTTAGCAAAGCTATTCTTAAACCTTTAAAATGGAAATAGAGGGTTAGTCTAAAGTTGGAAGTGGATCACTAAATACCAGCTAAACATACTATAGAGTGACAAATTACAGATTGAACCATTAAAGCACTGAGCAGACTGCAGAGGGTCTAAAGAAAAACTCACTTGCATGGTTGTGGTTCGGTGATGGTCGAGGTCCCTCACATGTTTCTGGACTGAAAAATAAATTTAAAATCCAGGGTTGCTTGGGGGGAAATGCTCACAATAGTATTCATTTGTCATGCAGCACTGTCGAGGTTGTTCATTTAGGGCCCAAACCATTGAAAATGTAACTAATTAAGTATCTCTAAATTGATTAAAGTGCATCCAATACTCATCAAAATGTTTCATGGAAAAACATGATGGTTAATCTTGTGATGGTTCATGGTAAAGCAACAGAATAATCAAAATCATAAGGGCACAGCACAAATTCTGGGTTCTGTACATAGACAGTTTCTTCAATCCTCTGCACTCCCCATTCCTGATTTAATCTACGATCCTCAGGCTTCCTCCAGATTTATGTTGTTGTTGTTTTTTTCTTTATCGCTGTAAATTCTCACTCCAGATAAGAAATACTGAAGCCTCTGGTTGATCAAGCAAAAATGACATGATTTTAAAAACATGATTTAATATCTGAACTTGCTCTCCTCACAGCTTTGCGTGGGTCCATTAAAAATACAACTACAAAAAAACAAGAGACAGAAAATTAATTAGAATTAAACAGAAACCCACACAGGTGATTGGGAGTCAGTGCGACACAGTGGAGAGTGACACCTTTGTGCCAGAGCTGAAGATGGATGAGACATTTTTTTATATCTAAAATGGATTTACAAGAGTTATTGACATTTTCTCTGGTTGTAAGTTTTGGAAATTACTTTGGGTTTATTGCGCATAATGTTACAAAATGTCAGCCGCATAGCTGTGTAAGTCAAAACGAGTGTTCCTCTTCCCACTTTTGTGCTGCTGAGCTTCACCCAACACTAGTTTTACGCTATTCCTTAGCAATAGGCTGTGCACACGGAGACGTTAAACAAATCTTAACCACAGCTTTTGCTTCAAGGACTTCCTCCTGCATCACCTCTGCAGGCTGAATAGAGATCTGCTTTGTTGTTGGAATAACAGTGGGAGCTGCTGTGACACAAAGAGTCTGTATCGGATACACGCATATCTCCAAGTGTGTCAGTGTGTCTTGTCCTGGCTGCAGGCTGTGTCATTTTCACTGAATTGCCTTTAACTTCCAGGCATTAGCATGACCCTATGGCAAAGCCCCCCTACAGTGAACTCATTCTTCCATCCAGTTAAGTGGCCCTTCTGGATTTAAACCCCAAATGACCATTTACCCTCCATCACCCGTGTGTGTGTGTGCATGTGTGTGTGTGTCATACATCAGCTGCCTTTATTGATACGCTGTCTCATCCTCAGGACCCGTCTCCTCTGGGTCGGCCACATGTGTAATCACCACGCACAGATGTCATTAAACACCTCACTACCTTCTGTCTTTATTCCAGTTGCCACGCGTGTCGTCCATTTTTAATGGATGACGCTGCACCTCACGCTTTGCTCCGTTCACCATATGGTAGCTGCCGTGTGCAGGTATTACAGAGAGAAACTATTTAAAAAATGCTGGCACAGCTCATCTGGTGATAGCATCCTTTCTGAGGCCAAGAACTGCCGCACTTGTAATCTTTGTTTTTAATGTCATAAAAGCATTGTATATAAATGAGCTTTCTTACCTTGCGATAACGAGATAAATAACCCATTATCATGAGAAAATAGAAGGTTATTTAATCTTAAAACTTATTACCTTTTAGTTTAGTTCAGGTCAACAGGTGTTGGTTCGCTATGTGGAGATGCTGTGGGCTCCTCTCTGACAGTCATGACAGTGACTTTTTCCATAGTTATCACGTTATCATGAAAAAAGATTATATAATTAAGCTGTGATCTTGAGATAATGCTTTTTTTAAAAAAAAAAAAACTCTAACCACAGCCATTCTCACCTTTTATTGGTTCTTCAACTCGGCTGTGTAGAATTTGATAGTTTTCATTTTCACCTGCACCCAGTGGTTGTGTCATGCCAGACAAATCACTTGCATTATCTAAATCTGTCCATTTGCAGCATTTCTGGATTTTGAACTTGCATCCCCTTACCGACCTTAAGGTGAAGATTTTCATTTCAATAACCATCTGTTGGGTCAGTATCTGTTGCCAAATGATGCGACACAATGATGATTGCGTCTATGGCCCAATGATAACTTGGCTTTCCCAGAAGAATCATAAGCGACAGCGACAGTTTTACTGCAACAGACTCACTCTTGGACTTAGCATACAGTTTTTTCCCTTCTCTGCAAGCATAGCGAGGGTGTTGGTTATAGAGTTGTAGAGTTAAACTTCTCATGCACTTAAATATTTTCTATAATGCCATTCATTCACTTCCATGCATTTGCTTGCATTGATTTGTACACTGTGTTATTTGTATGGGCTTGACCTCAGCATTCACTCTTTCACTCTCAATGAACACTTCACCTTATATCAAGGGGCTTGTGCATCCACGAGTAAAAGCTTTTTCCATCCTTTTTGTGTGCTACATAATTGTTCAACTACTTATGGATCTGCTGAATGAAATAACAGACACATGAATCACGATTTTAACGCTCGTCAAACTGTCTCGTATCCACACGTGGCCTGCAGATAGAGATGGAAAATTGCACTTGTTCCAGAACAGGAAAAAGACTCACCATTGGGTGGAAATGATTATTCAGTATGGCTCTATATAACCTGAGATTATTTTAATCTCCAGGGGTTTCAGCAGTCTGGAACCACACGAGGAACACATCTCACACCACACCGGAGCATCCAGAACTGAAAGAATGTGTAAAAGATGTATAGCACATTTAGCCGACGAGATGTCCTGTACATTTTCTGAAAAGCTGTTGAAGAAGAATGAGCAAGACCGTTATTAATCTTGTTTTTCAAATACCTTCACGTGCATCTTTCGGCTGCCTTGGCGTTGCTGTCCCTTCTTCATTTCTGCATTTCTTTTGAAAAACAACTGTACAGACATTCCTTAAGAAATTGTTGGCCATTGTCTTGTCTCCTGAAGGCACGAGGGAATGATCTTTACCGAGAAAATACAACAAAGAACATGAAGCATTTGAATGAACACAGATCAAATGTACTTTCTTTACTTCCTGAGGACATAAAGTGTGACTCACGTGACCCTGATTTTTTCACCTCTTGACCACTCATGTGTTCTTTGACTCAGAAAGCTGTGACTGTCGGATCATGGAGATGTATGTATGTACACTCTCTCTCTCTGTATCACACACACAGACACATGCACACACACACACTCTCTCTCCATATTTCATAGCACTCTTTATTGTTTACTAACTAATAAAAAGACATAAAAACGCCTCAAAGACTTGCACCACAGCAACAACCCTGCATACTGTGTTGATGCCACCAAGGACTTTCTGTGTTGGGATTAAATTATGACTCCAACCATATTTAGTTTTTTTTGGTTTTTTTTACTAGAGGACTCCATGTTTGCCTACAGTCCACTAAGACTCCTATTATTCTAGAAAATGTTTTTATTTTGTCACTTTTCTACATTTTGTGATTTATTCCCTGCTCCTGTTGCCTGACCTGATACCATTCACACACACAGAGGAAACTCATTTTTGTATCAAAACAACAAAAATAAATCATGTTCCACCCAGTGTGCTGACAAATTCGAAGGTCTGCGAACACACACCTCACTTTATGTGTAAATGCTGTTTTGTTCTACCTCTACAGATGATGAAGCTCTTTGTCATCACCACAGTAACTGGATAGTAAATTGACTCCACCATGTGACAGAGATTAATGTAATTATTGCTGCCTATTATCTACGCACACTGGGATGAGCAGAGGGGAAGCATGCAGTGAAATACACAGGATCTGCTGGCAAACACCCACATACAAAAAGACATATTACATGACAGTGTGTGTGGTGCTGTATTAATTGCAATGAAATGCCCACACAGTCTTTGGCACTGAACAGGGCATTTCACATCCTTTTCCTGTGGACTCTGCCACACAGAGGCACAGTCAGTGCAGATTTTTGCCCTAATTAAACCCCCGCGCTGCCCACCTCTGCTCAGTTCAGGCTGGCATGTGCAGCTGAGGCTAATTCAATTTAACATAGAGACAAAACATCTATGAAGAGTTTACAAAAAAATGGGAAATTGGTGCCAGCAGAGAGTTGAATGCTGCTTGTATTTCAGCTGGCGCTGCCACACAGAGTGCATAATAACACTGGAAATACCAGAGAAGGTCACTGTTTCGGCTTCAGAAGAGAAAGGTCACCTTTCATTCTCATAATCAAATATTCAAAGAGGATCTAAACATTGAAATTAGGTGCAGACAAACTGTTCTTTTTGCAGAAAGTGAACCTGAAATCCGAGTGAATTCTGCTGCTTCTGGAAAAAATCCAGTCAAATGGAGAGCTTGCACTCAGACTATAAATGACAACACCTGACGTCCTGACTTTCACATTAACCTACTGCTGCACCCCCTTGGCCAGCTATAGGAACAGCAATAGCTGCCAGTCGGGATTACTCATATAGAAAACAACGTCTCCTGAAGTAGTACAATACATCCCTTCCTGGTGATTTGATAAATAATGTAAATATTATAAAATATGCCCCCCCTTCAAAGAGGGAAACCATCCAGGGTGCTATCAATCCAACTCCTCTTTGTCAAGTGTCACTGCAGCAAGTGCTTAATCACACCAACAGCGAGCCCAGAGAGGAAATGAAATGCATCAGTGCCACTGCAGCTGAAAATGACAATCAGCCAGTTCAGCGATGCCTCTGATGATCAGGCATATCAATGAGCTGAGAGAAAGAGTCTGAGAGAGAGAGAGAGAGAGAGAGAGAGAGAGAGAGAGAGAGAGAGAGAGAGAGAGAGACACTGCTACAGAGAGAGTCGGCAGCACAAATGTAGGTCAGTCTGCAGCATCTCTAGAAGTATCATAAAAGATTTAGGTGACTCGAAGATTGATGAGAATGAAATGAACTCATGTCAAGAGGTTATCATGAGTCCATATTCCTCAGATGAAGTCTCCCCATTATTTGCTCTTTTTTTTTTATTCCTCTGTTTATCATAATATCATGCACCTCGATGCAAGAAGAACCATGGCAACGCAGAACAATCTGTGAACCAGTGGCAGAACGAACTGAATATGATGTAACAGTGATCACTGGTTATTATTATTATTATTATTATTATTATTATTATTATTATGTTTCACTCACAAACCTTTTAGTCATCTCGTCTCAAT
>JAOXYL010000042.1:14967280-14978115 GCA_028564955.1 Terapon puta | reverse complement strand
TCCTGTCCTGTCCTGTCCTGTCCTGTCCTCCTCAGCAGCGTCTCATCAGCAGCGGACTGACGGCGCCGGAGCACGACCGGTGCGCACACGGATCTCCTGCGCCGACCCCGGAGCGCAAAATCATAGTCGAAAAGGAGAGAGAAAGGGAGGGAGGAGGGGGGGAGGGCCTTTCAAAAAAAAAAAACAAAAAGAAAGAAAAGAAAAGAAAAATCCCACAGAGGCACCTCTCCTCTTCTCTCCTCGCCGTCCCTCCGTCCGTCCCGGCAGGCGGCGGCGCACAGATGCCGCCTCCGGTTTATCCCAAAGGTGGAGCTTTTTACGCACGAGTGACGTGAGGCGCTACTACACCACAGAGAGAGGTCCACCCTGTGAGCTGACCAACAGATGATTTCTCTCATAAAAATGGGGGGGAAATGTAAATTGTGGTGAGAACAAACCTGTCAGTCAGATTAATGAAGAGATGATCTGATCGGTTTGGTCCTTTTTACAACTCAAATTCTCATCTCAGGCTTCTCATGGCTTTTTGTTAAAAGAAGATCGTGTGCGTGCTTCAGTTACAGAGGGCAGTGGTTAGTTATTCACATTTTAAGCCATTATATAATAAAACCACATTTTGGAGGTTGGCTTGGTTCGTCCTCCTCCAGCATGATCCGGCTTTTAATTCCCCCCTGGAGGAGGTTTGCAGAGCATCAGGACTCAAAGATTCATTTATTAACTTATTAAAATGCATCCCTGCACACTGGGTGACTTTTTGGGAAACCAGTATTTATTGGGCCAACATTTTGCATTAGTGAGTGACGTTTTTACCATTAACAGTGCTCTGTGTTACTGCTGTTACTTTATATAAAAGGAAAGAGAAAGTAGTGCCAGATGTTTTGCTGGCATGAGACAGAAACTGTAGACACATGAAGAAAGGATGAAGAAGAAAGGTTTTCCGGAAAGTCACACAGATAGTGTGCTCCAGATCATCTGGCATTTCTTCATTTCTAAAGATTAAAATAACTGCACTTGTTCTGCAGCTAGAGTGTAAAATGCTCCAATCTAATCCAGTGAGTCTCTGTTTTGTTGGAGGGTGAAGCACAAACTGAACTTGAACACAGGACTGAAACGTGGTGGCCTTCTGTTTTATGTGATCCCACAAAAAGACCATAGAGTTTCTGTGTTTCTATCATCTGAAGTAACATTATTCAGATTCTGCTCCACCTTGTTCCCTCTTCAGTCAGATAATAGTCAAGTGGGGCTCTTTAGGAGGGCCTGTCATTGAGAAAAACACACCTCCGTCTCAGTGGGACCACACGATGAAGGCTCTGTGAGGAAAAACCAACAGGGAAAGACGTCATTGAAGCTACTGTGTGATTGGCTTTGGCTTCTCAACCTCTATAAATGCACAAAGGCTAAAAGCATCACACGAGAGTTGAAGGTGAGAGTCCAGCAGGCCACACGGTGAAGATCAATCCAAGCTGTTGATGACACGATGGATGCAGAAGAGCTGATTGAGTCCATCGTCAGAGCCCTCATGTTTCTGGCGGGGATCCTGGGGAACAACTGGCTGGCTGTACGCTCCCTGCCCGGGCAGAAGTCCGGCATCCGCACCAACGAGGTCCTTTTCATCAACCTGGCCGTGTCCAACCTCATCACCAACTACCTGGTGGACCTGCCCGACACCATCGCAGACTTTGCCGGACGCTGGTTCCTGGGGGAAACCTTCTGCGGCGTGTTTCGCTTTTGCGCCGACCTCTCGGAGACCAGCAGCATCTACACGACCTTCTTCATCAGCGCCTTCTGGTACCAGAAGCTCGTGGGCTCCCTGAAACGTGGGGGCGCCCCGGTGAAGCTGGACAGCCTGTGCTTGGTGGGCTGCCTGCTGGCCGGGAGCTGGACGGTGGCTCTGGTCTTCAGCATCCCACACTTCTTCTTCATCGCAGTGGAGGGGGCAAACGAGAGCAAAGAAGACTGCGTGGACGTCTTCCCCAACGCTGTCGCCAGGCAAACCTACGAGATCTTCTATCTAACCCTGGCCAATGCCCTCCCCATGGCCGGGATCATGTTTGCAAGCGTCCAGATCGTCGTCACCCTGCTCCAGAACCAGCGGCGCATTAAAAGCCACGGCTCCGAGGCCACCAAGGGGGCGGCGAAGGAGGAAAACAAGGGTGCTGAAAACAGAGACGACGACAGATCGGCCAGCAACGTTTCCGCTCCCGCCACCCTGAAAGACCCCAAAGATTCTGAATCCCCAACCCACGTTTACACGGGCGTGCCTGCTTCATCCAGTCCAAGCGGTGGGCCTGCAGGTCACGGCTCCAACGGGGGTGCGCACACAGACGGCGGAGCTGGAGCCCAGCCGACTCCTTTGAGGCCCAGCCAGGTGCACGCCAAGTCCGGGCCGAGCTCCGGCTCTCAGGTGAGGGCGGCCAAGAGCGTGGTGGCGGTGGCCAGCGTGTTCCTGGTCTGCTGGCTGACTCATCTGCTGCTGCGCATCACCAACAGCATCCACACTTCGTCAATAGTGGTGGAGGTGGCCAGCTACATCGCGGCCTCCTACACCTGCATCATCCCCTACATATTCCTGTACGGAGTGAAAAAGCTTTCTTGCTCATGCAAAAGGTAGAAACGCGAGAACATCCAGTTTGGATTTCATGTTTGGTTCTGTAAATGGTTTTGGAAGACGATGCTCGCTGTAGGTCTACTGTTTCTCTAAACTACTTTTTAAGATGTCCCTGCAGGCAAGAGGTTCATGTGTTGAACTGTTAAAGTATTTATTCATCTACAAGTGATGCTACTGCCCATTTCAAAATGGTCACAGCTGTCCCTTTGATAAATAAAAGCATTGATTGTTTTACACAAGAAACAGTAGAAGAGACCGGGATGAACACACATAGCTCAAATGCAAAACTCATTGTTCATTATGAGTTGATATGTCTTGTCATTTTAATTCCACTTCCCTTTTTTGTATTTCCAAAACAAGTTCATACTTGTAATCAGAATATTGTCATCAGTTAACTGATTTGCATTCAGCTTTAATCTGACACAAATTTAAGCATATGATAAGATCTGCAAAATGTAGTACCTCCTGCATCAAATGCTTTAAATAGTCCAGAGGTTACAACTGAACCTTTGAGAATATCATCCAAAAGATAAAATGTGAATCTTTTTAACACGATTCATTGCTTCATTCAGTTTTTAATTTCTTAACTATAAAAACTGCAACTTATGGAAAGGTAATGGAAAATAAAGATATATTTCCAAAGCATTTGTAACATTTGTAAAGCTGATAAAGTAAAATTATAACTGTTCTGATAACACTATATGAATTTTAATGCTCATCTTAAAGCAGCATGTTGAGCAGGAACATAACATGTAACACAGAAGTCTTGACTTCTTGATGGAAGGCGCACTACGTACACACTGACTGAAACTTTAGCTAACGTCTCATCTTGGAAATGATATTTACAAGCACTTGTGTAAGTTTACTGACTCAGTACACCATTAAGAGAAAAATCAACCCATCATCAAGTAAGAATTATTTTATTTTTATTTTTTTCATGCTGCTGAAAATTAAACATAATTATGTACTAGAGTGCAACTAATTGGAGAAAAAGCATTTTAGCAATTACCGCCTTGTTGCTGATGACTGTAAGAAACCCTGAGTGCCATTTTTAATTAAAGATAATTACGTAAACACGGTCCCCACATCGAGTCCGTCATTGGCTGCCCTCTGTAGTGTCACATTATCAACTCAGTGCAAACATGAGTTTGCTGATTCACACAGTTTATGTAGCGTTTTCAAAGCAACCTCGTACACAAAAGCAATGACAAGCTTTATTTCTTTATAAAAAAATGTTTTATGATTTTTTTTTTTTCCTCAACGCAGGCAAAAGGTTTCAGAGCAGCACTGCGAAACGGCACTGTGTTTAAAAAATTGCTCTCCATTCAAAACAACCGCAAAAGCACTCATACACAACGGCACTGTTAAATTTATCAGGCGAGTAGACAGAACGCTCTCCGTAAATAATACACATGAAGGAAAACGGCCTGGGGCGTGTGGATTACCTTTGGCAGAAGAGACGACATCATGGCCCTGTTATGTACATAATTACAACATCCAACACTCAACTGTTTGGCTGGAGGCAAATGTAGAATATGTCAAAATATGTCCCCTGTGATCAAAATGTTTTAGTCAGGTATATTTACCATGTGGATCCATAAGAAAATATCCCAAAATGTCAATAAGTGCATTTTCAACATATGAAAACAAACTTGAAAAATTCTGAGTGATTCCATATTTTTATAAACACAGGTGACTCATATCAAAATGTCATTTTTTTTGCACACAATGCAAATAATCAACAGTGTCTTGCTTTCCAAAGTTGTATTTCAGCGTAATGTTTAGACTTCTAACAAAATGTATTAAATAAGTTATAAAACTTGTCTCTTCAGTCTCCCTCGTCTTCAGACTTTTTTTTAACAAGCACTCGCCAAACAATTCAGACTGAAGAGAAAGAGGCAAACTTCTATTGGATGCAAACATCGTCATGTCGTGCATGCTGATCATGTAATCACACTGTTAATAAGCTGTTTAATTAAGGCCGACAGCGCAAGATCCAGAGGTCACCTGCCCCTTTGTCCTGTGAGAAACGTTACTGGTGACGTCAGTGGAGTTTTTCCAGCTTCGCCTGCAGCGACTTGAAGTTTCCGATGGTTTGTTGAAGGGCCGAGTTTGGGCTCAGAGACTGCAGCTCCACGAGGTATCCACAGATGTTATCAAGACACACGTTGGTGAAGCGGCGCCTGAAATGGAGGAAAAACAAGCCGTTAACCCAAGTCTACTGCGATTTTATAGCGTTCCAGTAACACACAAGGCACCGTGACGAGGTCAGTGTGAGAGCTCAGTAGTTTGAATTAGTCATATAAAAAAAGGGATGTTCCAAAGCAAAGCAAAATTCCTTCTCAATTCCCTATAAACAGTGTTTCCTGTCCATGCAAGTTAGAGGGAGAGATTTGGTTAACTAAGATATTGTTATCCCCGCCCTTCACCTTACAGTGACATTTCTTTAGCAAGAGATTTCTTCATATACAGGAGAATCAATAAACCTTTCAATGTACATGTGAGCAGGAAGCTATTGTTTGAATAAATGTGAATCATTCAACAAGAAGCTCCTGCAACATGTAGCTATGACGCAGAGCTATCTGATTTTAGAGAAATTATTAAATGATTGATAGACATGATGCATTGCCTAGAAACAGCAAAAAGATCCTGTTGCTGCAAAAAGAAAAAACCCAATGTACAATATAGCTTTATTATAGCAGTAATAATTTTTCTGCTCTCACTGGAGACAAAATAATCTGTATTCATCAAACTAACCAGGATTTTTAAGGACTGCTTTTCCCTTTAGACAGTGGAAGGTTTAATCCAACAACTTCAGGATTTTATCTAGAGCAGCTTACAATAAAGTGAATGTAGGGGGAGGTTTTTGCCTTGCATTAATTGTCACAGGGATTTTAACCAGGGTGCTACAGCGCCCACTACAGACCGGCAGCTGCTCAGACCGATTACCTGTCGTAGGTTGGTACTCTGCTGGGATCGTCCACGTATCCCGACAGAAGCACGTGGATACACTCCACCAAGTGCAGAGGTTTCCTCAGCCGCTGCCAACAGGGATCCTGCAGGGGAGAAGGCAGGTTGATGGATTAAATAAGAGACGACTTAATCCTCAATCCACAAAAGATGCAGCTGCTGCTTTTAATCATGTGCATCAAGTGTATCTGACAAAGTGATGCACTGAAATATGAGACTTTATCGAAAGCATGTACCCGAGTTTTGAAGAGTTGGTCATAGACCTCCAGAAGGCGCGGCAGCTGCACTCCGATCTCCTGCATGGTGGAGGTGACGAAGCCCACGTCCCAGTTCAGCCGACACACCTCCTGCTCCAGGAACTTCACTAGGAACTCTGCAATAACAGGACCCGTCGGCGTTTGTTAGCACTGCACACAATTGTTCATTACTGGGGACAATATGCCCCGCGTCTTGACATAATGATGTAAATTGTGTGACAAGTGTGCATGCACCAGGGATGTATAGAAAATTAATCACTGTCTCCACAGAGGAGACAAGTTTGAGCAGGCTGGTCGTAATGGGAGGACAATTAAGCAATCGCTGAGAACGCCAGCGTGACCCTGCAGACCTGTACCACAGAGACACGCTGACATAAGTGATGCAGAGGGGAAGGCTAATTACATTACTGTTATCAAAATAGCAAACACCAAGATGGAAAATCCTAACGAGAGGAAAACTGAACATAATTACAGGAGGAAATGAACGCTTACCCAGAGGGAAATATCTTGGTGTTCCAGCGTAAATCCTCCCCAGCGATACCAGCTTCAAACTGAGAGATCTCATCCTGTCGACTGGACTCATGGCCACGGTGTCTCCCAGTTCTAGACCAAGCAAAAGCAGCGTCACTGACACAGCATCACATAAAGCATGAAAAAAGGCTTTTTAAAAGGGTTTGGCTTGTAATAATTCTTTTCCCAGGTTCGACTTGCCTTTCTCCATGATCTCCTGCCACAGTGAGTGCACCAGGATCGGGTCGGAGTGTCCTGCGCAGTGAATGATGGCCAGCTTGCACTCGGACAGTTTGAAATGGTCAGCAAACTCCCCGTAGAGCTACATGAGACGACATTATTTCCCATTTATAAGCATTACCCACTGACGGAGAAGAAAATTCTTCCCAATCCTTATCATGAGTCCTTATCACCACCGTCATGCCGCACATTACCTTGGTGATGTCCATGAGCTCCGAGTCCAACTGAGAGATGACATTTTTCACAGACGGATGATGGGAGTACTGTCTGATCAGAGTCTCCTGGATCTGGACTTGGATACGCACCAGCTAGGGAGGAAAAAGAAATACATTTAAAAAAAACCAAAAAAAAAAACCCACAGGAACTGAGTGGCAACAGCTCAAAATTTTTATTTCCGTCACCATTATGACCCCTGCACACGTACCTCCATCTTCTCTTCCAGCTCGTGAAGGAACTCTCCATCAGATGCCTGAGCTGAGATGCAGGAGGAGCTCTTAGCAGACAGTATTGCACGGGCGATGTACTCCAAACGCTGCTTCAATGAGATCTCAGTGCTGCATGAACAAACCACAAAGTAGTTATCAAATATATCCTTCTCTTACAAAAACCCCTAAAAAGAATTAGTGTTGGAGGTTGTTGATGAGTTTCTTTTCTGGAGATAAAATAAGTGACAATAAGCTATCGGAATAAAAATTCTTATTGAGCCGTTCCCGAACCTGTGCATGTCGGCGAGGCGTGCCAACACGTGAGCCGCCTTGCCAAAGTTACGGTTCTTCTCGTAGTAGCGCCACAGCAGGTCCATGTTGTGCACTTTGCTCTGGTCCTGCTTGATCATATGCATCAGATGCTCCTCCAGGTACGGAGAGTTCACCTGCAGAAGAGAGGACAAATTAAAGGCACGAGATAGGAGACTGCATGTAGTCACGCTAACAACGCTGACAGACACATGCTTACTTTGCATATATGTGCGGCCGTAGAAAAAAATACAACACATTTAACCAATCAAAATATGTGCATAGTTCACGCTAAAAAAGTTTAAACAGAAAAAGACGCTACCTCGAGCAGTTTGTCGGTTAAGTCAGCCTGAATTAGCCAGTTGTACAGAGCGATGTGAAACAGCTCGTCCTGAGACCTCTGGGCCAGGCCGAGTATCTGCTCAAACTAAAGGGAACAACGTATTTTCATTAATAATGCAGATCGTGTGCACTGCTGCTGCAAGAAATGTGCATCGACTGTTCCCCTTTTTTTTTTAACTCACATGAGCTGTAGCTTCTTCGTTGCTGAGCATGTTGGGGTCAGAGGTCATGACAGGAGGCCCAGGCTGCTTGGGGACGCTGGGGGACTGAGGGGCGGCTTTGCTCTGGTTCACCAGCTCCTGCATGGTGTCTGTGATGCACTTATAACACGACAGCCTGGAGCCGAGAGAGGAGGGGAGTGAAAAATCTTGCAGACACTGAGGTTAATCTGTGCAGTACTTCTTCCTTTTCGTACCTTTCCTGGAAGGCCTGCTGTCCCACTCTGTCCTCCTCGGGCTCTCCGTTCTTGTAGAAGTGGGGCCCCAGTCTCTGTGGATCCTTCTTGTCTGCCGCTGTGAGGCACAACTCAAGGACTCCCTCGTAGAAACGCACTGTGACAGTTAAATAAAACTACAGTTAGCGCCAACAAATAAAAAATGGCATTATTTAACATATCTACTGCAGTTTTGTGTGTACCTACCTTGCCTGTACTGAGAGCAGACCAGAGGCAGGTCTGTGTGCTGGCTGATCTGCTGATAGAGCCGTAGAGATTCCCTCAGTTTTCTCTCCTTATCTGCTTTATTCTGAATCTGCTTGGAGCTCTGCAGCAGCTCATTAGCCTAAGTGAGAAACAGAAGCAACAAATTCAGTATTAAGACACACAAATCGATGCAGGTGAATCGATACTTTTTAATGACCTTGATGCCTGCAAAATTATCATGAGCACTGCCCCAGGGATATAATAAATACTGACATTTGACTAAATCTAGACGTTTAGTTCAGAATATTTGAAAAGACTATTAAAATCACTGTATGTTTAACTGCATGTACCTTGGAGCAGACGTTGTCATCAGAGCTGTACAGCAGGGGACAGATGTCCCGCAGGTGATTGCTGATGGCATCCACAGAGGCATTATCTTTGATGTAGACATTAATGAGTGCCGTGATGAGTGCCCCGGACAGCTCTTTGCCCCGAATCACTACGTCTTTAAAACTTGCTCCTTTCATCTGCTCTTGAAACTCCTACAAATGGAAAAAATGTGGCAGTGGTCAACGAGAGCTTCGGGAACAATGTAGAGCTCACACTGTAAACAGGAAGTTATTGCATTCAGGAATGTGGATGAGTACGGCGGTGGTGATGTAGGAGCATCTGCGGCAGGAGTGTTTATGCACACGCGTACCTTTGGCAGCTCGGACATAATGAGGCTGAACTGATGATCACAGAGAAGCTTCCAGAGGGCCAGAGTCTGATAGGAGCGATGCACCAACTGCTGGATACCCTGCAGGGACGCTTTCTCATAGACCTGAGCCTTGGCTGGAGACAGATGGAAACACAAAGAGACAAGATTTAGATCCACATCGCTGAATGAGATTCATAATATCGCTGACAGTTTGGATATTGATTCTCACGACAATATTTGGGAAAATGTGGAAACCTGCACTCATCACTCACTGTGATATTTCCTCTGGAGCTCCTGCTGGACCTGCTGAGAGCTGGCTCCATCAGGGCGCATAAATCCCAGCAGCCTTTGTTGCAGGTTGGCAGGGGAGCTGAAACTAACAAGGAGCAGAACAGATGTTATTCAGGAGGGATATGAGGACTCTTGTTCAGTAAAGTCGCCGATCTCCCTTTTTGCAGGTTCGGCTTTCATGTGAGAAAATAGTGATCGTGTAACAGTAACAGGGAATGAAAAAAATTAATCATTCTAAATCGCATAATTACATATGTATATATTTTCTATCCAAAATCACAGAGCTAACCTGACCTTCATAGATTAATCAAGGAAGTTGCATTTCTGGTTCCAGTCCAAGCACTGATCTCGCAGCAAGTACGATAAAAACTGGAAAAACTGTGACATCACTAATAATTACGTTTTTGGTCTGTGGCCAGTTCTGATCAGAGAGCGCGAGTGCCGATTTGTTTAAGAACCAATAAAACCTTTTAAAACATCAGCACACCAATTAGTTCAGTGCATGTCTAAGCAGAGAAAAAACAGCTTACCTTGCAGCACCGAGAGACGATGGACTGAACTGAGAGTTCTTATCGAGAAACTCCCGCAAACCGGAGAGCTCCAGAAGTACTGACTCCAAATCAAGCAAACCAACGCTGCTTTCCAACTGTGCGGACACAGATAACTTTGTGTTAATTAATGACTAATGCACAACATCCATAAACTCACTATTCAACTGTTAAATGAACACCAGGTGTAATTGTTATACTCACAATACTAACTGTCTGATTTCCTTTGCTTATGGTTTTTTCAACAGCGAGGCTGCCGTCCCAAATATTTCTGTTTAAGAGATTGGCAGGGGAGAGGAGAGAGAGACATTGTTTCATATATATACACAATCAATATACATCGGCACCACACCTAGAATGCAGATTCAAAATGTGATAATTGACAGGATATACGTACCCGAGAATGCGAGAAAAGTAGATACAGATGCCGTTGTGTTTCCCTGAGAAAATCACCTCTGGGCCAGCGGACATGGGTGTGATGGGGGCAGCCCCAGAATGCATTGGTGCAAAAGGTGTGGCCAAAGCTGGGGGCATGACACCTGTGGATAAAGTAAAATTACAAAGGTTTACATGTACATGTATTTATGGAAACATTATCAAATGAGAAGTTTGAAATGTTTATCATTACATTCGGTTAGCATATCCTGTTCAGCTGATTAGTCAGAATACTTGCAGACATGTGATCTGTGTTCTACACATCTTCATAGGAGTTGCCACATTTGAACATAATCTATATAAACCCCTCCAGACCAGGTATTTATTTAGAGCACATATGTCAAAGCGAGCCGAGCGGTAGGCGGCTTCATTCATTCATTTATTCACAGTCATTAGCATAACAGCAAAAGTTATCTTACAGACACCCATCAACAATGGCAAAACGGAAGGTGGACAATGAAAACCGGGGGTTTCAAACAAGGTGGAAGTTAGAGTACATGTTCACGGAGGTAGCTGGAAAACCTGTGTGTCTTCTATGTGGAGAAAGTGTGGCGGTAATGAAA